>CAOLHI010000014.1:1200000-1628504 GCA_948474755.1 Ctenosaura bakeri | reverse complement strand
TTAAGTCAACAGAGCCAGAAATCCTCCGCCCTCTTCCTCCGATGCCACTGCCAAAAGCCATCATCAATAATTAAGTGGGAAAGTGACTCTGTGGATTTACATAATTAAAAGTAGTAATTAAAATATTTAAACAGTGGTACTGCAGAAGACCAGCAAACTACAGCAGCAGTGGGCTGGAGGAGGCGGCTCCTTGTGGCATTTCCTGCCAAACAGAAGCCGGCAGGAAGGAAAGGGGAGAACGAACAAGATCATGCGCTGGATTCAAGGGAGAACAGGAGGAGGAGAAGCTCAACAGAATTCAGAGGCTGGTGAGCACCTTTAAGGTGGCCTCGGTCCAGGCTCTCTGACAACCATATCTCCCCCTATAAGTCTGCTTGGGCCCAGAGATCCCATTTTCAGTTCTACCACCTTCTCAAGCAGAGCTGGTGGAGAGACCAGACAGGGCCTTCTCAGTGGCTGCCCCCTAGGAAGGCCCTCTCCTTCCATCTGCAGGGGAAGACCTTTTCATTCCAAGAGGGTTTTAGAACAGACTGGGTTTGTAAGAGGGCACTGGATCATTTTAGACTGTATGCTTTTAACTGCTTTTTATCCTTATTGTGCTTTAAATTTTACACAGTGTTAACAGTATGAGTCCATTTTACTGCTAACTTTGGATATATTTTTAACTATGTTGGAGTCACAGTACTTTGATGGCTGCCTTGAGTCCCAAAGCTTGGAAAAAAGTGAGAGTGTAAATAAAGTTGATGATGATAGCAATTCACCATCCTCCTCCTCACTCATCATCACATCAGGTTAGGAAGCTCTGCTGGGCTTCCTCACAGAATCGCTCTGCCATACAACTAGCATGTCTGCTTGGTGTGCCCTGGAGAAGACGTTACAAGTACCGACCGGCCACAGGGAGATATATGAAAGCAAACAGGCAGCAAATGTAACCCTGGAGGCCAGAGCTAGCTGTGGCACCAGGATGTTTGCTTGCTGGTGTGTTTTGAGGCAGAGGAACATCCTCCAGAGAAGATGAATTTGGACCATGAAAGAGAGGAGAGGAAGGACTGAGTGTATCTTTGAAAACAGCGCCAATGAACTCCCATACAGCCACTCCCTTAGACTGACTAAAGAGTGTGTATGTGTGGGGAAGAGAGGGTGGGTCTACCAGATAGCTCCCTGCTCCCTTTGAACCATCTGATCGTTGTGGCTGGTCTGCTGGCCATGGCTGTACAATTCAGCTCAATCTCTTCTCCTTCCATCACTGTCTCCTTCTGGGATTCGATCCTCAAGTTGCGTGGCGGAACTGGAAGGAAAGACGATGAAAAACAAAACAAGAAAATCTCAGCATGCTGTCATTGGCTGTGACCCCTCCTTGGACAGGGAAACCAGAGGCTGAGACTTCAGGGAACCTGAGATCAGACTCAGATGGAAAGTCCTTCCCAAGTTAGGTGCCAAAGGGAAGCATCTAAGCGGAGCCCAACACAGGAGAGGGTTTTTGCTGCATTAAACCATACCCTGCCCTTTCCCTCTTGTTGTGTGCCTTCAAGTTGACTTTGTCTCATGGTGACCCAGTCCCAGGATTTTCTTAGCAAGATGCCTTCTGAGTTGCTCTGCTTTTGCCTCCCTCTAAAGCTAAAAGAGCGTTGCAAGTGGGTTCCCGTGGCTGAGCTGGGATTTCAACCCTGTTCTCCAGGAATCCTAGCCCAGCACTCAAACCACCACGTTACATTGACTCTCACTCAAGGGTTTTTGCCATGGCCTTCCTCTGAGGCTGAGAGGGTGTGACTTGCCCAAGACCTCCCCGTCGGCCTCCACGGCCAAGCAAGGATTCAAACCCTGGTCTCCCAAGGTCCTCATCCAAACCACTGCTCCCCCTCTTTCCCTCTACTAGGGTTTTACATCACCACTATCTGCTGTTCCAGGATTAGTGAGCAACACTTCCAATTTTAAGAGATCCAAGAGGATCAGACTCAGAGGGAAGACAGAGAGCCTCTTTTAAAGCAATGCAAGGAACAGCCCCAGCCTAGTTAATCACCCAGAGAGATCTGGTGCAAAGGGCAGATACTTTGGCTTGAGAGCACTATGATGGAGACATTGGCTTTGCTTCTTTGCAGGTGAATTTCAAAGCCTGAGGGTTGCATGGATTGCAATCTGAGTGTGTCTGTAGCAAGAGAGATTCTGGAAGTTACTGGATCCACAGCTGCAAAAGCACGCAGATTTTTCCCTGCTCTCAGACAAAAGGAGAGAAGGGGCAGACAGAGCTGCACACTTTCCATTTAATCCTCAGGGATCCTCAGTATTTAGATACCAGCCAGTATTAAACAGGCTTTAAAATAAAGATTGTAAATGACATTCGGATAAAGAAGTGGGTGCCTGCTCTCTCACACACACACAAACACACACACTTTGATTATTTGGGTGAAGCAGCTGCATGACTCAAGTATGAACAACATGCTGGGTTTATTTTCTTAAGGGGATAAACAAGTGTGTATAAAATATATTGGGTGATAAAGGGAGCTCAACAACGCTCATCCGAAAGCAAAGCAGGTGGCAGATTTCTCATTCTGGTGGGCACCCAACTGACACAGCATCTCAAAACACAAGGAGAAGGGGAAGCCTCTGATGACAGCGCAGGGCCTGTGGATGGGCAGCTGCGCCAGACATCGCCATGGTCTTCATCCCTAGGAAATGGGGTACTCCTAGAATCCTAGAGCTGGCAGAGACCCCAGGGGCCATCTAGCCCAACCTCCTCCTGCCAGTTAAAATTCAAAGCATTCCCAAAAGATTACCATCAAGCTTCTGCTTAAAATCCTCCAAAGAAGGAGACTCCACCATATTTCAAGGCAGCAGTGTATCCCACTCCTGAATTTGTCATCAGGAAGTTCTTCCTAATGTTTAGGTAGAATCTCTTTTCCCGGAGTTTGAACTCAGCACTCTGTGTCCTAGTCTCTGGGGCAGCAGAAAACAAGCTTGCACCATCTTCCATATGACATCCTTTCTAATATTTAAACATGATTCTAATGCCCCCTCTTGACCTTCTCTCCTCCAGGCTGAACAGACCCAGCTCCCTAAGTGCTCCTCATAGGGCTTCATGGTTTCCAGGCCTTAACTGAGGTCCTAGCTGAGATGTTAGGCACCCCAAAGCATTTGAAGGAGGCGCAGTGCATACCTGCAAGCTTCTCTATTGCAATTTCTTCCAGCTGAGACCCACTGCCAGGCAAGAGAAAGGACTAGTAGGGCAGCACCCAGAGAAATCTCTCCGCAGAACTGAACTTACACCCACTAAATATCTAGTTTGGGTTACAAGAAGAAAGGCCGGGGTGGGGGAGAGGAATCATACTGCAGCGGTGCCGGGAAACAACTCTCAAGAGTGGAGGTAGCTGAACTTGAAATTCATACTCCAGGCTAATTTTAAATACCTTTTCAATGTATAATAACATACTAAGAATGGAATCTCATTAAACGGCGAGGTGGTGGGGCGGGGGAGAAAAAGAGAGGAGAATCCGTGTAACTAATCAGCAAGTGTGATCTCACTTCGTGATTGCTTGTTGCAATTCAGACTCTCTCTCGTTACCGGAGTCGTGGGAGACAGCGTTAATCTGGAGGCATGGCAGTTATGGCATTAGCAACTATTATCGGTGGATACCTCGATGCCATGTTTGCATCTGTTCTGGGATCTTTCGAATGGTGAATAAGAAAATTTCTCTCTCTTCCTGGTTCCTATCTGTTTCTCTCTCACATTCATGCATTCATGCTACCTTCTCAGCAACTCTCTGGGACCCTAAATAACACATGCACGATAGGCCCTGCAAGGCACCACAAAGCCCTGTGAGTCTGTCTGGGTGTTTTTATTTCTCCGTGAACCACATTTAAGGATGCAACTGCAGTTCCATTCCAAAATCCACCTCCTCCTGCATGCTAAAGGTGGTGGGAGACACCAAGACCCTATGCTTCACAGGTATTTTATACTCTTAAGTATTTGAATATGATGGCCTATTTAAGTTTTTGAATCTATTGTCCTATATATTGTTTTGCTTTAAACTGTAAAGTATAAGTTTATTGGGAGAAAGGCAGGTTACAAACTAAAAATAAGAAGGTAGAATCTATGGCACCCAAGTTGGAGTGATGCTGAGGGCTCAGATATACCAAAACTCTCCAAATTTTTTAAAAACGGTACATTTCTTGGGGCAACTAAAAACAACTAAAACAACGAACAATATCTTTATTGGTCAGCCAAAATGCACAAAACACATCATGCAAGCTTTTGAAGCCCCACTGGCTTCTTTGTCAGGCAAAGGTGTTAAAAAACAATACAGGACTAGGAATGTTAAGAGTCTTAAGACGTTACTTCTGCAGTCGGTTAAGATGATCTAGTTAACACCTTTGCCTGATGAAGAAGCCAGTGGAACTTCGAACACTTGAATGATATATTTTGTGCTTTTTTTTAGTTGGCCCAATAAAGGTATCCCTGTTTTCTGGGTTTTGGATTCTGTTGCATTTTGCTCCATAGTCAACACAGCTATCTTTGAACATGGCTCCAAATAAACAGGCAACCCAAACTGCCTGTGCCAGTTTGCGGCACCTTTTGGCTAAAAAATCTGATTGTGTGTTTTTCCCTCTGTCACAGCCTTTCCTCTCCTTTACCCTCCTTCCTTTCGGTGGAAATGCAAGATTTAGCACAAAACAATTCCAGAAGGAATTTAATAAAGTGATGTCAGAAACTGCAGCTCTTTAGCAAAGGGTAGGAAAGCACAAAGTGCTCAACAGCAGATATGATAATACACACAAAGCGGAGGAAAAAAAAAAGAAGGAACAAGAAGTAATGTAAAAAAAGGGAAGAAAATCAGCGTATTTTTTTCACACTGAGATTATGGTCAAGGTTTTGTTGACTGCAATTAAGCACAGAGAGATTCTCAGAAGCATCAGCACTGTGTCAACAGATAACACATGATTTTCACAAAGCGTCAGAGAATGCAACAAGAAAGTTATTCCATGTCTCCTTTACTAGTGGCTCGAGGTTTTCAAAAAAACAAAAGGAAGGCTTTAAAAATAAAGCGGCAAGGACAGCCGAGTGTGTTAAATCTAGCAAACATATTCATCTTGCGCCATTTCTTGGCTTAGATATAAATGCAAAGGTTTTCGGAGAGCAGAAAGAAAACCCAGAGCTTGTGGCTACCTAAAAAACCAGAGAGAGGAATAGTCAATTACAACAGCTTCTTTCAGGGTGTTTGGGGTGGGGCGGCCCTCCCCATATTATTCCTGCACACCTCCATTTCTGAGGTGGAAGACAGGCATCATGCACTTGGGGAACAAGTTTGGATACTGCCTGCAGCAAGACTATCTTCATTTCCGCACGAGTCTGTTATAGCGCAATGATTCCACTTTCAACCTCCTATGGAATCCTGGGGTTTGCAGTTTCGGGAGGGGCCGGTCGGTCACTCCCGAAACTGCAAACCCCAGGATTCCATACGAGGTTGAAAGTGGAATCATCACGCTATAACAGACTCATGCGGAAATGGCCTATGGGGTAAATGTCCAGGTCCCAGTCCAAAGACCACCTTATGCACGCAACCGCATACAAGGAGATACAAGTCCATGCTGGAAATATCTCCCCAGAAGATGCTTGTAATGCAGCAAAAAGCAGCACATAATTTTTTGGGAGGCAGAAGGGTTACCATTAAGATGTGTGTTTAAGTGAAAACCTAACGATTGGATTACAACGTAAAGACCTTTCTTTTAAAAAGACAATTCTCTTTAGCTCCCCCCCAAACACACACACCTCCTTCTAACACTATTTGCATATGCCCCAAATCCTGGAAATATGGGCCACGGTTTTCAGATCCAGGGCACAAGAAATGGCAGGCAGAAGTAAGGATCCAGATCCAGGACCCAGATCAGGGCCAGAGCTGAAGGTGGAACTGCTGCAGCAAAGGCAGTGAGAACATCCAAGAGCCTGGTTTTCACTTTGGCTTCTCTGCTCCCCACCACCCCAAAATACACCAGCAGAGTCAAGAAGGGCCTTTTCTTACCCAGCACTGTAATCGTCATGTAATACTCCTGGGGTGGATCTGTGTAGAGTTGGCAGAAGTATCTCCCTTCATCCGAGATGGAGACATTTGTCAGTGACACTCTGAGCTCGCTGCTGGAGAAATTCACTAACTGAAATCTGCTGTCCTTCAAAGCTGCAGAGGAAAGAGACAAGGGGCAAAGTGAAATGCACAAGACAGACAGTGCGTCCGTCTCAGAAAAATGCAGCAAAAGCCAGGAGTCTCTGGAGAGGTGACAACGGCACTCCTATTCAGTGGCTAACTCCCTTTGCTTCCCACGTCCTGCTATTCTGGCTTTTGTCACAGTACGGATTTGTACAACTACTGACCAATCAATAGAAATAATCCAAACAAATGCCTCTTATCAAAGACTGGTAATTGTTTCCATACCCTCCACAGTCTTGTTCACTTCCTCCCACGCTTCAAATCAACAAACAAACAAAAAAAAAAAAACAGCAGGAAAGTTTTAGCCAATGGATAGTTATGAAGGTCATAAAGGTTTCCCCAAGTCGGTTGGAAAGTCCATTAAGAGGAATTAGCAGGAGATACGTGGGAAGACCAAGGTAGAGACTTCCAGGAGAAGGCATGAAATGTTGGGCCTGTCCGTTTAGCCAAGAACATTTTCCCTGAAGCAAACCAAAAGGCACGCCAGTTTTCTAGGTGGGAGTGATGATGGATATTAACTTTTTTATTGAAGGCTTTATAACTGTTCTTGGCTGCAGCTAAGGAGCAGAGATTGCTCTCTGCTGCCAAAAGTGCATGCAGGAGCCAAGGTTTTTGACCTAAACACCCATCACGAGAAGCAAAAACCCATGCCAGTATGGCTCAGGTGGCCCCAATTTCATCAGAGGTATCAAGGATGGTGTTCTTTTAAGCCAGGGGTGGGCAACTGGCATGAAGGCCAATGATCAATTCCAGCCCCCCAAGGATCCCGCCCCCCCGTGGGTTGCATCCCTACATGGCAAGCCCAAATACCCCCCTTTCCCTTTGCAGTCTCCCTCATACAGTGATAGGAAGTGATCTCATGTCACTTGATGTCACTATTTTGAGCGAGGGCTTTTCCATACTGCCCTGTTATAGTGCAATCATTCCACTTTCAACATCCTATGGAATCCTGCAGTTTGCAGTTGGTGGCGGGGGGACATTTAGAATTCTCAGCTGGAGAGCTCTTCAGCCTTGGGAAACTACAAACCCCGGAATCCCACAGGATGTTGAAAGTGGAATGATAGCACTATAACAGGGCAGTGCAGAAAGGCTGTGGACTATAGAGGAAAAGAGAGGTATTTGGAAATAGTGCAGGATTCAGAAACACTTGCAGCCGATGGAGTGGGGGTATCTGGCAGACTTTCTGAATGATCTGAGGGCAAAATATACCTAAAGATCACGCTAAATGGGGATGGTTGGTGGGCTTCGGAAGGCTTATAGCAGCTTCATGGGCCACAAAAGTGAAATCCAGGGGCCACACATGACCTGTGGGCTGCACTATGTCCACCCACCTGAATATCCTTCCAAAAGAGTAATTCTGGGAAAAGCTGGTGTGTGTGTGTGTGTGTGTGTGTGTGTGTGTAGTTGCCTGCTGACTTATGGAGACCCCACGAATTCCATAGGGCTTTCTTAGGCAAGGAATTCTCAGAGGTGCTTTTGCCAGTTCCTTTCTCTGAAACATAGCCAACAACCCCTGGTATTCATTGCCAGTCTCCCATCCAAGAACTAACCAGAGCTGACCCTTCTTAGCTATTTTGGCTTAGCCAAAAAGTTGGCATAGATCCTTTAATCTTGCAGCAGAAAGCCTGACGTGGCCTTCACAGCTATCTAGTATTTCTGGCTGGGCAAACTTTCAGGCATTCGAAGACTGGACTCTGCCTCGTACTGGAAAGTTTTCAAAGACATGATTAGGGCCTTCTTGCATCTTGGCTAGCAGCAGATTCTCCTGCAGAATTAAGGAAGGGTTGACACAGTCTAAACCTCGGGGCCACACTGCTAAATCTCTCTGCTCATGCCAACTAGAGAAGACCTTGGAAACCAGTGCAGAATGGTTAAGTCTACAGATTCGGTGGGTCAACGCAACTCCAGTTGGGACTAGTAATTGGATTTAGGTTTTAAAGCTTTAATCTATCCAGCAAAACACATCTCTTTATCCAGTGCTGCCCGAACCCCGGTTTGCCCTATTCAATCTGTTCACGTCAACTAAATATTTTGGCACTTAATTGTAATTCAGAGTGAATGCGTGCAATCAATTCCCGTTGTGCTGCAAGACAGCCTGACTCTTAAATGGGGCCGTATCGAGGCTTTTCATTAAGGCAGGCAATTAGGATTGGCTGCCCCAACCTCCTTGTTGAAGGACTGACTAAATCTTTAAAGTGCCTAACATTAAATTAAAAAGGGGAGGTGGCCGCGACCCCTCTTTTATCAAGATTTGCCACCAACCACAGAGAACTCACGCCTGAAGTCTCTGAAATAAATCGTCTGTCTGTTGGGATTCAAGAGCTGGATCACGGAATCGTCGCTGTTCTTCACTCTGCAACTGATGGTGGCAACATCCCCTTCTACCACGGTCACGTCTTCTGTAACCAGGTTCTGTCCATCACCTGAAAATGTCAAAACAAGACAGGTCAACTTGCGTCAGATCACTGTATTGTGTTACAGCAGTTCAGTCAAGAGGAGAACTATCCAAGTACCCCAGGAAAATAACACATTGATTGATAGCCTGCCCTTCAGCCACAGAAGCATACAACTCAATAGTACAAACACAATTAGAATGCACAATGGATAAAAATGTACAAAGGTTGAAACATAATTTTAAAACACACCTACAGAAGAAAAGGGAGGATTTCAAAACCCTCCATGCTCCGCCTGCCACTGTGCTGGCCTGAGAGGGAGAGAAGAGCAGCCAAGCACAGCTTCATCATGTCTTGGCCCCTATGGATAGTGAGAGCCCCCCTTCCATGTTCCACCTGCCATTGCTTTGGCCCTGAGAGAGAGGAGAGCAGCCAGCTCCATTATGCCTTGGCTCCGGTGGGTGCTGAGAGGCTCTCCCTCCACATTCCAACTGGTCTGACTTCTGAGGGAGAGAAGAACAGCCAGCATCTGCTGGACTTAATCCCCTCCAGCACTTCTCCTGCCTTTTCCATGGGTTATCTGGATGTTAGCCTCGGATAGAATCTGGATTGTTAGCCTTATCTGGATTGTTAGCCTACGGATAGAAAATCGTTAAATTAATGACTTCTAAGCCATCCTAGGAGACTTTCCATTGGGAGCCAGGGTATAAGTAACTGAAAGCAAGAAAGAAAGCAAGCAAGACAGAATTAGAAGTCCCCTCCGTTGCTTGTGAGGTCAAATCCCAAATGCCTCTTCAATAATAATAATAAAAAGTATGGTATTTCCCAATTAACTGTCCATCGGAGAAGAAAGTTGGTGCAGGAAGACCTTGCGTCTAAGTAAGTGCTGAGCTTGTCCACATTCCTTTAGGCGAACCTTGATTTGCCAACCATACTTCTTAGGCCACTTCTGCACTTTACCTGATCCCGTTGTTCTCCTGTTGCAATCCCGGCAGCACCTTTGCTGGGAAGGGAGCGCAACGGGAATGCTTCTCTCCTCAGCCGGCCAGCCCCCTGCAGAGGAGAGTGTGAGCAGCACGTGCCTGCCTTCTGCAGTGCAGCCGGGCTCTTTCCCATGCGGCGCTGGAGAGGGAAGTGCCTCCATCACACTTCCATCCCTCCCACATGGCAGGTTAAGTACAGGACGGCTGCATGATGGTGGATTTATTCCATCAAGTGAATATCCCGCACTCGTGATGGGTGGGGGCGGGATGGCAGTGGGACCCCAACAATGTTGTCAGCAGACGGCTGCCATCCCGTCCCCATCGTGGGACTGCAACGCCATGCAGAAATGGCCTTTATTACGCATGCACTATTGCTGGCTGGGGTGAACAGCACCTGCCCCAGTTAGCAGCACCTGTCCTGCCTCCTGGCTACCTTTCCCCCTCGCTGCCTTCTCACCGCAATGCTCTCCATCTCCCAGAGTGACAACATGCCAAGGAACGAGCTGTGCTGGGTAACACACATCACTTCTGTTTGAGCCAAGCTGTTGCTTAGCAGAAATACAGCCCAGTAAATCAATGTCGAACACGTTAAACCTGAGGCCAGGCATGGGCCTTCTTTTTAAAATCACATTCTTAGGAAGAGAGCTGTTAACTGCATTGGGCACTGCTGACTACAAGCTTTATGAAAAGGCTAAGTGGAAAGGAAAGGAAAAATACACAAACACCACAATTATTCTGCTAAAAATAGGAGACACTTTGGCTGCAAGACA
Organism: Ctenosaura bakeri; assembly: GCA_948474755.1. NCBI lineage: Eukaryota > Metazoa > Chordata > Lepidosauria > Squamata > Iguanidae > Ctenosaura > Ctenosaura bakeri. The sequence goes on along the minus strand of CAOLHI010000014.1, from coordinate 1,618,161 downwards.
GGCGAATTCTGCAAGCAGCTGAAAAGGTAATTCCAGCCGGCTGTTAACACACATCACCAAGGACAGAGACCCAGGCAGCTGGAGGGGACAGTGGAGAAAGAGAGAGCAAAAGCATCCTTGGTCCAAAATAAATAAAATAGTAACGGAGGTGAAGCAGGAAGCACACACAACCCCTCCTGAGTTATCCCAGGCCCGCAAGCCAAAAAGATTTAAAGCCAGCCAATTAATGAAACCCCAATAAGCCCAAAAGATTTAAAACCAGCCAATTAATGAGATTCCAACACAAATCAAGGACAAGGGAAAAGAGAAAGCAAGAATTGGGGTAAGCCATGGGGAAAGAGGGGGTGGAAAAACCCAGGGACCCCACTTCAAAGCTTCCTTTGCATTTGCCTAGCGTTACAGCCGGTTGGTTTTGGAACTGCTGGTCCCCTAAAGAGTCTCTTGGGGATGGTTTTTTAAAGAAATAAAAGGTAGAAGGTAGCATCCAAATATTCTCATTCATACATATATATATATATTCATTCATTCATTCATTCATTCATTCTTGGCTGGTTTCTCTTTTACTTACGGCAGCCTTCACTGCCTGCGCCTCATTTCCCTTACTATGGAACAGAGACCTTTATGTAAATGTGCTTTTACACTGGGAACATTCTTTCTTCCTCTTCTTCTTTTTATTCCAGCAGTTTATCGAAGACCCAATTATGCACTCCTAGACCTAGCAGAAACTGTGCTGACTATTAAGTACCTTGTTTACAGCTCCATTCTTTTCCTGAAAGCTCTACACATTTTGCCGCAGAAGTGTGGCTGCGCGTTCGCGACAGGCTCCTGCCACGTCAAACGGCTCGTGGCCACTGCTGGGTGGAAAGGAAAGTGCCTTATAGGGCTGTGGAATCAGAATTCTAGAATGCACGGAAGGATGTATGAAGAGGACCTCCCACTGCCCAGATAAAAAATACATGACCATCAGAATTTCCCCATGGCCACCATATTCATGCCAGATGAGTTGGAGAGGAGGGATGAATAACCCACAAGCGCCTTCTGGCAAACCAAGTGCGACACACAAGATGGTGGCTTTACTTTTCTAGGCCCTCCTTGCAGAACACTGTTTGGAAAATCCCCACCACAAACGGAGTAGCTTTATTGAGCATGAAAGTCTTGGTGTGTAGTTGTTACCGGGCTAACCGCAGCATCAAAGCCAAGCAAATTCAGAAATCAAAGGCATTGAAATTAACTTTATACTTTTCTGGCAGCAGGCAGGCACCGAAAACGAGCACGCAAAACATTTCAAGAGAAAACTTTGTGCACGATATTTGCCAAAAAGAGAGCAGCAAGAGAGAGAGATTCCTCTGACTGCCCTTCATTTTTTCCGCTTTTCTGCTTGCTGTACTTAAATCAGCGGGAGAGGCTGTAGAAGTCCACGGACGGAGAACAAAAGAAATCCTGCTTCCATCCATTTACTGTGAATGAGCGAGGTAATATTTCATCGTCAGACACTCCAAATTCAATCCTCCTCTGTTCCTTTTAATGAACTGAAGTCCCTGTGTCAGCCACAACATCTAAGTCAAGGTATTAAGAATGCAGGTGTCCGACCGATTATGGAGCTCGACTCCAGGTCCTCTTTGCCAGATGTTTTTAATGCTGAGTGGCCGTCCTTGGGTCTCCAGCGGGTTTGAGGCTGGGTTCTTTCCCTCAAACCACTTGGAGATCCATCTTGGTGGTCACACAGGTGGGGAGAGGTCAGTGGAGCTGCATTCTGCCCTTTCGTTTTTCAGCTGCCCGTTACCCGATCTATCAAAGGATTTCAACATCTTTGCATTTTACACAATGAAAGTAAAGTTTGCCCAACTATGGCACCTCGTGTGATACAGATGCCTGAAAATGTAAGCAGCGGAACAGGAAGTCGTGTTTTAAATAGGATTATAGAATTTTTCATTCTGCCTTGGATGAATGTCATGTTTCCCTGGATCAGCAAGTCCAAATTTAATGGACACGTACGAGAAGGGGGAGATTTTGCAAGGACAGTCCAGCTGTTGTGGACAGGCATCTCTTGGCCATGCCCTCCATAGTTTAGCCAAAGGAAGCACAGCAGAGAAAGTGAACAAGAGGAAGCTCATTAGTTGGTGGAAGGCCATTTTGTGCGACTGATTAGTACAAATGTCAAAAATAAACACAACACATTTCACAAGAATGTGGAGGAACCATCTTTTCATGTATATAGGCCAAGAGAATTAAGAATGGAAGCCAATTCTTCTAGTCATAGAGAGCTTTCTAAGAAATTCACCCATCAGTGCTGAGAAGCAGAATGCAATGGGCACATCCAAGATAGATTTTAAAAGAAAGTCCCAGATGTTCCTCTTGTTCTTTGCTTTTTTTTTGGGGGGGGGATCCATACATGTTTTGCTTATCCCAGAATATTTTCTGTCAGCTCCCAGTACCAGCTCCCCAGGTGAGTGTATTTTAACCCACTATAAAGTCAGAAAGAAAAGGAACAAAACCTGGGGCTTTTCAATCAGTCTAGAGGAGGCCAGAGACTCATCTTGGGAACTTCCGGATGGAACTAAGCTGGCCAGAGGGAGACAGATAGACCTCTCATCTGGCTCGATCCATAAGGAATCACAGCACAAGAACTGACACCAACACACCACAACACTTGGAAAAGGCAAGTAAGAGTACTCTTTTCAGGTAGAACTTGGATCCCAAAAGTATCCTATAGAAGCTGATTTGTCATTAACAAAATTTAGCAAAATAATTGAAAAACAGGTGTTTATTAAAAGCACCAACCCTTCGGTTTCTGTCCTCCTCAGTGATTTCCAATAGAAAGCATGCACATACACACACACACACACAGCAATTCTTATGCAGTTACTGCCTGTAATTAAAAGAGAAAAATGTCAAAAGCACTGTTTTTCTCCAAAAACAAGAAGATTGCAGACAAATCTTCCTGAAGAAATGCCATCCAAATAAATAAATAAATTGCTCTGTGTGTGAGCGTGCACGTGTAAGGGAGGGGTCTTCGGGAAACGTTTCCCACCCACTCCCATAAACACAGAGCTCACGACAAATTAAAAGTCATTAAGATTTGATTTCCATCTCCGCAATTATCAGCATATTCTTTTAAACATTTACTTTTAAGACAATCCTATCTTTCAATTCATTAAGCTCGTTCTCCCATTTACCAAACTTTATATCAAATCAAAATCCTATTTGAATTAATAAGAATTATGGAGGGGGAAAGTAATTTAGAAATAAATGATCTGAGGTTCAAACCATTCAAGCTTTTGATTATGAAATACCGTACGATTAAAACTAGCCAGAGGATTTTTCTATGATCCTGGGAATGGAAGCGGCGAATCAAGGCAGGGAGCTAGGAGAAGTTTCCTAGGCCTGCTATTTTTTTTAGAGAGTCTTGTGTGCTTTCATGTTTCTCATTTAACTAAAAAAAGACAGAACATCTTATGTCTACACAGGAATATCTGCTGAAAATCAAAGTCTGGACTGCTTCCATGAAACTTAGCATACCCAACGTTAACCCAAAGAATCCAAATTCATTTACTGTCTCCAAAATTAAATGGATGATTCAATTATACTGGATAGACTGGAGTGGAAAAGACAACATTATATTGAACATCTCTCTTATGGAGCTATTTTTGTATGGAAAAACTCATGACTACTCAGAGGACCTGCACTATAACAAATGGTATTTCCTGATGCCCTACATTAACTACTTAATCCCCTTATGCGTAAATAAGGAAAGTCTCCTGGCCTAACCTACTGTAAGAGTTATATCAAGCAAGAACTTGAGGCTGCTGCCCCAAGGAGCATGGTGGAGTCTCCTTCTTTGGAGGTTTTAAAAAGGGAGGTTGGGTGGCCATCTGTCAGGAATGATTTGATGGCACATTTCTGCATGTCAGAAGGGCGTTGGACTCAATGGCCTTTGCGCGCTCTTCCAAATCTATGATTCTATGATTTTATGAATTCTGTTTTGCTGCCAATCAGGAGAAGGATGGTGTTTCCACAACCCTCTTGCCAGCAAGCGAGGTTGCAATGAGGAAATTGAGATGAGGTCCTGCTTCTGATCGGCGTAGCCTCGCTCGTTGGCACAAGGGATGTGGAAACTTCATCCTCCGTCTACCTTGACTGGCAGCTGTGGCTGTTAAAGTGGGCTTGGAGAGGCATTTACAACAGTGACCAGAGTGGCACCGTTATGACGGCATACTCTTACTGAATATGGAGGAGTTACAGATCCATAACTCAGGTTACAAATCCATAATTGCAAGGTGAGCTTCCAGCCTCCATCAACTGGGCTAAATTTTTATTTAACTGTGTTAATGCTATCACGTATTGCAAGAAGGAGAAAATCGTACTGAAAAGCAACATGAACTTGCACAATCCAAATATTGGGTGTCAAGCACAAAGGACAGAATGGGGGCAAGGTAGGCACGCCAAGGGATTCCTGTCCATAGTGAGATATGAGGTCTGTAGAAAAGACGCCCTGCTAAACAGATTGCTATAACAGGTAAATTCCTAATGCATCTGTCTGGATATTAAGATGGGCAGGAAAAGCCCCAGTGCAATTGCTTGTATATATCTGGCTTATACATGGGTTGCTCTAAACAATATATTGCATTGCCTTTGGAGGGAAAAAACGCCCCCTGTTCCATCTCCTTTTAGAAAAGTTAAAGACACGCCTTTCTAGCTTGGCCTTGAGACTCTTTTTTTTTAGCAGTTTTATTGACGCTTTTAATGTTATCATGAGGTTTTACCCCTTGTTTGATCTTCATATTGTCCTCTTTACTGTTTTGAGCTGATAATACATTGCTTGGGTGGTTTTTACGGCAAGCGGGTGTAAAATACCTAGGAATAAAGGAAGACACAAACTCGAGGGACTGAAATCCACACCATAATGCAAGCTTCCCAGTTTTTCTCAGCTCCTATATTTAGCCCCGGCCTTCAGCTTAAACAGCAAGAGGTGGGTGGATTCAGAAAATAGACAATGACATTTGCAGCCACAGTCTCTCCAAACAGGTCTGCCCTGTTGATGCTGGGATGGATATAGACGCTATCGCACCCCAGCCTCCTCGGAAAGCTCATTCTGCCAGTTTCTCATCACAGGCACTGCAGTAAGTAATGAGTCAAGTGCTCACATCTTCCTCTTTTTAATTATCCACCCTTCTTCCTTGAAAAAAGCAACCATCAATCTATTTCCGATTGTGGATTCAGTTAGCACATCAGAGGACGTGGATCTGCTTAGCACATCTGAGGCACCCTCACGAAGCAAGGATTTGACACATTCATTTATTGAGCAATAAGTGGAAAGAGCTTGCAATAAATAAAGTATACATGTAAGTAAATACATAAATGGGGTCTAATTAGCTGATACTCGGTTCCGAACCAGCAGTGTCTAGAGTCTACCACTCAACTCATTTGACTAATAGCAAATCACTGTTCTTTCAACTCTCGTCCTTCTTCTATCCTTGTGAAAAATAACACATGTGCATCTAAACTAACTTCTATCACCTAAGGTACACAAACAGCTTGGGTGCATTAGCATCTTCGACAGAGACGTATCTCCTATTCTGCATGTATTTAGGGGGGCATTTGATTCAAGAACGGCTACAACGCCTTAGTATGACGAATACATTTTTTAAAAAGTGTGTAACACAAGTGTTCATAGAAAGCAAAGACTGCTGGCATTACTACCCCGAATGCTTGGCTGGTAGACGGCTGCTCCCTGACAATTCCGACCGGTGGGAATATTTTCAGTTCCCAAGGATGAGGGAGGCCTGTCCAGATGGCATATCTGGGAACATGACTGAACTGTAGCAGCAAATATCCCCATAAACCTTCCATACTATGGAGAACCCCATGCCTTGTTGGGATGACGCAGATAATGGATTGGCCACTGGGGAAGCAAAGGAACTTCTAAGCATCCTTCATGCTGCTGGTGCTCTACGTCAGCTATGGAGACATGGACATTGAGAACATGAGATGAAACACCAGGAACATCAGGAGTGCAGATTTCATCCTAATTCTTAGGTCATTTCCACACTACAGAGTTATACTGCTATTATTCCACTTTCAACATCCTGTGGAATCCTGGGGTTTGCAGTTTAGGGAAGGGAATTTAGAATTCTCAGCCCAGAAAGCTCTTTGGTCTCAGTAAACTACAAACCCCAAAATTCCACAGGATGGCAAAAGTGGAATAATGGCACTATGACAGTGTAGGGTGGAAATGGCCCTAGTGATACAGGGAACCCATCTACTAGCATTGGACATGGGAATCAAAGAGGACCTGGGTACCAATAAAGCCCCGGAAAGGGCCTAGAGGTTCTTCCAGTTGTGCTGGTAAATTAAGAGGTAAAAAAACTAAGGGTGCTGAGTTTCCCCAGATTTGGCATTTAGGCGTTTATTTTAGCATCTCTTACTTTGTACTATTTTCTTTCTTTTGTTTCTAGAGCTAGACCAACCATGAAGATCCCAGAGCCAATAAATTGGGACAATAGACCTTAATTGTTGTCAAGGAGATATTATTCTGATATATATGTAAGTGCCCATTTAGCTGATAGAATGCAAAGCATCCACTTGTTACAAAGCTATCATCCGAGTGTGTATTTAAACTATTGTCATGCCGGATCGTATTTACTATGTCTTGTAATGATTCCAAAGGAGCCATTATGGTCTATTATGTGGCTTACATATTTAAACTGCATAGTTAAAAAGCTTCAGGAATTTAAAACTAATCAGAAAGTCTGCATAGTGAATATCTAAGCTTGGAAGACAGAATTCTAACTTAACATATTTTTGTAGGGAAAAAAAAATCACAATAGCAGATTAATAAAAAGAAGAAGAAGAAGAAGAAAGCACAGAGATTATTATGTGTTCCATTTGTGTGTAATTAACTTTAATTGAGGAAAAATCTGTGCATCATGAATATCAATCAGAACCGTTTTAGTTCTCTCCCTCTCCACCCAAAACACCCACATTTGCCGCTTGTACAAGTTTGTTGTGATTCTCCAGAGGCATTTCAACAAAGGATGTTCATCCTGTCCCCTGTTTCTTTTCTTCCTTTTTGCCCACAATAGCTCTCCACATAGGATCAGATCCCACAGCATTACTGAGAAGCTTAGACATGATTTTTTTGGGTTTTTTTTAAAAAATATACCTCCTTGGCATTTCCTTGGTAAGTTGGGCTAAGGCATCCTTTATATGCAAGCAAGAGTCTTGGAAGCAGCCATGAACGGAAACTTGCTGATGGCAACGTGGGAGCTCCCAGAACCCGGTGGATTTGCATTCCATGGCTTGTGTGCTCCATATTCTTAATTGAATCAGATAGGAATTGCTCTCATGCGACTGTGCAAACCAGAGGAGCTCGGGGTCAATGCAAATGCTTCCCTAATATCTAGGTCACCACCACAGTGAAGCCACCTGAAGGATAACTTGAACTGGCAGAGCTAAAAAGGGAGACGGCAAATATGTTCCAGTCCTGAAGTGTCCTCTCGCACCCAGATAGAGGGTTAGGTTCTGCACGTCCATCTGTCCATCAGAACTGTAGGTTTAAACGACCAGGCCGACACAGACAAGAAGCCAAGGGATGGAGGGAGCTTTTTACACATTTTGGGAGAAATGCTACCGAATTGTGTGCTTAACCTGAGCTTCTCTAGAATCTCAACTGCTTTTGTATTCTCCAGCTGCATCCCATAACCACCTTGAGAACAAACACATTCTATTATTGTGTTGACTTCTGACCTTTCCAAAGCCCACTTAGCATGTTTCTCTCTCCTTGTGTTTTGCTTGAAGAGCTGCCCCTTCCCTTTGGGGATGATGCCACATCTCCAGGGTGAGCGCTTTTCTCCTTGCTTGTCCCACTCTGGGAGAACGGCGGCATAAAAATGCACAAACAAACAGCTTCAAAGAGAGACTGGAAAAAGACACAGCAGAACTGGGACAGACCCACAACTCTGGTCCACGGACAGAGGGCTGAATACGGACAACGGTTTCCTGGCACGCTACACATATTGTAACACTAGTTGACACCCCAGCCTCATGAAGGCTCTCGTGCCCATTGGCTCACAACTCTTTTTGGATCTCCTGCCAGTACAATTCCTAGACCTTCTTCTACCATTCAGGGGAAAGAGTTTTGTACCCGTCAACAGCTGCTTGGAACATTCTGGCGAGTTCCTTTTTAAAAAATAATTGTGGATAAAGGGGGAAACAAAGATTTATTCTGTCCCGGGAATTTTATGTCTTCTCTTCTTAGAGTTTTAGAATCTTAAGAGTTTTTAAAAAATTTTTTATAAAGCACGGTTTTAAAATATCTTTTTACATTGTTCTCCTGTTTTACTGGATTACTATCTGTTTTTAATGGCTACTCGGTGCACGGAGCCTCCAGAGCCAAAGAGCGCCAGGCACGTGTGCTCTGTGCCAGTCTGTTCTGCAGATTTATTGGGCAGATGGCTCATGAATTTAAGTCTGTTTTATGCAATTTTATTAAGAGATGCTTCTATTTATGCACAGAAAAAAGATATTTTATAACCAAGGAAAATGGTGACGATACATTTAGGCGCTTCATTACTGCATCAAACGCCAAACTGCGTATCACCAAACGCTTTGTGCGTATTTATCCTCTGCCTTTTGAGCAGGGAGGATCCTATTCTAATCTAATCCCATTAGCTTCAGATGAACAGCCCTATGTGTTTCAAAGCACCGTTCAGGAAGATGATGCGGTTTATATCCGAGAAAGCCCTAAATACCAAATGGAATAAATTAATGACAATTGTGGCCAAATTAAACCTCATGGCCACCTTCTGAAAGGCCCACGCCCTTGTCTTGTGTGCAAAATTCCACCTGAGATGGGCTATGAACTGAAGAAGCCGAAGGCCTTGTTTATATAGGAGAATTAAGCTATTAGGTCACCCTCTCCACTACTTGTCGGGGTGGGCAGAAAAGCTGCAGAGGACATCCAAGTTTTGCAAGAGGTTAAGAGAGACTAAGACACTGGCCTTTGAGATTAAAGCAGAGGGTGGAGGCAGCTATTTCAGGATTTGGGGGCGGGTGGAAGGGCCAACTCAGGACAACTGTAAGATTACTTGGATCCCAGTCCTACGGCATCCCAGAAAGCAAGATAATCTCCCTTGCACTCAGTTCCCCTTCTAAGTAGATTTCTGCCCTTCCTAATATAAACACGAAAAAAAACCCAGTCCAAAATCCTGCTGGCATCTTCCACATGCGCAAGCTGCTACAGAAACGGAGGTACATTTTGGTTGCTGTGGAACGACCACCTTCAGTTCAGGGTTTCAGAAACAAGAGTTCTGCATGTCATGCTGGTGTGCACAGATATACGCTGTACATGGATCCATATGCACATTGTGTCTGGATGCACACAGATGTGTAGTTGTGCATTTGGTTGCTTGTTTGGTGCCATGTGCAATGCTGCCTTTCAATGTGAGGGTTGCATAGGGCAATTAATGGATAACTCTCCCTGAGATTTATGCTATGCAAACCTGAGGCAGGATGGCAGCCCAGGCCACCCCTGCAGGGATGCTTGGGGCTCCCAGAGAACAGAGAAAAGTCCCTGCCATTGAGTAGGGTAAACGAAGGAAAAAGAAATTACGCCTGCAAACAATTTAACCCCACTGCATAAACTGTTCATCTCTTTAGCTTGCAACACAAAGGCATCTGTATTTTTGGTGTCTATGAAGCAGCATTCCCATATTAAACCTTCCATTCTTTTTGGGTCAAACCGCTTGACCTGCCGCTTTCATGAAGAGTGAAGTTATTAATAAAAAGCCATTAGGCTGAAGCACAAAGAACGGAACGGCTTGCCCACACATGCAACGCCCATGGTAGATGAAAGCAACCAAGCCCCACTGAAGTGGGAATGCTTCCCTTTCCTGGAGGGATGGAGCTCTATTTCCGGTGGGCAGCAGAGAGGCGGAACAGCGTCCCACAGGGCAGGACTCTGCCATTCTGTAGGACAGCTTTCCATACCATGTGCAATCAGTGTCCCATGGTGGAGACACAAGTCCACACCGGCTGTTACTGTGCCCAAGCAGGAGCAGAAAAGCACTCGGACTCTACTGATTTCTTTAGGAGGGGAAGTGGGCAAAGTCTAGATGTCATTGGACTACAACTCCCATGAGCCGCCAGTAGCCACAGCCAACGGTGTAGAATGCTGGGATCCTCCAGTTTGGATTCCAACTGGAATACTGAGTCCAGTTCTGGGCACCACAATTCCAGAAAGATATGGACAAGCTGGAAGGTGTCCAGAGAAGGAGGACCAAAATTGTCAAAGGCTTGGAAACCACAAAGTCCTGTGTGGGAGCTCGGGATGTTAAGCCTGGAGAAGGTTAAGAGGGGACATGATAGCCATGTTTAACATTTGAAGGGATGCCATATGGAAGATGGAGCAAGCCTGTTTTCTGCTACTCCAGAGACTGGGACAAAGAGCAATGGCTTCAAACTGCAGGAAAAGAGATTCCAACTAAACACTAGGAAGAAATTCCTGATGTAAGAGCAGTTGGACAGTGGAATAGGCTGTTGCCTCATGAGAGTGTGGTGGACTCTCCTTCTTTGGAGGTTTTTAAACAGAAGCTGGATGGTCATCCGTTGGTATGAGTGCTTGGATGGTGTCTTTCTGCATGGCAGAATGGAGTTGGACTAGACGGCCCTTGGCGTCTCTTCCATGATTCTAGGATCTGAACGGATGTACTTTGACCACCTGCTCCCTGTTCCTAACTGCACATACTCAACCTATGAAAACTTCTGCTCCTAATGTACACATGCACACTTTTAATGCTCAGCCCCAGCCTTCCTAGCCTCTTCTCTTCCCAATCAATTCCATGATCTTCATAGTGGCTGCAAATACACTGATCATCTAAAGAGCAAGAGCATTTTACATGTGCAGCCTTCAGTCATAAGTTGGTCAGATGGGGCTGATTTAATGCCCTCCACACACAGAGAAAGAGAGAAAGAGAGGGGGAGAGAGAGAATGGAAGTGCCCAGTGTTGGTGAAGATTGCTTCCAAAGCAGAACGAGATGAGCACCACTTTACTATTTCGTGAGTTTTGTTTAAGACTTTTCTCCAAAAGATGCGGGAACAACCCACATCTGGATAGAAAATTGTCAAGACTATTTTAAAAAGATGCTAAATTTTAAAAAAAAAAAGGGGGGAAGAAAAAGAAAGACACTTTTGAGAAGAATGGACAATGTGTGTTAATTGTGCTGACAATATAAGACATCTACTTTCAATGGCGTTAATTTAGTGACATCTGTTTGTGGCCGAGAGAATAAAAGGGACTATTTAAGACGGGGCTGTCAGCAAGAAAACATCAACACTGTGTGGCTTCGATTAGCCCCTTCCGGCCAGAAGCATCGCAAGATATGAAGGAGAGGGGAACAACCCCGCCTTGTTCCCTCCAGCCTCTTCAGACATGCAGCAGGGATGGTAATAATAATAATAGTGGGGAGGGGGAAATGCAGGATGTTTTCGGCAGAAAAATGCTGCGCTGGTTTCCAAGCTTTGCAAGACAATTAGACCTTGTATTTATGTGTGCAGTCTCTCTCCCTCTCCCAATCTCTCTCTCTCTTTCTCTCTCTCTCTCTCTCGAATGAATGAACATCAAATGTCTTGATTGTCATTACACAAGATGGAACTCTGAGCAGCTGATATATGAGAGATGGCAGGGGACAGGGGAGTGATCAGAGCTTGGAAAGTTACTCTTGTGGAATACAAGTTTCCCTTATCCTAAGTGCTTGGGACCACAGGTGTTCCAGATGTGAGATTTTGGAACATTTGCATACGCTTAATGATATTATATCCTGTTCTTTCGATGCTGGATCCGCTCTTTCATCCGTTTTTCTCCCGTTGTCCTCCTTCTTTAGGGAACATGAGAGAATTATGGAGGCTCACTTGGGATCCTGTGTATGTATGGTCCCAAGCAAGCAACCAAGCCTCCATATTAAGCTCATGTTCCCCATAGGAAGAAGACTGGGTTCCATTTTTCAGAAGTTTCAGATCTTGGAACATTTTGGATTCCAGATTTTCCACCTGGAAAAGTTACTCTTTTGGACAATGACTCCCTGAATTACTCCAGCCAGCTAACTGGATTATTCTGGGAGTTGCATTGAGGAGGAAATAAACTGGTAACTTTCCCAAGCTTTGAGAGTGATTAGGTATCAGGTGGAAAACTGAGCATCTGTTGTGTGGGAAGAGCACCAGGAGAAGACTGGTGCCCTCAAGGTTTTGTACATGAAAAGGCACCCAAATAGGGGGCCACTGGAAACTAGACCTTGGCCTGGAGGGGGCAGTTCTGTGCTCCAGCAGAACTCTTCCTAGGTTCTTAAAAGGTGGACTTGATCTAGGTTCTTAAATGGTGGACTCGATCTAGGTTCTTAAATGGTGGACTCAATCTTAAATGGTGGACTCAACCTATCCCTATGGTCACCTCTGTTGCTTACAATTCTCGAAACATTCACTGCTACACCATTTTGAAAGCAAACTACGACATTCCACATCAGAAGAATAGATTCTGTCTTGAAGGACAGCCTTCCTTCTTGGAACTGAAGCATCTCCTGCAAGAAGCACTCAGTCGTAATAAGGGTTGCTAAATTTACGCCGCCATGCCTCTTGCACAAAACATACTTTAGCTTCCTAAATATCCAGATGAGGTCACTTGAAAGTACAAAAAACAGCTTTTTATGACTCAGTCCTCTTTTTATGAACTATATTCCTCCTTCATGATCTGAGCAAGTCTTTCTCCTCTTGAACCAGCAAGTTCTGAACAGTGAATAAAGTCAAAAGAAGATACGCCACTGACTACCTTCTCAAGAGAAACCACGCTGTTTGTTTTGCTCCCAGAAATTATCTACTTGTGTTTCATTTAGTGTTTCACAAAGCAGGTAGCTCTTTCAATTAAAATCCTCCATCTAAAACACCATCACACACACGACATGAAGATAAAAGTGTGTGTGAAGGGAGGAGGTTTTTTCCCCCTGAAGACAGCATCCACCTCTACGTTCTTCTAATGCGCCATCTTTTTTCAACATATGTCCATGGCTACTGGAGAAAAAAGTGGAAAAACAGCAGATCAAACAAAGTTCCAGAAGTCCCTTCAAAGACCGCGTATCAAGACGGAACAGACTCAGCTCCCCTGGCATCGTCTTCCCAGGTATCTTTCTGGTATGATGTTTTATCAACGTGGACATCAAAACCACTACTAGTGACTTATCTTAAATTTGCTTTGTAATAAAAAAAAAATACATAAATTAAAAAACCCACTACTACTGACTTTGCAAAGTCCAAAAGTGCAAGTATAAGGCTCACATTTAGGTTTAAAATGTGAGCCTTATATTTGCACTTTTGGACTTTGCAAATCTGCTCCTTAGAAAAACTGCATCTGGAAATGCATGAGGTCAGAAGCAGCACTTAAATGCAGGAAAAGTGGCGGGTGGACTTCTTTTTATGAAGAACTAGCATATATACCCGGCGTTGTCTGGTATTTTATTTTCTCATAGGTAATACTTGTTAGAAAGATTTGAGATCCTGTGTCTCTAATTCCCCAAACTGTCTTGTCCAGTACTTGTAACTTTTCCCCATACTCTCCAATCCAAATCTGTATTCAGAGTTATTAACATGCAGAGGTTGAGTTCCTGAGGGAATACACTGCCCTCCTCCTCCTCCTTGCTGCTAGGCCTCGTCTCCATAGCAATCGGCCAGGCCCAGGAGCTCTCCGGCTGAGAATTCTCAAGGCCCCTCCCTAAACCACAAACCCCAGGATTCCACAGAATCTTCTCAGGCAGCCAATCAAATGAAGTCTTCGCCTCACACAGCCAATCATATCAGGCCAGGTCTTCCCCTGACACAGACAAACTCACAAACTTTGACTTTCATATATTAGATGATGGAGACAGTCTAGTGTTCAACTGCAGACCCTTAAAGTCCCTCAAAGTTTGCAAGCATTTAAGAGACCCCTGATAAACAGCAATGGTAAATTAAGTGTGCATGGGAAGGGATTTTAGGTGGGAGTACAGGTGGGGTGCTTTGCAGCCCTTGCATTCAGTTCAAACGATTTTGTCTTCTGAGAAGAGCAAAACCCCAGCCTCAGATGTTTACCGTACCTGCTTCAAGGGCATTCATTAGGACCGACAGCCTGCGTGACTGAAATTTGGCTGGGAGAGGAGTCTCTCCCCTCTTTCTCTCTCTGCATCGCCCAATTCATTTCTCCTGCCAGCGAGCGATGCTGAAAGCCTTCCAAATTAAAGCTTAGATCTGACATGACGAGCAGGAAGGATCTGTGTTGGAACACATCAGATACACTCTGGGAGGGGATGTCAGCATCCATTGACATTGCAAGAGATGGGTGCGTGTGTGTGTGTGTGTATGTGGGGAGGGGGCAAAGAAGTAAGGAGGGGGGGCGAAAGAGAGGCAGGAAGAGAGAGAGAGAGAGCGCGCACACACACTTCTGTGAGCAGGTGGGAAAGAATGCATTTCATTCCTGCGACAGTTGTAAACAGATGATAATAATCATGCCAAATAATACTGCAAGGTGAAAATTACTCGCATTTCTCATGAAGAAGCCAAGTGGGTCGGGATTCTGATGTGAAGGGGCAATTTCTTACCTGAGAATTAGGTTTCTGTGACTCAAAGACAACGGTGATGGGTTACTCGTTCCATCAGCTGCCATTCAAAATATATATATATATATATATATATATATATATATATATGCAGAAGGTGCTAACAAGAACGGGGGACGATTCTGGCAACTTTCCTTCCAGAGCTGACCTGAGGCGGTGGGCTAAATGAGACGGAGGGCGGCAGGACCCCTGAGGCCACGGGGCCCAAAGAGATGGCTAAGTGGGAGGAAGGGGCTGCTAACCTGTTTGCACCAACTGACCGGTCCTTTGCATCTGCGTCTAAGCGCCGGCCAGCGGGAACCTGTCCTGATTGGGTCGCCATCCCACCACAAACACCGTCACGGCCAAAGGCTCCATTTCTCTGACATCAGCCAAGTGGCTGATAATATGTAGGTGCTGCTGGTTTGACTTCTACCAAATACTATATGGGTTTGCCTTATCAAATACCCTGTGAATGACTTGCAACCTTGCCTGCATATTCATCTCAGCAGATATTGGTCTACAAATAATAAATCTGGTAGTCTTTAATGTACCACACGAGGCTCACTCTGCCCCCAGTGTTAAATAAATTTCCATCATTCCTGGTTTACTGATAGACTACTACAGTCCATGGAGGGATGCAACCGGTACAGGCCCTGCTAGGAGTGCATTTAGGGAAGGCAAAGAAGTGAGTTGAGATTTCATTCCACAAATCCCAATATAGCGGGGCAGAGATCAGAAACTGGACTTGGGAGTCCAGTTCTGGGAAATTCAGCTCTGCCTTGTTCTCAGACGCGACTCCAAAGTTAAAAGCACACGCTTGCCCAGTTGGCCCTCCACATCTGTGGATTCTGTATCCACAGGTTCAACCAAACACGGATTGAAAATATTCCAATAAAATAAAATAAAAATTCCAAAAAGCAAACTTTGGTTTTGCCACTTTATACAAGGGACACCATTTTTCTATGCCACTGTATCTAATGGGACTTGAGCATCCATAAATGTTGGCATCCACAGGGGATCCTAAAACATAAAACCTAGTAAATACCAAGGACCTATTATATGCATGCGTTGATATCACTCCCCAGCCCTACTTTCTGTTCATGGCGGTATGGTTTCCAGCTTTGGATTTGCTATTTTAGGATTAAAAAACAAAACAAAAAACAGGCAATGAGCGACAAATATTTTAAGGGGCATAAGTAGGCTGAACAAAAAACCTTCCTACCTTCCATGCAGACTGCCTTTTTTCTTAGCTTATTTGTGAAGAAGTCAATGGGTCCTTAATGTACTTTTGCTGGACCAATCTGCTCCCATATTGTTTGCTTGGTGCTTACAGAACAGCGGGTTTCCTCCTCAAAGGTTGAATAGTTAAATAGACTCGAGACAAATAAAAAGACTGGGGTGGAATGAACAGATCAAAATAGTTGGAACATGTTGTGCAACTCTGAGAGTTTAAGAACTGGTCTCTCCGTGCAAAACCGTTCTCCTAAAGTTCACCTTGTGCTAACGTTGTATGTTCAGTTTTAATGGGTACCACTCATCCCAAACTCCTCCACAGCGATCTAATTTTAAAGGAAATTAACGTGACAAAAGGGCACTTATTTCGCTGTCAATTCTTTGCTTGCAAATTTAACTCAACTCTGTTAAATTCCCACTAAAAGTAGGCTGATGTTAAGAGCACTGCTCGCTTTAATTGCAAGTTCCCCACGAGGTTGCTTCGAGTGCCTGAGTTCACTTTTGCACGCTGCCGCTGTTGCTGGTAGGAACTACGAACTCTACCCGGTCCTGCTCCTCTGATGTCTTTAAACGACCAGGGAAAGAGAGAGAGGAGGCTGTTGTGCGAGATGCCCCAGCCACAACTTGCAGGATTTCCAGAGAAAAGTTGAGCCAAACTCTGTTTATGCAAGAATTTATAACATCACAGCATGGCTTACAAAGCTCTCTTGGGAGAATGCAAAACACAAAATCGATAAGAGATCATTTCCATAAAATTCAGCATATTAAGCAGCAGCATCGTAAAAGTCCACAGCCCCATCGCTTAAATCCGGCAGTCTTAAAACAAACAGTTCAGCATTCAGATCGCATTGATTTCGGTATGACATTGACACAGTAACCTTCTCCCAGCCTGTTCGCCCGGTTTTTAATCGCCTCCTTGTGCCTTCTGCTCATCACCTGTGTGCACGCAGGGAACTCCGCTTCATCTGCTTTGGCACACCTCAGGCAGGAAAGAGGGGGTACCCGAGGGTGGGCCTCGGTTCTAGTTCACTCCTCTCCGCCTCCAGCCCTACGGGCACCAGCCTCCTCCAGACCAGGGCCATTTCCGCACGACACTCTTATAGCACGATGATTCCACTTTCAACCTCCTATGGAATCCTGGGGTTTGCAGTTCCGGGAGGGGCCAGCCGGCCCCTCCCGGAACTGCAAACCCCAGGATTCCATAGGAGGTTGAAAGTGGAATCATCGTGCTATAAGAGTGTCGTGTGGAAATGTTCCAGGGCAAGAATTTCTCTGTAGCAGCCTGCTTTAAGCAGCACCAGGAGTCAGGTAGAGTTGCATGCAGGAACTGGTATTTACCACTTAGTACTGCCTCCAAAGAAGTGGGTTTATATCCACAAAAGCTCACTCAAAAATCAAAACCAACTAGTCTTAAAAGTGCTTCCACATTTCTTTCTTTTTTGAAGAATTTCCTCCCTCTTCCTCCTTTTTATGCTGCAAGAGACTAACACGGCTACTTCTTTGCAGACTACTGCGTCTGAAGAAGTGGGTTTATATCCACGAAAGCTCATGATGGAATAAAGCCAGTTAAAAGCGTTGTTGCATTTCTTTCATTCCACCCCCCTGCCGGCCTTTCTTTCTTTCTTCCCCCTTTTTATGCTGCAAGAGATTAACATGGCTATTTCTTCGCTATCTAAATGGTGCAAGAAGAGAAAGAGAAAGATGAGGCATCAATCGATCAATCGATCAATCAATCGTCAACATGCTTGTGCTTCTGAGTATTAGATTGGGACCAGGAGGCACTGTTGCCTTTAAGCTTCCTCCACGACAAGTCATCACATTTAGCTGGGGAGGCTAAAAATGCCACACATGTCCCAATTCCATCATCTGAATGTTTGGAGAGCGTTCACACAGCATATGCTGCCTCTTCCATCTTAACAAGAAACGGGGCAGTGAAGCTGCTGGAAACCTCCTGGAAAGGTTTTGATCCTCTATATGGAGTTTTGCTCCCGAAACCGGCCCCTGACCCAAGGCAAGGTGAAGCAGCAGGAGTTGTTACGGCTGACCTTGTAGAAGCAGGCAATAGGGCCACAGGGAACAATTTAGAGGATGCTCTTTGCCTAGCACAAGATCCGTGGTAGAGGCTTGCAAGCGTTCATCAAAGTTTACTTGCCGGTGTTTGGATCCCGGGGAGCAAGGGGTTTCCTCAATGTTGAGAAACCCTGAGAAGGAGAACCCTGATGAATGAGAATCTTTGGCCTCCAGGACTTAAATATGCACAAAAAACGCAGATGGGTTTTTTTGCACAAAAATCATTATTTTCTGCATGGAAACGTTGCACAGAAAGCAAGATTTTGCCAGAGAAAGCATGATTTCCTGAACAGAAGGCAAATGCTGTTTTCTGCACACAACACCCACGTGCAGATTATTTATTTATTTATTTAGTCAGAATAAGCCCCAAACTCCCTGATGTGACTTTCTCAAAGGAGGGAGAAAAATGCTTAAATTATTCATTCTTGCTCACTATTGTAATATGCCTTGAGGTTATTTCCAATGTGTGGCAAACCTAAGATTAACCTATCATGAGAGATGTCTTGGGAAGATGTATATAGAGAAGTTATGGCACCATTGCCTTCCTCTGAAGCTGAGAGAGTGTGACTTGCCCAAGGTCACCCACTGGGGTTTCAGGGCTTGAGCAGCAATCCAAACCCTGGTTCTCCTGGAGTCTTAGTCCCAACACAAAAAACACTATACCAGGGTGGCTGTTGTGCTTAATTCAGGGGAGTTTTAAAGCATTGCTTTCCTCCGAGGCTGAGAAAGTGTGACCTGCCAAAGGTCACCTGGCTGGAATCCACAGCAGAGCAGGAATTCGAACCCTAGTCTCTCTGCACCATGCTGGCTGTAGTTCTTCCCCATGAGATTGGAAACGGTGGAAGATTTGCGTCCATACCGCAGAACTTGCTTGAATTTGTGTTTTTGCATACCGTGCCTTCAGAATAATGGGCTGTGTGCTACCTGGACTTGTTGTGTTCCACTCGCAACGCTTTTCCGCTCACAAAACTCCTCCCCGTTACCTCCCAACGCAGCTTCCCAAATATCTATTCCAGGGCCCTCCTTAAGCACGGCCCAGCCACATCAGCATTAATCCACGCTCCTTTCTCTGCCGCAATTATCCGTTACCAGTATCAAGCCATATCAAGTTCAGATTTATGACCCATCAGCCGTGTTGTGATTAGGTGTCATCCCTGTCTTTCTGTGCCTCTGATATTGATAGATAATATTCTACGGCACTGCATTGTTTGCCCTTTCAAAGGTTACAGCCAGTAGATATTCCAGAATCAATACGGATCTGTCACACGCCGCGAGAAAAACACACAACACAAAAGAGGTTTGCCACAAACGCCCGCGGACGGACCGAAAGGAAGCGCTCGGGGCTGCAACTTTGCATTCTGCTTTTAAAATCCGACTGTTTCCAGCGGGAAGGAGGGCAAGATGTTTTATAGCCGTTGACAAGTTCGCGTCCTTTGGTAATGTTAAGAAAAAATGATCTGCTACACGGGTTTTACTATTCATAACCGCTACGCCAATGTTGGCAAGGTTAGGAAAGATATAAAAGGATAGCAGAGAGGTGTGTGTGTGTGTGATTTTCCTACTGGCTCAAGAAAGAAAAAGCCACGTCCCTAGTATGTTGTCTTTTAAAATCCATTTTTCAAGCCGGAGAGGGAAGTAAGAAGGAGATGCAGGGAAACGTTGCCTCTGCAGACCATTTAGCTTTGCAAGAATATGAAAGGGGGGTGCTACCCTCCCTGTCAGGACCTCATTTATACACGCCCAAGCAAAGCGGTGAGCCTGTAGTGGGAGAGAAGGAAAAATGGAAGAGACAGATAATTTACAGAGAAGTCTCCAGCTCAAAGATGGAACATCATTTCCTTGCAACCCAAAATGATGTCTTGGTCTGACCAAGGGGGACACGATAAAGAATATTGCTCTGTAAAGAGGACCACTTATACCCACAAGTTTTAAGAATCTAGGTTTGCCTGGGATTTGGTATTGCGGATCACACTACAGCAAAAGACCAAACATGACCCAGAAGTAAACGGGCCATTTCAAACTAATTTTTAGGCAGCTAGGAAGGAAAGAAGAGGAGAATTGGCAGAATAAAAGCAGCTAGGATGGACTTATCACCTATATTCTCACACAGGTGAGGGCACTCACTACGAGACACCCAAATTCTCGGGCCAAGGGCACTTCCCGTTCATGCACATGACTGCAAGTCTATCCTGGGTCTTGTTAATCTGAAAATAAAATGTGTTAAGCCAGGGATAGATGTGGCAAAGCAGGCTTGGCATATGACTCAGAGCTACTGGGACCCAACCAGCCCATGGAGATGCGAGCAAGAGAGACACTGAGGCACAGCAAAGAGTTTCTGGTGAAGCCTTGACCTGCTCAAAGACATGGAAAGCAGCAGATATTGGTTTCTGTGTTATTCTGGAGCAGTTTGCACAGGGATCTGGCAGGACCTCTGAGACAGCTGACAGAAAGAAGTTGGTAGCATAAGCTTTCCAAGACTTAAGTCTGCCTTATTGGATGCATCTGACAAAGTAGACTTAAGTCTGCAAAATCTTATGCTACCAACGTCTTTCTCTCAGTTAGTCTCAAAGATGTTTCAAGATCCCTGGACACAATGTAAGTCAATCCCTACTTTGGCTCCAGAGACCTGCTTGAATTCAAAATCATCACCATCATCATCGAGTTTAAGAAACCAATATTTCCGAGCAGGCAAAAGGTGCTTGAAGTGAGGAGAGGGAGAAAAGTACTATGGATTGAGCATCCCTTACCTGGGAATCTGAAAACCTCTAAAAAACTAAAATTTTTGCCACCAGCTGCCCGCTTCCACCTTCCAAGGCTACAGCTGCAGTGTTCCTGCCCATTTGGGTCTCAGACCCTCAGTCCTCTCCAGCCTTGCAATCTCATCCATGATACAAGTAATGAATGAATGAATGTGAGGCTGGAGAGAGACAGAGGGAGCTGTGAAATGGTGAGAATCCATGAAACGGTGGCCATTTCTGCACTAAACTTACAGCGCCATTATTCCACTTTCAACATCCTATGGAATCCTGGGGGCCCCTCCCTAAACTGCAAACCCCAGGATTCCATAGGAAGTTGAAAGTGGAATAACCGTGCTATAACAGTCTAGTGAGGAAATGGCCAGTGACTCCAGCACTCCCACTTGTTTGTTTGGTGGCTCCCTGGGGAATCTTCTGTACCGTAGTGCATTTTGTGTATGTACAAATACAGGTATTCCAAACTCCAGAACTGAAATGTGCAACACTTTTGGTCCCAAGCATTTTCGATAATGGGTACTCAAACTGTATTTCTTTTTTAAAGAGGACCACAATGAAGCCATATCCCCCAACTTTATTGGAGAAGAGAGCCCATTGCATCCCCACTTTCTTCCAGGAGGCTGCCGTTCTTCACAGAAAGACACTCTGCACCCTTTCTCCAAAGTTATTGTGCCCTTGTGTTGCTGAGCGCAAACCAACCTGCGAGTGCCAAGCCCAGCTGATGAATGCCAACAGGACTGTAGCCAAAACTGGGTCAACAGGCAACGCAGAATTGAAGCTAGAAATCAAAACCCCAGGAATTCACACACAGTGGCACTCAATATCGTCCATGATATGGCGGTTATCTAAGATGACTTCAAGGAACCATCAGTTTTCCAGCAACGACACCGGAGGGTGGGCACACAAAGAGAAGGGATCCACTGACCCTGAGAAAGAATGGACTGTGGAGGATATGAACTGCCTTCTTCAGCCCACTCCTCCCACCGGAGAAACCAGTTTTATTTTATCTTATTTTGAAACGAAACCCTCATTAGAATCCAGAGTCTCCTATCGAGCCCGTTCCAGCTGAGATAGCGTATCTGCATCCGAGTGACATGCTGAGGATGCGCTCGACAGATATGGCAGAGTGGGAGGATGTGATATGGTGGGAGAGAAGCACCTGCAAACACTCACCAGGTGGGGCCATCGTGGCCTCCTTTTTTTTGAGCAGCGAAGGGCTGCTTCGGGTTCCCACGGGAGAGGAGAGGCTGACATAGCGAGACTCCACAGACCTTAAGAGCATTTGGTGCATTTACTTTATCTGCGCAAGCTTGTTTAAGGGTGATGCATTCGGAGTATGGTGTTCCTCTCCCTTTTTTTTTCTCCAGCATGCCAACGCTGCAGTGGTTTGGTCTTTTAAATATGGCAACATTAACTATAGGAAGGTGAGGGGTGCAGGAACGGTTCAGAGAGGGGAGAAGGTAACGCATGCTGCAATTGCAGCTTCTCCATTGTTTTCCCTCCAGAACTAAAGAGGTCCGGAAGCACCATCTTCCTCCCATTTGTGGGGATGCCTCTTACTGGGAAGGGTTGCCAAGCCTGGCTCTTTGCCAACGAAGCCACAAAACACACAGACACCTACGCCTTTGTAGCAAAAGCACTTCCGCACTGACCAAGCCCAAAGAGAAGGCTGTGTTGCTCCAACTCTGTCCATATGCGGCCTCTTCGCTCTAAAATATGGTGGTCAGCATTAAGTCCTACTTCACAGATTGGAGCTCTCTAGCTGAAGGGCTGTCCGGTCCACGTCCAGTTGCAAGGTCGAGAACTGTGGGGAGGGGGAGCAAGCGGGGACCCCGAAACTGCCCATCATCCCCTTTTGGCAGCACCAGGGCAGCGGCTTAGGCATCTGGCCACACAGGGCACTGTGCGAGTCTCCTCTATTGTGGCAAATAATTTATTTTTTTTATTTCTTTATCCCCTACTGTCTCTCCCCTCCACCCCACTGGCCCTGCTGAAACTGTTACTCAAGGCAGCTCATACCAAGATTAAAAAGCAATACAATTAAATCCACTAAAAGGTATAATGTTAAAACTCCAATTAAATTATATTTAAACTGTAGTCACTCCTTCCAACCACCATATACATATTATCCACACATTTGAGGAATATGTGACCACCTGCATTCTATTTTCTACTGATTTCCTCTTGTTGTGGTCAGTCTCTTAAGCTCTGTATCCAGGTTAAGCATGCTAACCCACCCACCATTATTCACAAAGGCATCTAGGTTTGTTGTTGTTGTTGTGTGCACTTTTAAATCAACTCTGACTTATGGCAACCTGCTCCTAGGGTTTTCTTGGTGAAATCTATTCTGGGGAGGTTTGCCTGTGGCTTCCTCCGAGGCTGAGAGAGTGGGACTTGCCCAAGGTCCCCCTGTGGGGTTCTATGGCTGAGAGGGGATGGTTTCCCAGAGCCCCAGCCCAACACTCCAAGCCAGCTCCATAATATTTACAATCAGGGCTACCTCTGAGTCAACAACGGTTGCTGTAAAATAAAGACAATGGCCCCTTTTTTGCAGGGCAGGGGAAATCACTTGCTGGCATGGGCTTCCATGGCTGAGCAGAGAGTTGGACCCCGGTCTCCAAAGTTATAGTCCAAATTTCAAACCACAATGGATCCACTCACATTTCCAAGGTATATAAAGCCCTTTCTTCCCACTGGTAGGAGAAAACCATGCCCAAACAGCCACCGTCTTTCCTTCCTGGCAGAGAGCGGAGTGGGATGGATAAGTTAGTTTGGTGCCTCTCTCTTTTCTTTGGCCGAGAGGGAGGTGCTACCTTTCTGTGTCCATTTCTAGCCATGGATACTCCAATAGTCTTCTCCAACCCATGAAGTTCAGTGCAGGAGACTCCCTTTCCTTCTGCTGTGGTTGAAGAGGCCAGAATGGAAACCTCACTTGGGGCAGCCGGCTGCCAGTTCTGGGAGACAGCAGCTTCTCCCTGCCTTCTAACTTGCAAGCCTGAGAGACTATGCAAGTCCTTTCTCCCCTCCTGTCTGGTGTTTCCTCTAGAAATGCCTTCTTACTTGGAGCAGGGCTTGGATCACAGAAGAGAGGCCTTCCCATTTGGGTGTGCATATCAGAATCGCTGGAGAAGAAAACACTTCTAACTGGAGCTAAGCCTTTTATGGGCTTTCTTCTCCACCGTCAGGGCTCGCGTCCTCAGCTCCGAGCAGTATTTGGATCACCTGGCCAACACTTTTCCATTACAGGAAAGAAAGAAAGGAAAAGAAAGAGCGCGTTTCAGCATTTTATATGCCAGCTGCAGCCCCTTCCCAATGGTCTGTAATCACTTTCTGACACAAACTTTTATTCCCCCTCTCTGGCAATTTTTTTGCTATGATTTTCCGTGAATCGTTTCTCTAAGCAAACAATTATGGGCTGCATTCCAGAATTCTTCCAGAACAGGGGGAAAAGGCCTATTCCTATCCGCTATCTGAAATTGAAAACATTGCCACTCCGGGCTGTAACAAGCTAATTTATACATTCACAAATGTAACCCATTTCTTGAACACTTTTAACATTCATAAGTTTGACAGATGTTACTGACAGAACATCCTCTGCAGCATTCTAATCTCTCAAAACCCAAATATCTTTATTTCAAATGACGATACAAGATTGAATACTGATAAAACAAGAGGCTTGTCTTAAATAATAATAAAAAGAAAAAGAAAGGGAAAAAAGAGAGAGAGAAGGAACGGTTCTCCTTTATCTGCCTCCAGATAGAGATTGCCTATAAAAGTCTTCCATTCTGTCAATACTCCATTATAGCTTTTAAAAAGAGAAACAAAAAACAGAAGCATCTAAAGCGCAGGGAAAAACAATCACAATAAAACCACAACACGGCAAGCCGAAATATTGCAGGAGACCCCCGGCAGGAAGTTTCAGCAGCAGAGGAGGAGGAGGAGGGGTGAGGCGGAGAGCTTTGCAGGAGACCCTTTTTCCTGCCTGATGAGCCCACCAAATGGGCAACGCCAAGGAAGTTGGTGGCTGGACCTTCTTGGCTGTGGCCCCCACATCAGAACTCCTTGGCCGTGGAGGTGGGGCTTCAGGCATCTACAGGAGGCCAAGCTTTGAAAGGAAAAAGGCAGGCTACAACTACAGCGACTCAATGACTTACCGGTGTTGGCTTTGCTGCCCGCTTAAGGTCAACCTCTCCACCCAAGTCTTTGGGTCCTTTTGGTGTCTAAGGAGACGCAGGAATCTTATTTGGAGGCTGCCGGCTGGGTTTGATCTATTATTTTCATGCTCAGGCTTTGTTTTTGTTTTTAAAGTACAGGTTGAGCATTCCTCATCCAAAATGCTTGGCACCTGATGTTTTCCATACTTTGGATTTTTTCTTCCAGATTTTTGAACAACTGTATTTGCATATACTTAAAATACAGTACTGTTCAGGAGATTTCTGAGGAGCCCATAAACGAATGCACAGGAGCACCACAGCCACCGTTTTGCACCAAGCCCTGCAGTGGCGTTCCCAGCGTTTCAAAGATCCTCGCATCTCTCTCCAGCCTCACGTCTCCTTCATTGCTCTCTGTGTTGCATATGAGGCACAAGGCTGCAGAGAGACTGAGGATCTGAGAGCAAACAAGTAGGAGCACTGCAGCTCTTTCCTTAACGGTGGAAGCAGGTGGCTGACAGCAAAAATTTCAGTTTTTAGAGGTTTTTAGGTTTTGGATATCCGAATAAGGGAAGCTCAACCTGCAAGTGCTTGTTTTTCGGTCTAGGGTGTTTATCATCTGCTTCACAACTTCTTATCAAGAGTGCCATTAAAAATAAATAAATAACTGCATCTCATTTATGAGTGTGAAGTATCTGAACACCAGGTCACCCAAGTAAAAGCGCTTATTTTCTTAATTTGTACATATCTATGTTTAATTGATTTGCTTTTGCCTTGTCATCTTGCACTTAATTGTTGCAGGCCATCACCAGCACTGTTTGTAAAGCAGGATTTAATCAATAAAAAAATAAATACCTCCTTCTCCCTCCAGAAGTCAGGGCGCCAGTTTTTGCCCCCAGATTTGCTCCAATACTCTCTCCTCATATTAAGATGATTATTGTTTGACATTTGCAAATGCTGATCTTTTCTGTATTTTAAATGCATTGCATTTGTTTTCATTTGTAAGCTGCCTGGAGTTCCGGTTCAGAAAGGACGGTAGAATACAAATGATGATGATGATGATGATGATGATGATGATGATGATGATGACATAAACAACAACAACCATTATCACTAGTGACTGGTGGTCCAGGAACAGTTCCACATGGATTGGCTAAGCATCTGGATGAAATCACCATAAACAGGATCCCAACAGCGTAATTACAAAAGGCATCATTGCATCATGATACTTTATCGAGCAATACCTCTCTGATTCCTAAATTCCTGGAATCATTGATGGTGCAAAACTCAACACCCAGCACACTGTGAAACCAAAAGAACCCCTCTGCTCCGTAACAGTGCAACCACTAAGCAGCAAAGCTGGCTCTAGGTTGAACATAAAATAGAAAAACCTGGAACTAAAGCTGTGAAAGCATGTACTGAATTGTATGATTTTTTAAAAAAACAAATGCACATATATAAGAACATTAATAAACTTATGTTAATGCATAACAATAATTAGTGAATAAAAGTACACTAGCAGTATAAATACAATATATGCAGTTTAACTGGTGATCCACAGAAAACAACGAAAGTGTATATAAAGGTCCAGCACCGGAATCCAACGTGAGGTTATGTCCCAATGAACTATGTTCGTCAAACTTGATCAAAACAGAACCAGTCATAACAGCAACAGCAAGCCTAAAATTTTGCAAATATTTTGAAAGACAAGAAGTCGTAGTCTAAAGATTCCCTAATTGTTGCAGCACAAGAGGGGAAGGCGAGGGAAGAAGAAAGCAAAACATTATCCTTCTCTCTGGCCAAAGCTGGGGTCGGGGCCGGTCCCCCTCATGCCATGATGTCCTTCTAGGGTGACGGTGAGTGCAGCCGCCCACCAGCTCTTGGTCTCCCGTGCTGAGGAGCCAATGGACAAGGCCCAAACATGCTGCCCTTTGTTCCATCTTCCTCCTGCAGACGTATCAGGAGGTGCCTCCTCATTCTCCAAGCAATACAGGAGGACATTCTGATGCTTACACATTCCTCACAATTACCTAAGCACAGGAACTGGCTGGATTCCACAGGTCCTCACCAGGGGGCTCAACAGCCTAGCAATGCTAAGAGGGGAAAAACAGTCAAACGGATCCATGATTAAAGCTTTCCGATTTTAATTTCTAATGAACCCAACAACCAAGGAGAACCAAAACACATTAGGATTCTGTTGCCTCGTTTGGTAAAGTGACCCAAGCATTTTTCCTAGGCTTCAAAGCAAAGGCTCCAAATATTTGGCCGAGTCGGCAACACCCTCACTTTGCAAGTCAATGTCCTGTGGAACTCCCACTGGATTCTGCAGCAGGTAAGGCCAGCAAAGGCAACTCGCTTGTTTTGATTGCCATGGATAAATTGATCAATGAATGTGAGCAACCACGCTGTGCTTTCGGAATATAAAAGCCTGCTCTCTCATTCTCTCTCTAACGAGAGACTGGAAAGAAGGGGGGCTGCTTCTTCACCAACCTCTATTTCAAACAGTATTGGGTGGGAGATCGCCTTGGACTGCGCACAAAACAAGCAGCGCAATCCGATGGCTGCTTTGTTGGCACAATCCACAAGAGTATGAATCAAGTGCTGACATTTGATTGACTGATTGATTGATTTAAAATATTCATAGCCACCCACCCCTCGATCCAAAGATCTCAGGCTAGGGTATGGGTATTAGAAGAATAGACAAATTACAAATGCCACACAGAAATTTAAACCAATTGAGGGGAACTTAAACAATGAAAAACACACAAAGCCAGTCAACCTATGATCACTGGGCCCCAAAAGTTTCAGTGAAGTGTCAAGATTTACTCCAGTGTCAAAACGTGGCCAATGAGGGTGCCCAACTAGGCATCCATGTGGGAGAAGATAGATTCCATGGAATCATACAGGTGGAAGAGACCCCAAGGGTCATCCGGTCCAACCCCCTTCTGCCATGAAGGGAGGCACAACCCAAGCTCTCTCTTTGGCAGATGACTTCCAAAGGAGGAGGAGACTCCACCACTCCCCCAGGCAGCAACATATTCCACTGTCAATCTGCTCTTTCCCTAAGAAAGTTCTTCCTAATGTCTAGGTGGAATCTTTTTTCCTAGAGTTTGATGCATTGCCTTGTGTCAAGAGCAGCAGAAAACAAGCTTGCACCATCTTCCATACGACATCCCTTCATGGCTCTAATGTCCCCTCTTGACCTTCTCATCTCCAAGCTAAACATCCTCAGCTCCCTTGAGCTGCTCCTCAGAGGGCTTCATGGTTTCCAGGCCTTTCCATAGCAAGGCACCATATGGGCTTGAAAAAGGGTAGAGAAAGGAATACTAGGCTCAAGGAGCTTTCTTCCTTTCTTCCTCCTCCTCCTGCTCCTGAAATTAGGCAACTAATCTCTAGGTGTGCCTGTGTGTGTTGAGAAGAAAGTGCCAGTCTTGTCGCCTACCTCATCTCTCTCAGAATAGTTTGATTCCTACTGACTGGCTCAATGTCAGGCAGACAGAACGTCACTGAGGGCAATGCCAGATAGATAAAATTAGCATCTCCAGAACTTGGTGCATTATACATGACCAGAAGTGCAGTCTTTTGTTAGGTGAGGGCAACAGTTCAGTGGCTGCAACCCCGTCCCATTGGCCACCCAATTCTTCCCCACAACTGAACAGCAGGTTGGAGGTCACTCCTGCCGGGAATCCAAGTGCCACAGCCCGTTCCTAGGGTGGGATACAACTTCCAGGAAGGGACAAAACAGGTGCAAGCCAACAAAGAGCATGCTTTCATCCGGATACCCGAATCAAGCGTGGCAATGATGAACAGCCGCTGAAAGGCCAACACATTCATAAGTTTTAAGCGGTTGTTGCGACACCAACTGTCCTGATTTATCCCTATGATAAAGGCTGCATAAAGCTACTTTGCTGTATTTATTATTTTAGAGGGGACAGGAAAACCTTGATTTAGCCCTCCATATGCCACCGCTGGAGTTATAAATGGGGCTAAGAGATCGATGCAGGTGCCTTTACATATTAATCTATTCACTGCACATTGTGTTACTTCTTCTTTGGCTTCACTATCACAGCGCCTGGGAAAGCATCAAAAGTAAATCGTTTGGACAAAGGGGGACTGGAACACCTACTCACTGGCCCTGCAAAAATGCTAGACCATAAAGTCTGTCAATCAAGAAAGTAAACGAGGAGGGGAGGGTCTGCTTGGGAAAGTGAAGGGGAGGTCTGTATGCAGCACGCAACACAGGACAACACAAATCATCCTGGGAGATGCCTATATGCAAAATATTCAAATGGTACCACCGGCTTCTCAAGCCACTGGAGTGGATGCTGAGCTTCCAATAACCTCCCAGAGTTTGCACCGCTCTGCCTGTCACAGCCCTTTCACACACAACTGTTACTTATTTTTTTTCTGCATGTATTTATCTCATCCATCTCTCTCTAGCAACTGAGGACAACATTTCGTGTATCTGGTATAATGCGTTCCACTCTAGAAAATCTTACGGCATCACACATCTGCCAGTCGTAACTGGGACTCCTTTCCTGTGAGTTTGCTGCAACACGCTAGCAAAGAACACTGCCCAAAATTTGGCAAGGAATTTGGAAGTGAGCAGGAGGAAGGGGCATTCATGGCAGCCCTGGGAGTCTAAAGGCCTTGAGACACAGAACCAGGACTGTATGGGATTACATTTCACACAAAACAGAGTACAACCCCCCCCCCAAAAAAGCAGCACTTTCTGGTTTGGTTCCCCTTCTCTTTGCTCCCCACGGCACAGTACACAGTAGATGCAACCACCCCACGCTTCCTCACGGCCACCAGCAGCTGCCAGTGGCCAGGTTGGGGAATATCACTGCCATTGTCACGTGTTCCCAAGTCTCCACTGACCTATGGAAACTCTTTGTGTAAAAGACTCCCAAGAGACCCTGTTATTAACAGTCCCATCCAAGGCTTGCAAACTCCAAGCAGTCCCTACAGCTGTGTTTTCTTGGAAGGATTTCTTCAGAGGCGGTTTGCCCACCCTTGCCTTCCTCTGAGGCTGAGAGAGGGTGACCCCCCCAGGGCCACCCACAGTGGGTTTCCAAGGCTGAGCAGCAATCGGAACCCTGAGTCCTGTTCAATCATCGTCAACCTCATCAACATCCTTATTCTATTTATTTATTTATATCCTGTTTTTCGCCCCAAATTGGGACTCAAAAGAGGCTCACAAAAGAACAATCCAATTAAAAACATACAAAAACTGAATATTAAAACAGAATGGGACTATTTACAGCATTAAAACAATTGCATCCAGGTAAAAGAATAAGAAAAGAGACCTGGTCCTAGGCCAAACATTAAGGCCACTTCCGCACTAGCCTGTTAAAGCGCTATGATTCCACTTGCAACCTCCTATGGAATCCTGGGGTTTGCAGTTTCGGGAGGGGCCAGATGCAAACCCCAGGATTCCATAGGAGGTTGCAAGTGGAATCGTAGCGCTATAACAGGCTAGTGTGGAAGTGGCATAAGAAAGCATTTAAAATCATGAATTTCAACTTAAAACGGCCATTGAAAGCTCCAAAAGGATGCCCCAATCCAAGTGCAGGACCCGGCACTCTTGAATGTTGCATCTTTTCACACTCAGACCCACCCAGATCACCGGAGGAAACCAGAACATTCAAAGTTGGGGCCACAGATACTCCCTGCATCATGTGCCAAAAAAAAAAATAATAATAATCCCAGCAGTTACCTTTGCAGACGCGATACGCCAAACTGTGTTCGGTTTTTAATTAAGCCTTTATGTCTGCATTCTAAGAAGTGTGTAGGCCTGGAGGTTTAAATGGCTGTTTTAAGCCAAAGTATATGGTAAATGCCTTTTTTTCCAGGCACCACCATTAGATATAATTATGCAGTGGGTAAAGCGTGTGCCACGCTAGAAATGTCATTTGGTTTTACAGTTATAAACTCATCAACATTTATCAAAACACTGCCTCAAGAAAAAAGAAAGAAAGAACGAGGAAAAGAAAAAGAAACGGCTACGGCGAGAGACTTGCGTTCATGGCTGTCTTTGAAAAAAGCACGCTGAAAGGCAAAACACCACCGCAATATATATATATATATATATATATATATATATATATAACAAGAAGAAAAGCCTTTGCATTTCATATCCTCATCTCCTTGACTGAAATGTTAATTTCCTCTCACAGGTCTGAACGCGCAGCAAGGGGAAGGCATATTCAACCGATGACACCCTGGGCAGATGGAGGAATTGGCTGCTTGAAGAACAGAAGAGGACACATGAAATGAAGTGGATCTGGAATTTGTTCACCTAAACCGGGACTGCAAGGTTTTTAAACTTCTAGGAACGGGTGTGCCTAAGCAGATTTGAGCTACTATTTGTTTACGTGGACCAGAAATCCCGGGGCGAAGTTCTCTTTGTCTGCACCGTCGTGTGGATTTCTGGCTACTGCAAATTCTGTTTGATCCTGCATGCCTGAAGTCATGGTGATCCCTGTGTTGCTTCAACATCAAGGTGAAAGCAGAAAGAAGAACCCTGTAGTAACTCAGAATATCACCTCCTCCTCCTCACTGCAACTCAAGGAAAGTCTGGAATCAACAAGATGGCTTGGAGAGAAAAATCCTTGCACAAGAGGAAAGAGGTGTTATTAACTGCACAAAGAGCGGTTGAATTCTTATCAATTTATACATGAAATGGAGCCACCATAAAACATGAGAATACTTTCTACTATAGATGTGTACCAACTACAGTATTTGCACCAACAATTTGTCTGGCTGTTTTACAGATAGCTTTCTCTCTCCCTCCCTTTGCTTTGTGGGGGAAGGTTAGAAATAAGCCAGAAGAGAAGTGGTCCTAATTAAGAAAACTTTACAGAAAGATGAGTGTGCATTTTTTTCACGTGGAAAGGGAGTGTGGGAGAGGTGGGAGATAATCTCCTTTCCAAATGTTCCCTCTTTGAATCACACACACACACACACATATGTAGTTTTCCAAGATATATGGCAATTTGTATGATAGTGACCTATGTGATAATAGTGTCCACAGGCAAGAAACTTGACCAAGAGCCCTGGCAAAACTACTGCGATTAAGGACACGGAGTTGTAAACGGCTGAAACGGATTCAGGATTCATCCAAATCTGAACATGCCTCTTTCTTTATGTTCTCAAGGAGCTCCCCTAGGTGCAAAGTAGTACAAGAGTTTGTAAATCAAGATCAAAGAACAGAACACCCAAAAGACTTAAGGTTGATGGCAGTCCAAAGTCAAAAGAGGGTTGAAGGAACCAGAAGTCAAGCAGATCCACGCACAGCCACTTCCTGTCCCCTGCATCTATCCGGAGAGTGAAAGAGTTAACCTCTCCAAAGGGATTGAGGTTGGGGGTAAGTAGCCCAGAATGCCCATGGCATGGAGGAACCAGAGACAAATTCTCTGATGCTTCCCAAAGGGAGATGAGAAAGAGCTGTGTGCCACTGGGTAACCATAGTGGAAGACGGGGCAGGTTTCTCCTTTGCAGAATGAGGAATATCTTCCAAAGCAGGCAAATACACTAATGCCACTACTTCAACAGTCCTAGTGGCCACAGGATGCTGCAATGGAGCTATTCCCCATTATTTCAGAAGGAGGAAGGAGCTGGAGGGGGGAAAGAAAAGGAAAGCTTAGGACACCACACAGAGGCTGCTTCTAGTGAAAACTGGAAACCACTGGTCTCCTGCAAACACATCTGTATCCATTGCTCATGAAGGCTACCAAGATGGTGGAACCTAGGAAGTCCACGATGGGAGGACATCATTCCAGGGGGATGAGCTCCACCCAAACTTCAGAAACCAAGTAACTTAGTTAAAAAGAAAAAAAGAAACCTTTCATTTTGCTTCAGTACCATCCTCATAGCTGGAGTTCCTCATTCTCGGTGGTGGCAGTCACTGTTTATTAAAAGAGAAACAAACACAGAAAGTGAAAACGGCACATGTGGACTAAAGCCAAAGTGCGCTTAGGGAACAATTGTGTTTCAATTCTTACCTGTTATGAAAGGGGGGGGGGAAATCTCAAGGCTACACCAGAGGTACCTAAATCATGAGCTTTTAAGCTCCTGTTTCCCACTGCGTTGCATCGTCCTTTTCAGAGCTTTGTCTCTCTAACCCTGAACAATCTGATAGTTATCACCCAGGGAGGTTTGTCCCTTGAAGAACAAAACAGCTGGGGCAGAGAGGCATTATTTACTTCTTGCCTTTGCCCTGGTCTCTTTCTGCAACTTCTCAACAAATAATAACAAAAAGACAAATAACTGAAAGCAACCATGGCCCCAGCGTTAACATCTCCATCCACAATGTTTCTGGATGATTAACACCTGTCCTGACCTTCTCTGCAGCTTCTGCAAATAGAAAAGTCTGGGCGGGGGGCCGAAATTATCTGTTTGCTGGACTTTGAGCAGGTCCAGGCAAATGTCAACGGGGATCTATGCATTTTTTTCCCCTTTTATCGTCCCACTTTCGCTCCAACACCCTTTGGCTGCCAAGTCTTTTCTTCCTTGTAAGAAAAATCTTTCCAGGGTCACCTAGTCTGCAAGCAAAGCTGACAGACACAATTAAGACGAGTCGTGATTTTTACACCACGAAATGGGTTACAACATTGTCTATTTAACCTCACAGCACAAAGCAGCAGAGGAAGCAAAATTGGAACTGAAGGGAATACAAATGCCACGCACAAACATGCATTCACAGATAACGTCTCTTCACTGCACTGTGCTGTTAAGAGCAGGGGAGCCTCTTGTATTTGTGGACACAATTCAGGTTGCAGAATAACTAAGAGCTGGAGGAGGTCTTCAGCCCAACCCCATGCTTCATACAAGAATAAGAGAGCTGGAACATCCCCAAATGATGGTTCTCCAGTCTCTGCATGAAGAAAGATCCCTGCTGAGTTAAAGTCCATCCACTCCCTGGTTAACTGGTTCCAAAGATGTGGGCTCCTCCAGAAAAAGCTCAAATAAGTGCTGCACAACATGGTGGACCAGAACCAATGCCGGCCCCTGAGCCACCAGCTACCAGTCCCTGGAGACCTTCCAGGAAAGAGAGAAACAAATGCAACCAATGGGCACAAATACGATATATGCATTTTATATAAGGGATGCCCTTTTACCACACCATTGTACATAATGGGACTTGAGCGTTCACAAATTTTGGTCTCCATGGGGTGGTGGTCATCCTGGAACCCAACCCTGGGGGATACCAAAGGTCTACTGTACGGGTCTCTTAGGAGAAGACAAAATGCCACTCGTCCACATCAGATACCTCAAGGAGCACTGTTCAAGATGATTGGCTTCCAAATATTGGTCCAGGGAAAGTTAATCAATATTCTCAAGTTGAGCTCAGCTGAAATATTCCAAGCTTTGCTACTTTGAGTATGCTAAAGATGATTAAAATATGGCATTACTTTTGTGAATCTGATAAACATCCATAAAACAGATGTCTTTATGCAGATACACCAGTCTTTTCAATATATATATATATATATATATATATATTTTGCAAAAGGGGCAAAATGGTTATGAGTCACCTGATCACAACAACAAATTGAAATAAAATTGATCCTAAAAGAATGGGTGTGGGTGTGGTAGGGGTTGGACAGAAACCCAAAGGGGAAGTGCATGCAGAAAAAAATTTGGAGATACTGCTCTATCAGCAGGTATTCCCCAAACGGCTTTCTTGGCCAAATTCTGCAGGAAGCAAAGTGATCTCCTGACACTTTAGCTCATCACAGATGTTTGCCTTTCCAACTGCTGCGAGGATCTTGTGTTTGCTATCGACAGACCAACACACTTACCCCCACGTAACTTCACACTTTTTTTTAACAAACAGTCTAGGACTCTAAAATAAAACATAAGCAATCATTCTCACAGTAAGCAATACAGTCAAAGAGGAGAGTGCCTCTGTTTGAACGATTCAAGTAGAGAAGAAGGACCAACAGCTTCAGCAAACACCCAAGAATACAGGGGAAAAAATGTGCATTAGGAGATAATGGCAACTCCTCTATTTGAAGTTCAATGTTTCTTGTTTTCATCCATCTGAGAGCCATAAAAAAACCCTTTCACTGAACTTATTAGCAGAAATTTTCAATTTATTCCCATTTCCCCAACTACACTGCATTCAAGAAACAGAGACAGTTATCCATTTCATGAACAAGAACAGTCAAAGATTACTTATCTGCATTAACTGTATTTAATTTCAAGCTCTCTGACTCACAGTTTTAAAATGAAGGAAGGAAAAACAGATATAAACTGATGTGTTTTATCTTCTTTCTCTCGCGTGCCGCACAGAGTGAATATATAATGAACCTGGAAGTGTTTATTACTTCTCCCTCTTACAGGTTAAGGAATGGCTATTGTAAAATTATGGAGACATTTTCTCTCAATCCGTCTGACATTTAGTGGGTAGCGCGCAGCATTCGTGCATGAGTTTAAAGTACCTCCAGCACTTAGAGAGCAAAAGGCATTGGCAAGGCAACAGGAATTAGGATGAGAGATGGAGAATTAACGCCATGTCCGTTTTCAAACAGAAGACTGTGTAGTATAAAGGGGGAAGAATGCAAGACAGAGACTTTCACTGGGTCAAAATGAACCCCCACTGGAAAATAACGACATCTTAAAATCACCCTGCAACGGAGGTGGAAATACTAGATCATCCAAGAACTATATGTGGAATAATCTCAAATCTACGTTAACTTCCGAACTTCTAAATGTTTATGTTGTAAGAGTACCTTTTAAGGTAACCAGGGATGCTTCCACACTAAAGAATTATAACATTATGATTCCACTTTAACCATCATGGCTGCAGCCTGGAATTTGTAGTGCGGTGGGAACTCTCTGATTGAGAATTCTAAGTACTGCTCTCTAAACTACAAATCCCAGAATTCCATAGGATGGAACCATAGCAAGTGAAGTAGAATTATAGCACTATAATTGTAAAGTGTGGCATGGACCAAGATGGATCTATGGGGAATTGCTGATAAAATAGCTGTTTCCCAAATGTGCAGTCACAGCCTGTCAGCATGAAGACCAAGAGGTTGTGTTGCTTCCTCCCACTGATGCACAACTGGTCCAGTGGCACTTGGTCTAAGGCATCTAGAGTTGCAACACATAACATGCAAAAATTCAAATCATCAACATCTTACTAAGGGACATTGCAGGGCTGGGCATCACAAAAGGCATCTCCAATGAACAAGGATCTCAAACAGTTTTTCTGCAAGGAATGGCTGCAAGATTTGGGGTGGGG
The DNA here is from genome assembly GCA_948474755.1 of Ctenosaura bakeri. NCBI lineage: Eukaryota > Metazoa > Chordata > Lepidosauria > Squamata > Iguanidae > Ctenosaura > Ctenosaura bakeri. The sequence continues at coordinate 1,582,084 of CAOLHI010000014.1, read as the reverse complement.
TTTTTTTGGAGAGGGAGGGGAGCAAAAGGGGGATCAAGATAGGAATGTATAAAGCTATAAATACTGTGGATGGGGTTGCTCATCACACTAGAAAAGTTATCTGATGAAGAAGAACAGTGGGAGACTCAGCAGAAGAAAAGAAGTATGTCCAAGGCCATTTCTACACTAGACTGTTATAGTGCTATTATTCCACTTTCAACCTCCTATGGAATCCTGGGGTTTGCAGTTTAGGGAGGGACCTCAAAGGCCTCCAATTCTTCTTCTCCTCAAAGGCCCCTCCCTAAACTGCAAACCCCAGAATTCCAAACAAGATTGAAAGTGGAGTAATAGCACTTTAACAGTCTAGTGCGGGGATGGCTCTAGTCATGGGGCTTGGTAAAATGCAGTAGACCCCCAACTACACAGCAAGCGGGAAAGGGTTCCTGAGGATAACAAGATCAGCCAAATATGCCCAGGGACCCAGGTGAAGGCAGGACATTACAAAAGGGAAGGGGATGCAATGCAATGTACAGAATTAAAGTTGTCACTCATCACATCTGCAAACTGCCAGGAGCCACTTAATAAAATCACGTTTCTGACTGGAGCAACAAATCAGTACAGGTTCACTTTCAATAAAGATGTAGGAAAAGAAAATTGGTCTTTCTTATAATGCAGTTATGGGAACACTCTCGTGCATGATCAGGCAGTGTGGAGGAGGGTGGGCGGAAAGGCGGAGGAGGGTCTTTTGGGATGTGATCCCACCACGAGGCTGAAAATAGGATAGGGCTGCGGAACCAGTCTGCAACCCTGGTATGATGCTGTGTCTGGTATCTACCATGTGAGACAAACATGAAGAACTATACTGCTAGACTGGGATATAAGGTATGCTAAATTCACTTTCCTAGGACTCAACACTAGATCTGAAGCAAAGTGGAAGAGCCGAACTTCCAAAATCAAAATCTCACCAAGCACATCCAGCACCAGACAGACAGACAGGAGGGCAGCAAAACCGGGGGTTAAAATATGGGTTGCAAGGTTCCTATAAATCTGTGGTAGTGGGGAAGCATTTGGGGAGACAGTGAGGGGTACCTTAAATTGCCCTCTTGTCCTCACAGTTTCTAGGAATTTTAATTTATATTGTAAGCCGCTTTGAGCCCCACTTAAGAGCAAAGTGGGATATAAATAAATAAATAAACATAAGAACCAAGTAAGCCCATATTCTAAACAGGGCTGGGCAGATATTCCGGAGGCAGCAGGCACCACTGGTTCCACTGTACTGCAGCATCCGATTACACAGCATCGTGGAAAAAGGGCCATCAGGCTTAAACACCCACTAGCTTGCACCCATGCCTAACAACTCTTACCATTAGGAAGTTTATCCTAACACTGCCACTAAATGGGATCAATCATGAATGTGTCTTTCTCCTCCTCCTTGGGGTCTGAAGTGCATTTTCTTGGCACTCTAAGATAGTCATAAACACTTTTTATAGCTATGTGATAAATGGGTTTGTTTGTTTGTTTTTAGTTTAGTTGCATTATTAATAAACTCCTCTGCAATCTTCACCGACTGCTGTCAGTCCTCCACTCTGGACAAACTGGAACAAGTCAGCTTCATCTTCAGGTCAGCAGCAATTCAGATGTTCGAGTACATCTTTCGTGCCCTTCTTTCATTTATTCTTCTCCGGGCTAAACACACCTAGCTCTGCCAATGCTCCCCACAGAACTTGAATCCCAGATTGCTCACCAGTCTGGCCACCTTCCTCCAGCAATGGGTGAGAGAGGAAAGTCCAGCTCATACATGGGGAATCAAGGAAGTTGAGCGGAGGTACAACAGAGTGGTCTCAGCCATTCCAGAGCCGATCAGTCACAAGGGAAAGGCAAAGAAATGTGCACTGTAATGTCCAGGGGTAAAAAAACCCCAATGAGCAGGAGGTGTACAAAAGCCGGGGAGAACAAACAGCTGCAAACAGCAAAAACTCTCAGCCTCTGCCGTGGGATTTATAGCGGCCTTGACCTTGAGATGCCAGGTGCTTGATTGCTCAGAGTTCCTTATTTAAGAAGCACTGACTCCTCCGCCTCTGTTCCCTGCCATGACAATGGTCCAGAAAGGGTGGCAATGGGCTTCTCTTCAGTGGCTGTCAACTCCGACTGAGTTGGGGACCCACCTTGCTGAGGTTTTTCATCAACTGCTTCACCCACAAGCTGCTCAGATGGAAGAGGTAGGTGCTGTCCTTTGGGACTCTCTTTACCAAAATCCTCCACCTTGGATTCCTTGCATTCTACAGAGTTAATTACAACAATCTTGGCCATCTTACTGTGTCAGGAAGGGCAGAAGCTCTCTACAGTGTGGGTGGTTAAATACTGGTGATGGAAGCTCAGTTAATGCGTTTTAGAGGGTGGAGGGGTGAAGAATTGTTCAACCTGCCAGAAGCAAGTTTTGTGGTTTTTCTAAGCCAAGTCACTTTTCTTAAGCCCAAGCACACTGGCCTGCCATTCGTTCCTTCCTGTTCACCTGCAGTGCAGAGATCCCACCCTGTCGGAGAGTTCTACCATCCCGTAGATCAGCCTGAGTGTGCGTCACACATGGGTACAAAACAGGTTCCCATCTTGGCCCCTACCTTCAGCCATTCTTGGTCAGAGCACCAAGGGCAAACGAACAGAAAAAGATACTCAGAAGGTGACTTCACTCCCAACTGCCAGAAAACAAATGATTAAGATGGCACTAAAAAGATTATCACAACCAAAGCATATATTTCATGAATAATGGAAGCCTTCACGTACAGTTCAGTTCACTTAATTGAAAAGCTACTTGAACAGCCTTTGCCAACACCAAATAATGCTGAATCATTTCTCAATCTCCCTCCAGAAATCAATAAGAGGAAACACACAGCAAGGCACAGCATCTTCTCCATCATTTTCAGCTCCGTGACAACTCCATTTACCACTGTTGCTGAAGGTTCAGGACGAACTGGCCTTCGAGGGGACGCGGTAATTGAGTCATAGAAACCGAGCCACAAGCAGCCAGATGGGCTGTTGCAGAAGAGAGCTGCCGTGCTCCAGGATCAATGGGACACCACTGGGGAGTGGGGAGGGTCTCCGACATGCAAGCCACGAGGGGGGTCGAGTGAGCCCCACACTCATCTTTGCAAAAGCCTACTTGTCCTCGTCTTGACCACTGGGTGGACAATACTTGTGCAAACTATTGCGGGAAACTACAGAGGCCCAGAGTGGAATGGACAATCTGCAAGCATCAAAGCATTTTTCATTTTTATTTATTATTATATATGTAACAGATAAATACATGGTTAATAAATAATAGCAATATTTACATGACAAGTTAGCTATTATAAGTATCTTTATAACCTTCCTTTGTTCCTTCCCAGAATACAGTAATATTTATTGTTCTATCTTGGTCATATTTCTAAAAAAAGTTCTAGTTGGTTGGTTGTTCCTGATATGTTTGTACCTAAAGGTGCTTTCTGTTCTTACTAAATCCTGAATCTGTATACCTTTTTACTTCCCATTTCAAAGAATATTGGGCTGCTTTATACCAAAAAATATTAGAAATGTTGCAAACTGAATTTGTCAAGTCCCTGGAAATCTATCTACTGAATATGTTGCATGAGACAGACCAAAAAACAACAATGGCATTTTGGAGGATCTTGCTATATATGATAACTTCGGCAAGAATAGAAAAACTTGGGGAAAATGAAGAGACGCCCAAATTTGAACAATGGTTATATACTCCGTCAGAAATGAAAGTGGCAGACTCTTTATCACAAAGAGTTAAAGGTCTGACAGATGGCAAAATAGACAATGACTGGGCTCCTGTGAACAATTTTCTTCAAAAACTAAAAACGCAAGACCAGTTGACCAATTGACGCATCAGTTATGATGAGGAGACTCAAATTAGAAACAAAAATGAAGTGTCAAAGCATTTTGACTGACCGGTCATGTCGTTCGGGCAAGTCAGAGCAGCACAGGCTACCCAAATGCATTGTTAGGACAAAGCTATATGAACAACACAAACACAACCAATCAATTAATTAATATCCCTCCCTGCATTTGTCATTCACACTGGCTAAGAGCCAGTGGAACACTCTGCACTGTGTTCTTCTGCATTGTTGTTGCTGTTGTGTGCCTTCGAGTCCATTCTGACTTATGGAAACCCTTGGGGGTTTTCTGGAGCTGAGAGTATGTGATGCACCCAAGGTCACCCAGGGGGTTTCCACAGCTGAGAACGGAACTGAACCCGGGTCTGCAGAGTTGTAGCTTGACACTCAAATCAACTACATCACACTGGCTCTCTTCTGCATACATCAATGTATTTACTCCAGCTAATTTTGTTAAATCTCCTAGAATGTAATAATAATTTGATTGTGCAAAGTGGATTTTCCCCCCCAAAAAATAGAGAGTGCGACCGACGAAAAATGGCGTAGAGACACCTGGAGGGCTGATTGTGGTGAAAAGCTTCTAAAGAGGAGATTAGCACTACACATATTTTTCACACCTCTAATTTAACTTAAAGAAACTCCAAATTTTCCTTTTGTGCAACAGATAAGATATAATCATTCCATTCTTTCCTTCAGAGTCTTCACAAGGAAAAAAAAAGGCTTTTGTGGAAGTAATATTTGCAGGGTTTGAAAGCTGGGAGAGAGAGAGAGAGAGAGAAACACATGAAACAAATTTGGGATTGGGTTACTAAAAGCATCAGCCTGCTTATCAATCTAAAAGCGGCATCTTTAAAGGTCACGAGTGAAAGAAAATCAGATATACTCATTCTAATTCCCAGCAAACAGGGGCTGGCTGCTCAGAAAAGCCTTCCGCCAGCGCGGCTGCTCCGTACTGTGCCCTTTCACTTACAAAGAGAACAAGACAGCACCCCCAGCCTCCCCCCTAAAAAAACCTCCTTCATAAATTAAACACAGACTGATACCATCACAGCATCTTCTCCAACGGCTGGCCACCAAAAACCTCTGCAATAGTCAGCTGAGGCCAATGCCACTAAGTCCAGCCATATCTCAAAGGCAAATGTCATTGTTGTGTTTCCAGCAGATGCTTTTGTTGCAACTATGCTGCTGAGTCACAAGACTTTTCTGTTTTGCCTTCCCAGGTATCTCCTTTTCTTACTCCTTCATATGAAGTTACGTTTCCCATCACCTGGAGTGTTGGAACTAGCAAAAGTGGCCTCCAGAGCAAAAGCAGAAGAATGTGAGGATGTGTGGTGAGGTGCTGGTTAAGAGAACACACCAAATCACTCTAGATGAGGGCACCGTCTCGCCTCTTCGAACATCCATCATGGTGTCTCCTTCATCACACTGTGTCTTCTCATACCCCCATCCCTCATCAGCTGAGGATCCAACCACGCTCTTCAGCACCTCAAGTTTCCTCCCTCATGTCTCCCTTCCTTGTCAGCTGAAGATCCAACTTCCCCCTCATTATGCCACATTCGTCACACTGCATCTTCCCATGTCTCCACCCTTCAGGATACCATGACGGATGAGTAGGCGGTTGGAGACAGAAGGCAGAAACCAGACACGAAATGGGAGGGACAGGAGCTGGGCGACAGAGGGGTCCCTTCACTCCCTTGTTGAGTCTGGGTCCTGAAGCTGTGTGGCTTAGATGCGTGATGAGGAATGCAAGTGAGGCCAAAATGTGGACCACCCATTGGAAGGCAAATGCATCATGTGCATCGCCTGCCCTGCAGCCCTCACCAAGCATAGAGAAAGAGCTTCCTTAAGCTCTATGGAACCCACAACAGGGAAGTACGACAAAGCAGCTTCCATGCTGCCCACAAGGCAAAACCACCATGGAGGCTGCCCCAGAAAGAACAACTGAGTTTGCTGCTCATCTGCAACAGATGCCCACCAAAGCCAATTCTGGGACCTCTCTTCCACTTCCAATCCTCTGAGTACTAAAAACTCAGGACTACCCTGTTAAGAGGGTGACTTGTTTAAATATTTGAAGGGATGTCATGTTGAAGATGGGGCAAGCTTGTTTTCAGCTGCTCCAGAGACTACAACACTATGGAGCAATGGCTTCGAACTACAAGAAAAGAGATTCCACCTGAACCTCAGGAAGAACTTCTGATGGTAAGAGCCGTTTGTCACTGGAATATGCTGCCTGGGAGAGTGGTGGAGCCTCTTTTTTGGATGTTTTAAGCAGAGGCTGGATGGCCATTTGCTGGGGGTGCTTTGAGTACATGTTCCTGCATAGCAGCAGGGGGTTGGACTCAATGACCATTGTGGCCTCTTCCAACTCTAGGATTCTATGCTTCTATGAAATGGTCACAATCACATGTGGGGGATCCCTGAGGTCAGAAACTTTGTGGGTCAGGCTATAGTGTGGGCTCGGGGGGGGGCGTTGTTTAGACACCAGCATTCTTGAGCATTCGGGTGGGCAGCACTGCCAGCCTGGCCTCTCCCCCCCACCCCTGACAAAATCCCTCTCTGCATTTTGGGTAAAAGGTGACTGCCTGGCTTAATTACCGTTTCAAAGACAGATGGGCCGCTCTTGCTCAGAAAACTTTCCTTCTGGAGTCAACAAGTCGCCTCATCTTGTGAGCAAATTTAGCTCCATATGTTCATGAATAATTGATTGCCAGAGGCGGGGGGGGGCTGATGGCGGCAGCGGAGGCCATCTCTCGGCCCGAAATCTCGGATACTTTTACACATCCATGTACAAAAGGCACCACAAATGGATCCAGATCATTCACTCTGTCTCATATACACATGCACACCACTGTTTGCTTTGGTCCCCTCTAATTTAGCTGCTTCCCAGCACTCTGAACTAGTTATGAGATCATACATTGGTTGCCCCTCAGCGTTTGGGGCTTCCTCGGTGCATTCATCAGCTTTACGCCCTGCAGCCCAAGGCATTTGGCTCGGCCTCCCAGCCCACATAGTGCAGACAGCGGGCCTTGGAAGAAGCGAACGGGGTGTAGCTGTCAGTCTGCGTGATCGGAGCAACTCCTGGGATGGACAGAAATAAGCAGCCCCGCTGCACGGTGCTTTAAATCTTCCTCTTTCAGGGCGAGGGGGTGGCGGGGAGCAGGGAGAGAAACCCAGATCGTGGCCCAACGCCTGTCAGGTCCGACTCCATCAGAATGCTAGAAGGGAGACAAGACAGCGCCAGGGCGTAAGCCGCTGACATTGATGCAAAAACCAAGTCTCCCTCGCACCTCCATTTAATTAGCTCAGAGACTTTATAGGCGAGGTGCTTCTGAGAGAAAGGGAACATTCTCTTCTGAACAGTAAGTGAACCTGCGTGCTTGAGTGATGAGGAATTGCCGGCAATGCGGAGACACTGGAGCAGAAAGGAAGTCGAAAGCATTGCAGAATCCTGAGTCATCTGCCCTAAATGCAAAAATCCTTCACAACTGCAGCCTCTGGGTCTCCCAAACTCCAGGGACCCTTGAAGAGATGCCACTCTGCTCCAGGGGTTTTGAAACAAGGAGCACCTTGAACCACAGCCAAGACGTTAAGCTACTTATTCTCCACCTTCTTTGACCACTCTTTGCAATATATCTAAACATGTCAAGCCTCAGAGGAGCGCCATCTTCTCTCTACCCTCTGCCACAAACAAAACCCTCTTTCCTTTTTGTTTGGGTCAGAATACCCAGAGCTAAACAGGACACTGTAAGCAAAGTCTTGGCAGGTCAGAAGAGAGGAGAATTCACAGCACTCTTCCTTCACTAGCCTTTTTGAGCTGCATTTTATTACCAGAATGAACAAAATACTTTCCTATTGCCTTCGGATCCATCAGGGGCCTCCAAGGTGGTTGTCGACCCAAAACAAAGTAATAAAACATATCAAAACACCAGTACTAGTGTGCTCTTAAATAAACGTTTTGAAGGCAGGAGATGACAGACAGTGTATATCAACAGATGGAACAACGTACACAATGAATCACATTCACAAACATGCTCATAAATAGCATTTTCATCAGATTTCTTAAAGCTAAGGAGTGTGGGAGTGAATCCAGTGACTGGAGGGAGTTCCAGAGGATTCTAAGTCCAAATGAGTTGGAAAGGCCATTTTGTCAACAACCCGCACTGTACCACAGAGAGCTACGTGACGCGGGACAAAGGACTCAAGCGAAGAATCCTTAAGATAATCCAGCTACAACCCATTGAGGTCCAAAACCCAACTATTGAATCCACCAACAAACAGGAAGCTTGGTTAAGATGGTACTAAAGTTTAGTGCTTCACATGAGACCTAGGCAAAACTCTGGCAGATTTTTTTTTGGAACAGTTCAAGCTTCCGAACACTTTTCAAACACGGCTTTCCAACATCCAGCCTCTCTCCATAAACTTATGCAGATGTTATCAAGGCAGAACCTGGCAACCTCAGTGTCAAGGACATTGCAGTGCAACACCAGATAAGACAGTGTGCCACCACATTGTGAATACAGTCCTATCCAAAAGAAGCTTGTGCATGAGTTACCGCCATAATAATTCCCTTCTCTGGTTTAAGCTTCAGTTTAATTCCAGCATGGCAAATACATGACTGTTGCCTGCAGTTCAGGAACTTTATCTCCCATTCCCTTCCAGCAGGGTGAGGAGAGAGGTGGATGTCATCAGCATAGAATTTTATGAGTTGGAAAAGACCATAAGGTCTACCTAACCCAATATTGATGGTGATGTATCTAAATCTCTGCACAACCATGTCAGAAGCTCACTAAAGAAGGATAATAGCGAAAGAAAAATGATCAAGTGCTTTAGATTGGGGGATGAAGCCCAGGGCCTTCCAGATATTTAGGGTTACAGACAGAGGAGTGGAGTGGAAAACTGGCCACAAAATCTTCCAGGGCTATATTGTTCCATGGAAAAAAATTCTTATTTGTGTATGTGTGTTTGTCTAGGCTCTTGTGCTGCAATCAATCATGTTAGATGGTCTAAATAGAGGATATGAACTTCTCTTAGAATTCTTATACGGAGACATTCAAATCCTTCTGTTAGTGAAACAGAACATTCAGCTAATTATACTGAATCAGATTTTTTTCATCTGGAAATAGAACTGGTACACAGTACAGAGAATGAATCAGTGAAGCTGAAGGCACTATAGTTAGTTATACGAAAGAAACTGTGTATAAAAGATGTATCAGGTACAGCTCTCTGAAGATATGTGATCTTAAAAAACTCTGAAGTGTAGTCATTATTTGCTAAATATAAGGGAAACATTTGATTCTTTTTACCTTATTGCAATAAAATAATTTCCACATAAAGCTTTCAATGTGTTTGAATACAACATTCAAAACAATCACGTTAATTTAGATACTATTACTTAGAGCACAGGGATTTTTTCCGGAAATGTTCCACTTTCCTGGAAAGCCCTCCTCATTGATGGTACCAGGGTGGGGAAGGTGTGACCCTCCAGATTTGATGAAATGCTATGCTCACCCTCCCTGACCATCATGTGCAAAATGGAAGATCAAGAGCATCAGAGGGGCACAGCTTCTCTAGAACCGATCTGCACTCGAGAAGATTTGCACCCAACACATGAGATTGGGCAGCAATTATGTAAATAGTGTAGATTTAAGGAAAAATTGCCTTAACATCAACTGGGCTCTCAATGAGGCATTCATAATGTCATCCATCCATCCAGCTAACTCCCATCTGGAAACTAATAGTCTGGGATGGGACACAGAAGTTGGACGAGGCCTCATTTCTCCAAGGACTTAGTCCCTTATCAACTGGATGCACCAGATGCCACGCATCTGAACAAAAAGGTCAGGTAGAAGCCATTGGACCAAAATAGCTACAATTCACTGATCTGCAGTTAACGCAATCTAAAAAATGGTGGTGGCAACTGTCATGCTACAGAGACCAGGGGGAGAAAACCCTCTTCCACAAATCTCACAGGTCAGGGATGGGTTGTGGATCAGCATGAGTTGGTGGTGACAATTTGGGCCCCTTTTTAAAAATAAAAATAAAATAAAGGTAGCAGGTGGCACACAATGTGATCTACTCCTTGCAATGGATCCCTTGGTCTTGGATTTTGTGAAGACATCCTTTCCTCATCTGAGTCAGAGGCCACTGCAAAAGGCCTTGTTTCAAATGCTGCACTGCTGTCAAAAGCAAAGCTGTCTCCCACTAGGAACACATTGTTTGGTTTCTTAGCACCTCTGTACAGAACTCTTTTCCCAGGAGAGACCTCCCAAGGTCCATCCCTTCAGGCCTCCAGATCTCTCTCTCCTGGGAAATTCTGGGGCAAGGAAATTCGAGAGCCACTGTGGTGCAGTGGTCTGAGCATTCAGCAACAACCCTGGGGACCACGTTTTGATTCTCTGCTTGGCCATGGAAACCCATGTGCATCACACACTCTCAGCCCCAGAAAACTCCCATGATAGAATTGCCATAAGCTGGAAACAACTTGAAAGCATGCAACAACTACAACAGATGAATAATAGACTTTCGTTACAAGTTTACATTTGTTAATGAGCTCTGTTATATGATTACAATGCTTTTGGGCTGCAGCTATTTTTAAAAAATCAGGAAAAGAGGTCATGATGAATTCCTACCTTTTTCCTGTACTTTTCAGACCCAGCTGAAAAACTGTCCACCCGCCTCAACTCCCAGTGATTTTTGCCTGCCCATCTCAAATGTTTGGAGTCAGACCTACCGTGTTTCCTGGATGCTACGAAGCAGGACAATCATTAACAACAGAGCTGAAAAGCAACTGCGACAGGAAACCTCTAAACATGGCTATAAGGCTAGGGATTGGCGAGGTAAGATATTATGAATAAATGAATTGTAAAGTCTTGAGATGTCATGGTTGGTAATCTCTCCTAATGTTTTGTTTAAGGGCAAAAAAAAATCTCAAGTGAATTGTGATGCACCCAGCCGGCCGTCTTGGTTTAGGATGGTATTATTTTGTAAATTCGGTGTCACAGTCCCGCACGCTTTTGCAGATTGACCTATTTTTTGCTGAGGTTGGGCCGCCTGATGCAGCCTCACTGAGCAGACGCATCATGCGCGCCGGCCTTAGAAAATCACTATCCACCCTGTAATCGGTCTCCCTGATAGAGGTGAGCCAGAGCACCGAAAGGGGTGCCTGACAATTTCCCTCAAATCTGGATTCTCATTCATATGAAAATAGAAGCTGAAATCCTCCCTCGGCTTTGGTTTGGAAATGTTTTACCAACCATGGGAGGAAATAACATTTGGCTTAATGTTTAAACACTTACAGAGTGCAGTTAGGGAAGCTAAATCAGACAAAAAGGGAGCCATGTTAAGGAGTAATCTGTTCTTCAAAACCCATCATAATTCCCTCCTGATTGAAAACAGGGATTTCACATTAGCTCGTTTAAGTGCATTTCTGCTGGAAAATATAACAGTTTTCATTTTATCCAGGTTAAAATTAAGCTATAAATAGAGAAAAGAGAAACATGTCGGATGACTTAAATGGGCAAAAAATAACTTGCTGTTCATAATGCATGAATATGTCTGGAGTGAGTTATTGCCAGCTGAGATTCCTCTTCCTCAGGATCTTGAAAATAAATCTGCATGCTAGCCGTGGCTCGTTAACCTTTTCCCCAAGATTTGTAGAAGGCGACTGGGCACACGCTTGGATTAATTTGGGAGGCTAACTTTTCTTCCCTAACTGCTTTTCAAAAGATGGACAATTACCTTAGCAGACTGTTATGATCTAACGACACTGGGAAGCATTAAAGGATGTGCTACGAAAAGAAGATGGAGCTGGGCGCATGAGTCTAAACAAGAATTTGGTTTCTATCTCAGAGATACTAGCAGGGCAAGAGGGTTTGGGGAGACGGTCAACACACCTGGGGATCCAATTGTGCCGCCCCAGTTGTCTGCACTGAATAATCAGGCAACAAACCCTCTATAGACGCTGGAAATAATGTGGATCACCCACCGTCATGCCCCCGTCCCCGGACCCAGAAAGGACCCTTCCCAACAGCCACACCCCAGAGACACGAGAGGGACAATGCTTACAGCAGCCGGCATAGGTGGGAAAGGGAGAGCCCAGGAGTCCCAGAGCCTTTTAAAACAGGAGTCCCAGAGCCTTTTAAACAGTAAGGACTCGTTATTTAGGTCAACAGCTGGGGAAGACTTTGAGCCTATGTAATAAGAGGCCAGAATGGGAGAACGATCCTATCAGTGGAGGCTGCCCATCTTACTCTCAGATTCCTTGTTCATGCTCCGTGACCTTCATCTTTTACCTTTGGACACTCTCTCTCACTTTCTCTCTCTCTCTCTCTCTCTCTGGACGTAGGGTAAATTCGGACTGTCTCTCTAGGTATTTTGTGAACTCGGACTGCAAAACAGCAAAGACAAACTTTGCTCGCTGGCTCTGGATAACAGGCTAAGTGGAGAGCTGGAAGCCTTGGCTGGCTGCCGGCATGGGATACCCACTCTGTGAGTGACACTCAAGCCTAATCAAAGACTCACCCCTGTTCCTGAATCTGGATTATGCTTTGGTTGCACTCCCGGTTTTGGTTCCCTGGCTTCTCAACCTTCAGACTGCTAATCAGCCACCTGGCTTCTCATTTTCCAAAGTCAACCACAAGAACAACAGAACAATGCATGGGAAGAATTCTCTCACGGATGGTGCGAGCCAATCCTCCCCCAGGACTGAACTCCCCAGGAAAGGGCTTTCCTTGGCCCAGGCTCCCAACGTCTTCTCTTCCTGTGATAACAACACTTCATTCCATCCCTCCTTTGAAACTAGACAGGCCGAGGAAGCCAAGATTGTGAGGCAGTCAATTAAGCACCTTTTCCAAGAGGATCTAGCAAATTACAGGCCAGCCTTAACTTCTGCCCCAGGTAAATTAGTTTAAAGCACTATTAGAGGTAGAATTAAAGATATTAAACGAGGAGCCCTGCTGAGGTCGGATCAGTGTTGCTTCCACAAAGGGCCATCTTGCCATGCTAGTCTGGCATAATTACCTGAGAATGCAATAATGCAGGCTTCCTTGAGGTGCACGCCATGGGAGAGTCGCTCAGCACCACGCCGTGTTTGTGCCTGCCGGAGAGGAGAGACTTAGAACTTGGAGTCCAAGTGCTGGTGTAAAATTCACAGGACCACAAAGACTCCCAGCCACCTGACCATATAGTAGGAGCGGTCATGTACAGCTTTATGTGCAGTGCCACACTTATTAAACTAATACACACCCTCGCACCTGCAGTAATGCAATGCGGTTTTCCAAGTCCAACTTTAAAACTAGAGGTTTCCAACACACACACACGAGCACAGATGTTGGGGTGCAAGAGTAAGCCAGCTCAGCTGAGAACACACTGCAAGGAGAGGGTGCGCTTTACGTCCCTGCCTTCTCCGGAAGCTGAAGCCGATGACCCAGTAAGGAAAGCCCCACTTAAGCACACTGCATGGATAAGGAAACCAGTGCATTTCCTCACCCACATTCATGCGCAAGATACTCCTCCCTCCAACAAGGATTATAACTATAGAGGCATGTCTCAGTTAACAAAGACCATGTGCTTCTGAGCTTTACTTCTGTAACAGAAACTTTGGTAACAGAGGCAGAAATAACAGGGAAAGGAGAGGGACAGTGGGAAAAAAGGAAGGGCCGTCATCCCATGTTTCAGCAAACTTTTTGTTCAAGGCTATCAGTGCGCACATGTGAAATGAAACAACCAGCCTTGCACAAGTAAACAAAAATATTTTGGACCTTGTCAAGACCACGTGAAGGCTTTTCCAAAACGCATCAAGGAATGACTTTCCCTTTCAACAGCCTCCACTTTTCTTATGATTTCCATTTTGGCCAAAGCTAGCGAACCATGCACTCTTAACAGACTGGTGAGGCAGGCTTATCTGTGTCCCCCTTTTCTTTATGTCTGCTGTTCACACACCCTCCGTGGGGGATTCTGGAGGCGGCTGCTGTTTACTTTGCCTCTTGCAGGCAGGCACACAGGGGCATCAGCAAGGCTTGGATCCTATTCCTCCCCAGCAGATGCACGGCTGAAACCTAAAGTCTGTGTTCCTCCAGCCCTCCTTCACTATTCTCCTGATGCCAATGCTGCTAACAAACTCCCCGCTAGCCAGGGGGTGAAGAGGAAAGGGAACTGTGCAGGCATAAGAAGTCTTTGCCAAAGGGAGCTTCACTTCCAGACTCTTTGTTAACTGAGGTATCCCAATAACTGTTGCAGAAACGTTCCAACGAGTGTGGTCCTCTGCTTTTGCCATTCCTTCTTGCAACTGGTGTGTGTGTGTTTGTGTACGCGTGTGTCTGTGTGTGTTGGGCAGGGGAAGAGACCATTATCCAGCCCAGAGATGTTTTACAAAAGCTTTCACAATGGATTTGCAAGATATACACTGTTGGCTTCTTTAGACTACTGACCAAATCTGCAGGGATATTACACACAAATTGCCTGGTTAGAATAATAAATAGAGGGTTCACTTAATGTCAAACATGCCCAACGCAGGGACCCACGTCTCTGATTTGGAGGAGAGAAAAGAATCCGTGGCTGCCAGAAGATAAACTTAAGTAAATAATGTTTGCCATCAACTCTAAATGAAGAATGACAGTTAAATTTTATAATCATCCTCCCCGCTTCAGGACTCACTTTATTTTCCCAGGCTCATGACCCACGGGTTACCATGGCAACTAGGAAATCCTACCTTATCAGACTCTTACATTTACATTCCTTGCAGCTGCTTCCCTTTATGAATTAAATCCATCACAGTCTCCTATTCTCAAAATAAGAACTTCTTAGGATTATCTTGCAGAAACAAGGATCAAAATGCTTTGATTGAAACACGCGACGCAGACGCTAATTTGACAGGGTGTTTCTGCAGCACAAGCTCTCGCCGGGGTGCAAACGCACGGCTCTCGTCCACGTTTGCAGCAGAGGAGTCCCGGCCAAAACGGCCCCACGGAGCAGAGCTGAGAGAGCTTCTCTCATTGACGGACACCTTCCGGAAGACACGCATTAGGCACGGCGTGAGCGAGGAGGGTCTCCGGCCAGAAGCCCCACCAGCAAAAGGACAAGGGAGGATTTGCACAACCAAGGCATGGGGTTCCTCCATCACCGTGAGTTACATTTTCTGTCTAAGGATGTTAAATGGTCAAAAAGAAGGACCACAACAATCCCAATCATTCAAGACAGCAAAGAAATCTGGATCTTTTTCTAGTTTGAAAAGATTGCAAAAAGTTTCTTTTTCTTTTTTTTATGCCTACCTCCAACCTATGATGAAATATCTCTGCTCTGCCAACCCCTGGGTGTGCATTACTGATGCCATGACTGCAATCCTTGTTTATAAGCTAGGCAACCATTCCACTATGCATTCCAATCCCCAAGGAACGGGATAACAGGGATCACAGTAACCACCAGATCAGTGCATTAATCTCCCTTGCAAGCAAAGCAATGCCCAAAATTTTAGGATAAAGACTTTTGCCACAGATTGAGCGAGAAATGTCAGATGACCATGTTGAAAAGATGACCATCAGAAAAGCAAGAGACACTAAGGATCATATTGCAAACATATGTCGGATAATGGAGCGCACCAGAGAATTTCAGAAGAAAATCAGTCTGTGATTTAGAGATTATAGGAAAGCATTTAACTGTGTAGATCAAGAATGCAGATGACAGCATACTACAAACAGAAAATAGCAAGGACTTGGAATAACTACTGAAGAAAGTCAAAGAATAAAGTTCAAAATAGAGTTACAGTTGAATATTGCTGCTGTTGGTTTCTGCCTTCAAGTCATTTTCCAACCTATGGTGACCCTAAAGTGAATCTATCACGGGGTTTTCTGGGGCTGAGAGTGTGTGATGTGCCCAGAGTCACCCAGTGAGTTTCAATGGCCAAGCAAGGAATCAAAATCATTCAGTGTAGTCCCCAGTGATATTGCAAATTTAGGACAGGAGTCTGAAATGCCAGCCCTAAGACAGACTACGTTCCCTCTAGGAAGTAACAAATTAAAAAGGTTTTGTTTTCAGAAGCTGTGCTATATTTTAATTTTTCTTCATAATGGGTCAATGTACATTATAACATGTGAGCCTCAGAGAAGCAGAGGGTATAAAATCTAGAAGGGAATCACGGAATGCTCAAAGCAGCCATATCACTTCCCTGAAAACCAGAACTTACAAAATCCAAAACAAATTTTGACGTCTAATTGCAATAATTTTTATGCTGACGTTTCTTGAGACTTGAGAATTATTTCAAGGGTTCTTCCAGGGTAGAAAACAGTTGCGAGAGGTTGCTCTAAATAAAACTGGACCAAAACCATGGCTCAGGCTTATGGCATCTTGACCTTGGTCTCCTAGCTTTATTTTTGCAGCAGCAATACACTAAAAGCCCTTCATTACTATAATGGCATTTATATTAGATTTCTTTGGGCTAAAAGAAGAAGACAGAGACCAGGCCTGACTCAATCAACCGCCATAATATTTATATCCAATCAACAACACAGGCCATCAACCAGAGCAACATCTTAAATCCATGGACATTTCCAGCTAGAGTCTTTGATTAACAGAACTCCGCTCTCCTGTAATGAAACCCATAAAAGCTGAGCCCATCATTACAGAGCTGGAGGCATGCAAGAGTTTAATTTGGTTAATGCACTTTTTATTCATTATTGGTTCTTTATGAAAGATGCACAGACTCCAACGTGCAGAGTGCATTGCTTAATTACCCATGCTTTACTTAAAAAAAAAAGGAAAAAAAAGTAGAGAGAAAGTATTTAAGTTGTCCATCAATACGCCATGCAGGGCAGAGCTATGATCGATTGATGTAGTGAGTAATGCACAGTTAGAATGTCAAAGGAAGTTAGCATCATGCTGTTGCATTAGGAAGACTTAAAGAGTATATATTAAGCAAGACAATCAAACTCATTTTAACACACTCTACACTCTCTCTTCCTATTGATTTGCGCTGGGTTCAGTACATGCAGATGGAGAGGGGACACCATTCACTGCTATCAAACTATGTGCTGTGCACGTAGAAACATTTCCCAGACGACATGTCTCAGCTACTTGGATGCACAAAAACAGAAAACACAAACAGAGAGGCAGACACAACCGAGAGAGCTTCTCTGCTGTGCACCTGGAATAAACCTCCAGATCCAAATGCACCCTCCATCTTTGTGTCTGTGCATTTTAAGGTTGCAAACAAAGCTTAAAAGCAATAACGGAAGCCAACACTGGGGGGCAGAGGATGGATTTCCAACAAAGATATAAACTACAAGACCAAATGTGTTTCTTGTTATTTCCATTCAAAGGACTCAAAAGCAGGTTGCAATCTTCTGCTCATGTGTGATGATCCACAGCCCCACTTCTTTTGCCTCCCCAAAACATTTAATGGCTGCCTGCTTTCCCAGTTCAAATACAATTTTAGGATATGGCATTTAGTCACATGAGGGGCTTTCTTTCCTGCCACAGGGATACTGGGCCTGACATATAAAAATGATAATATTACATCGAAAGAGCGAGATCTCCGTAATCTTCGGAAATCCAACAGAACATACAAGGTGCTTTGGTCCATCTATGAAATAAGACCAAGGAAGGCAACCATGCAGCGATTTTTCAGGTGAGACCCTTCCCATTTCCACAAAATTTGCAGGAAGAAGGGTTAAATAGGGTAAATAAACATGATTTGGGGTGGCTAACACTTGAAAATGTTTCTTGGCTAGCCCAGAAGGCCCAGGGAAAGTTAGTGCCTTCTTAGAACTTTATTTCATTTTCAGCAAGTAAGGGTTGGAGACCAATATTAGTTCAGCTATTTTGACACCACCGCTATTCTTGGCAATCTATTAAAACTTGTTCATGCGCTGCGCCAAAAGAACTGGGAGAAAATGGAACTCCTCCATACTGCGCACAAGTATTCCTAACGCAAGTTCAAATGAAGCCGTGTTACTTTCAACAATATTTGCAAAAGGAGAGGAAAGGTCAGACCCCAGTTTTAATTTAATTTTATTTTTAAAATCTTCACAATGCCCAGAACTCCAGATTGTAAAGATGATTCATTGATCCTTCAAGGGCAAGATTCTTCCGGGAGGCACAGGAGGGAAAGTGTGTGCCCCCCCAAGCGAAACACACACACACACACAGGAGCTTATTACCAAAAGAGGGAAGAAACACATAATGGTAGATTGTTCTTGGCATAAAAGGCCAACATAGCAGACAAGAAAGCCTGCTGCTAGTTAAAGAGCGCACAGGCCCAAGGTCAGGCGGGCAGCGTGCCAACCCTTTTCAGCTCCGTGCCATCGGATTCTCACTTGCGAGGCTCCCCCGTAGGCAACGAATGTGCAACTTGGAACTTGAGCTGTGTTGAAGCAGGAAGCGCAGAGGGAGATGAAAGGGTCCCAACTGCTCAGCCTAGAGAGAACGGCATCCCACCCTGGCTTTTCCCAACACCCACCATGGAAACTGGGGCAGTGAAAGCTTCACCAGCAAACTGTCCTTTAAATTTTTGTGCCTATGTTGTTACCTTCCATGCATTTCCCCCCCTCAACCTTCTCTTGGCCAAGGTAGACAAACTCTGGCTGAATGGCTGAGCTTCTTCAAAGGTCACCCAAGGATAATTTTCACATGGTCTTCCCATGTAGGCACCTCCAGCACTGCTGGTGGAATCAACCACATCCTTTAACTCTTCCATGGGGGGCTAAGTCCACTGCTAGACTTGTACGGCTGGGCTAAGTCAAACCTGCTTCCTGAATTGTTCAAAAGACAAAGGACTGGTCAAGAGTAGGGTTGCCAGACGTCAGGGCTGGGCTCCTCTTCCCAAGTTCTCAGGCCAAGGGGGAGAAATCTCAAGGCAAGAGAGCACTGTACAAAAAGAGGGTGTGCATGCATATATATAGACATATGTACAAACACACACACATACATATGATTGTTTAAGACTTGGTGTTTCTGACCTAGATGGCATATTCTCTGCAACTGTGGTTGATGGTCACCCACTGTGATGTCCCATCGGTCTTGGGATAGAACATACTCCTCTAACCAAGTATGTTAAATAAAATAAATCAGCATGCTTTCGGTGTGGCTCTGATTGGGCTACTTGGGCACACTGCCGCAGGATCCTACAAGTCCTCAGGTACATTTTTTTAATGGTATTCTGCAATCTCAGAAGACTTTGAGCAAAATACAGCACAGCTGCAGGAAAAGAAAGTGCTGAAGATATTCCTGTTTTCTTGGAGGCCTCTCTCACTACACAATTTAGAGAGCTGCAACTCCATTTTCACTGCCAGGAGAACACCCTATGGAATCCCAGATTTTGCAGTTTAGAGAGGGCTACTTAGAATTCTCTGCCAAAAGGTTCTAGTGCCTCCACAAACTACAAATCCCAGGCTTCCACAGGAGTTAAAGTGGAAACGTAGTGCTATAGTTTTATAGTGTTAAATAGCTCGTGCTTCTGGGAATCATACAGTACAATGCCCTACCATCACAAGAGCTCCCAGAAAGCTCATCTGCCCCTTCCTTGTTGTCATTTTGCCATCCTTTTTCAAAATACCTTCGGTATTTGTTAAGTTAATCACTCCCTTCCTCCATCTGACTGCTCCAGTTCGGCTATCTACTCCTGTTTTTATGCTAATGTTTGTTTTCAATGCATGTTTTTAAAAATGCATAATGCTGCTTTTAATGCATAATGTGGCTGCTGTTTAATGACTGCTTTCCAAGTTGATTGAGTTAATTCCAGAGACTTAGTTGTAAATTTTATTTTCTGCAGGCACATTTGGAGGCCTTTTCAAGGGAGAAAGCAGCCTATAGGTTCTGATATGAACCTACCTATCTCACTGTTTGCCCATCCAGACACAGGACTCCCCTACTAGAAGAGGTTAGGTTTGGACAGTCAGAGCCTGCCTTTGCTTGTTCTAAACTGAAGCCGGAGGTTTCCTGAGTGCTATTTCATTTGCCCAAAAGGGAGTCATCCCTGTGAAAGAAAGCCGACATCAAAAAGGGCTGCAGGCAAAGTTGGCCAACTGGAGTGTCTGCACCCAAACCGTTGAGAGCAAAGGAGAGTAGAGAAAGCAACAGCAAGGGGGTCCCCCTCCAACCCCAGTTAACATACTCACACCCACCACCAAGACATAAATAGCCCACTTTCTCTGGAACCTGGAACTGAAGCCCCCTTTTGCTGTTGTTGCGTGCCTTCAAGTTGTTTCTGACTTATGGCAACCCTAACATGGGGTGTTCTGGGGGTTGAGAGTGTGTGACACACCCAATGGGTTTCCATGGCCAAGTGGAGAATCAAACCCTGGTCTGCAAGGTTGTAGTTCAACACTCAAAGTGCTACACTACGGTGGTTCTCTGCACCATAGGTAAAATGGTCTTCTTGCTGGCATGTGCTTATTTTTACACAGAGGCTGCAGAATCTCAAAAAGGAAATCTTTCTGGTTCTCTCTTCAGGGCTGATCCCATCTCTCCTAGCCAAGTCTTAGAGGAAGGATGTTTTTTAAAGAAAAGACGTTGCCGCTCTATAATAGGAAGCTTATGCAAGGACGCTGCTTCCCAAGGAAGCAGTGATGTGGAATTAGAGGACCGACATCTGCATTCTGCTTGCCTCTGATACTGTTCTTGAAAAGTTCATTTGGAGCAGGATTAAGCCTTGGGTTTAGAGAACAACAGGCACCAGGAGGGTGGGAGGAGGAGAAGGAGGAGGAGGAGGAAGGAGGAGTGCAAATGTCACGGACAAACACTCCAGAAAAAGCCTACCTCGTTTTGACAGAGAGCATCCAGACGTGATGCGAATGCCCAGGAGGGGTTGCTCGGGGAGAGACCTTACTCAGTAAATTAAGCAAAGTGCATCCTGTGATAAAAAAAGAATTAAAAAGGGAAAGAGCTGCCCAAGTAACTGGCGTATAAATCATGGCCTCTTCCCCACCTGACGCAACAGTCGAGTTTAGCCCGTAGCTCACCGAAGAGCACCAAGACAAAACAGGGGGCCTCAAATCATATCCAAGGCATTCTTTGTGACACCGAAATCAATCTGCTCTCTCTTTACCAATAACTAATCTTCCCCAGTGTAAAAGGAGGAGGAAACAGAATCAACAGCTCTTTCATCTCGCCTGCTAACAACAAGGTAGAGAGGATTATTGAAAAAAGAAAAAAAAAACCAAACACGCCAAAGAAATAATGGCATTAATTAGCGCTAGCTCAAGAGAAGGACTGGCAGGGAGACAAGGCCCAATCCATCTTCATTGGTGCCACATCCACAGACTCCCCAACCAGCTCCCAGGCAGCGATCCATCTCCTGCCTGAAGGATCCGCTCCCTCTCGGGAGGGGACTCTGCCTTCCATGTGCACAAACGGCGGCCCGGCAAAAGGAAGTCGCGAGGGATGGGAGTCTTCCCACCGCCTCCAGATCTATCGTTCCAAAGAGGCCACCAAGCTTATTTAAGGGGCCCCAGGAAAGTGCAGCAGTTCAGTTAAACCCGGAAGGAAGGAAGGAAGGAAGGAAGGAAGGAAGGAAGGAAGGAAGGAAGGAAGGAAGGAAGACTAGTGTAGTAAAGACAGAAGCTGGGAGAAAATATACCAAAGCCTGAGCCAACCACTTTGTCTGGAAAGACATAGTTAATATTGTCTAAGTATGAAGGTTAATAAACTGCCCCAGGAAAGTGCAGCAGTTCAATTAAAAATGGAAGGAAGGAAGGAAGAAGGAAGGAAGGAAGGAAGGAAGGAAGGAAGGAAGGAAGGAAGGAAGGAAGACTAGTGTACTAAAGACAGAAGCTGGGAGAAAATATACCAAAGCCTGAGCCAACCATTTTGACTAGAAAGACATAGTTAATATTATCTAAGTATGAAGGTTAATAAACTGTGGGGACATTGGTTTCAATGCAAATCATCTCTCCTTGCAAGCTCAAGGACACATTTATCTATGTGTATGTTTTCCTTCCAGTGGTTTATCAACTTATGATGACCCCATGAATTTCATAGGGTTTTCTTGAGCAAGGAATCCATAGAGGTGATTTCACCAGTTCCTTCCTCTGAAATAAAGTCTACAGCATCTGGTATTCCTTGATGGTCTCCCATCCAAGTACTAAAAAGAACTGACCCAGCTTAGCTTCCAAGATCAGATGGGATCTGATGCCTCTAGCTTGATTAGGCCCACATGTATTTACCTACACCCATATATAACATCTGTATAAACATCACACAAACATTTGAATATTTTCCCATTCCCCTCTTCAGGTCTGGCAAAGAATTATTTAATCGATGTATGACAAACATTAAGAAAACACTCTATAATGCAGCAAATGCAAATTGCTTATTGGCATCCTGTTACCACACTGTCCAAAGATATAGGAAAGGGTACTGGAATCAAACACAACTGCAGGATCAAAATATGGGCATTATCAAAGGATCAAAATATGGACAACATAAAATTGATTAGATAAACACACATTTAATGCACAAACATATGATCCTAATGTTTATGCCTTATTTAGTGGTGATAATAATAATAATAGCAAAAAAGATTTCATAAACTTTCAGAAAGTTCTTACTGCAGGAGGAAACACAGTGGCGCCTGGAGTCCCCAACCATTTAAGTCAGCCTTAAAACATGAGCACAGGTTAACAAAGCTCAAAGGCAGCTTGCCAAATGTCATTGACCTCTAAGTCCTTTGGATGGGAGAATTCACACTGACTTCCAAGAGGCAAAATGGGGCGAGAGTAGAATCGAAAACGTGCAAAGTGTCCAGATTGCTTACCTGTAAATGAAAAGAAAAGAAAAAGGAAAACCATTAAGCATATGGTTTCTACAGAAGAACAAAGCATTAGGTATAACAAATCATACTGAAGATGTTCCCAGAAATGAGACTCTTTTAAATAGTTCACAAACTACAAAAACAACAAACAAACAAATAAATGTCTACATAAAAGGTGAAGAACAAGTCCTAGTCATATGAACAGACCTTCTCTTCTTGGATGTACAAGTGGAGGTTCTCCCATGTTCTTCAGCCGGCCATCTTTCTAACTATGCTCTTCTCAGAAGCTTTTAGAGTTTTAATACAGGTCAAGTATCCCTTATCCAAAATGCTTGAGACCAGAAGTCTTTTGGATTTTTTCGGATTTGCATATACGTACATAATGAGATGGAATCCAAGCCTAAGTAGGACATTCATTGTATGTTTCATACACATATACAGCCTGAAGGTAATTTTTATACAGCATTTTTATGATGTTCTGCATAAAAAAAAAGGGTGTGTGCATTGAACCATCAAGAAGGAAAGACGTCACTATCTCAAGCCACCCATGTGGACAATTTCGGATTTTGGACTATTTCAGACTTCAGATCTGCAGATGAGGAATGCTCGACCTGTAACAGCAGTTACTAATTTTATTCAAAGGCCACACTTTGAGGCCGCAACAGTTGCATGCATTTTGATGCAGGCCCTTCCTCCAAGATGCCACCACCCCTTCTTAGGCCATTTCCGCACTAGACTGTTACAGCGCTATGATTCCACCTTCAACATCCTATGGAATCCTGGGGCTTGCAGTTTCGGGGGGCAGGATTCCATAGGACGTTGAAAGTGGAATGATAGCGCTATAACAGTCTAGTGCGGAAATGGCCTTAGACCTTAAATCCCACAATTGAAAAGGAGAGCGGAAGAGCAGAATTCTGCCTCTTCTGTTGCCCATCTCTTTGGTCCATTGCAATATATCTAATGCTCTAATTTTCAAAAGTGTCTTGTCTCCCTTCTTCCCTCCCACCCATACGCACATATGCATGTCTAAATGTTTTGTTTTAATGCTCTCATTATTCAAAAGTACCTGGCCCATCCCTTATGAGTTTCCCACGATTTCCAAACATGCAAATGCCCCAATAGAATTCTTCAGTATGGTTTAAGCAACCAAGAGTAACAGCAAGCCTCCAGATCAAATCAAACACAGTGAGTGTTCTGCTTTAAATGGGGATTTAGTGTTGCTTTTTTCCCGCTTTTACGCTATCGTATCAAGAGGCCTGGGTTTGTACGGACTTGTTAAATGTTTGCACTAAAGAGACATAAGCAACGGCTCCCGCTGTCATATGTTAAGTTTATTTTTGCTTATCTGACCGTTTCCCACAGGGCAGGCGGCTAATGACGGCTCTCCATCATCAACGGCCCACGCCGTATTTACATCCATCCCGTTGCCATGACAGCTGCGCCACAAACTCCCCAACCACTTCCACCCCACAAACCCAGCCGCGCCGCGTGGCGCGGGAAGACGCAGTGCCCTGCCATCACCAGGCACCGAGCGCTTTCATTAACAAACTGCCCTTAATTACAGAGGTAATTGCAAAATTATTTCATAGTAGGAATTTTTTTTCCTCCTCTCCCTCGCCACCCCATCCAAGCTACCTGAAGATGCTGCCTACGAAGTGGCACGGATCCCACTCATCCACAGCTTCAAATTGTGTCCTCCTTCCCCTCTCCAATATTTTTTTAAAATAGAAATGCACTGGTGATCCTCCTTCTGTTTGTCACAAGCTCCAGATATCAGGCCAATTCATCCGCTCTCTTTTTTATTCTGAGACCAACAGAATCCTAGTCACCTGGAAGGTGTGAATGCATGTTAGCAGGACTTAGGCCATTTCTGCACTAGCCTGTTATAGCGGGATGATTCCACTTTCAACATCCTCTGGAATCCTGGGGTTTGCAGTTTCGGGAGGGGCCTGTCTGCCAGGAATTCTTCAAATCCCCAAGAAGAGGTTTGTTTCTCCTTCCTATCTGGGATTTTTCTTTCCTTGCTGGTTTCCTTTTGTATGGAGATGCCAAGCACAGTGGCAACCTTTGTGGAATCATGTGTCCCCCCCCCCGTGCTATGGCCGCTCTAAAACAAGGTAGTCCAGGGGAGAAGAAAGCAAATTTCATACCATAAATTAACTTGCTCTCCTAGCAATCGAAAGCTTGCAAGATGCCCACAGCCAAATAAAATATTACAGGGTGACAATTTCCATAAGAATTTCAACACAGCACTGAGGACTTTTTCTCCTTAGCACAGTAAAAAATAAAGTTTTGAGAGCTGCGGGGGGTTCCCAAAACGAAAGGTGCAGCACTTTTGTTTCAGTCTTTTCTGCCAGCACTCAGGAATTAATACTGACCCTCTCTTCCAAAAAACCCTCAATCATCAGCGTATCCGGCCAAGACAAATGAGGTCCCTTCCATGCAAAGAAACTACCGCTAGATTAAAAACCCCTCATAGATCAACATTAGAGCCAGTAAGTGAATGTATTTCATTCTGATGATTTCAAATGCTGTATTAATGAGAAAAATCGAAGAAGATCCATTGGTGATCCAACATATTGAGGAAATGCATTTTTAATGCATTTTAAGATCATTTCTTCAAAGAGAGCAGAAAGGGAACTTTGCAGCACCCGTAACAACACCAGCAGGACACACGTTGGGCTCAGTGTTCCATTCTCTCCTGCAGGAGAGGGCAATTGGCGAGGGTGCCATCATTAATCCTGTGTAATTTCTGTTGCCAGTGTATTGTTAGCATTCTCCAGAGCAAACGTTAAGAGCTGCAAGTATACGCTACACCTCAGGAAAGAAAAAATGCCTATTGTGAAAACCCACCGTCTCTCCGCAGCCCGAGAAAGCAAATGTCACAAGACAGCCTGCCATAAATTTGTCATTTCTTCTTCACTGGCCCCTTTTCTCTTAAAACATGCAAGTTGTATTTTAAGGCATCTTTAATATCCAGCCCTGACTTCAAAGAGAAAAACACACACATGCACAGCCAGAAGTGCTTTTAAAAGACATCAGAAAAAAGAAATACAAGCCAACAGAGGATGGAGAGGTGCCTTGCCACTCCTTGACAATCCGTTACGCCTCTCCTCCTCTCGCAGTGGCAACTCCCATTTCACTCGTGCATGGCACACAAGAACGGCCCAAAGTCTTGTTCTCCACAGTGGCCACACCCAGGAAGCTCATGGGCGACTATTATGGCAAGGGTCTGACCCATAGCACCTCAAAAGCCTTCCTCCTTCGAACTTGGAGGCAGTTTGGCCCCCATCACGTTTAGTAGCCACAATGGTTGCCCATGGGCTTCCTAGGTGTGGCCACTGTGAAGAACAAGACAACCTGAGTCTGAGTTTGACACCCACTGGTACCAACTCCTTCTTATTGCGAAGTCCATGGTGTAACTAAGTAAAGAACTTCTCAAAGAATCACAGAACTTTAAGATACTCCAAAGGGCCATGGAGTCCAACCCCATTCCGCCATGCAGGAAGACACAACCAACACATTCCCAACAGATGGCCACCCACTCGCTCCAACACTGTTGAGTGCTTTGAGTGTTGGACTATGAGTCTGGAGACCAAGGTCCAATTCCCCATTCAGCCATGGAAACCCACCAGGTGACCTTGGGCATGTCACACACACACTCAGCCCCGGAAAACTCTGTGACAGGTTCTCCTTCGAGTCACCATAAGTCAGAAACAAGTTGAAGGCACACAAAAACAACAATAATATTGCTATACACAGGAGAGTCCTACACCACTCTCTAAGAAATTACTCATGCACTTTTTCTGCAATCTAACTCATATTAATTCTCAAAACCATCAGTTATTAAATCATTTTCTTTTTTGCCTCAAAAAGTCTATGAAGAGTTTCCAATCTTCTTTAGAATGTCTCAAATGATTTTTCTCTAATCAAACTCGATAATTTATCCATTTCACCCAAGCCATTTGAATAATAATATCCATTCTTCCACCATTGGATTCTTCCATTTTTGGGCAGCATTGCTTTCGATTCCTCTCCTACTAATGCCTAGGATGGAATCCGACTTTTTTTGCAGTTGAGTAGGGGCACATTGTCTCTCAGTTATCAACTACTACCCCAAATTCTCTTTCTAGGTCAGTCTCTACCAATTTAAATAGACACCAGATTATACAACTGTGTAAGATTATATAGTCTTCCTGAATGTGGATCATTTTCCATTGGTTTACAGTGGATGTTGAGTTTGCAAACTGTTTGCCCAGCGTCTCATCAAGGTGGCTGCCTCACTGCTTAACCCAAACTCCAGACAATTTAGACAAGCCTTCACAGTCCAAAGAAGGCATCAATTAGCTTGTATTTTGCTTTTTGTCATAATCCTTTTAATCCTAAAATGCCAAGAGCTTTATACATCAACAGCAACACCCCAAATTGTTCTTGGAAACAAATCAGAAGCCTGCAAGACAGTGGAGAAGGCACTAGTTTACCATCAAGAGGATGCAATTTTAACTAAACAAAGTTCCCAAACACCTTTCAGGGATAGCTTCATATATGAGACACTGGAGAAAAATATAGCAGGTTTTAGAATGAATGCCAGAAATTCTGCAGTACAATTTGAAAGGTGAAAAAAAAAAACCGAATATATTTAGTCCAATTTGGAGGTCATTGTCAGCTTGGAAACAAACAAACATTCTACTCCTTGCGTAGCAAGAACAGCTTTCCAACTCATGGTGCCTGTCAATCTCGAGGACTGCCATGCATGTAATAACTACCAATTGGTATGAGCAGCGTATTTGTGTACATCCTGAACTCTGACACCCCAGCTAATGCCTATCCATAGTTTTGTCACATTCCCCAGGTGAACCAAGACTTGCAATGCAGGCCCAGAAATACACCATCTCGTATACTTTGCAGCTGAAACTAAGGTTGAGGACTGAATCTCCTGTGCATTTTTAGCAATATATGCTGCTAGTCAGCTGCAGTTCTCTGTGAAGCATGATGCAGGGACGTATGAAGATCTGTTTATTTAAGTCTGATGACATTTGTAGCTGCAGAATTCCAAGTCTCTCCGCACAAATACGAGTTACCATAACTCTCCAAATATTCCAGTATCTCTTCTGAGCAGTGCATTTTTAAAGTGAAGTGGGCTTCACTCAGAGCAGAACAAACAAAAGCAGTGCTCCAGTTCTGGTGATGTAAATATTGCTATCTTGCTTGCCGTGCAGTGAGGCAGAAGCGAACGAGAATGGGAGGGAGGCTGGAGAACAACAGGTCTAGGGACTGTCAGTGGAAGCTACCCACCCAGCTGTGCCAACGAGGGAGGGCTTTGGCAGGGGACTTTTCGCTGGTCCTCTCTTTCAAGACCAGACTGCGGACGGAGAGCAAATGGCTCGGCTTTGCCTCCTGCTTCCTGTAGGTGGAAGCAAACGCCTTGCTGAGGCAAGGACGTGCTTGGAATGAGTGAGCCTGACAACTGCTCTGGCCAGGAGGCACTCCATGGGTGCAGTCACGGCATTGTTCCCTCTTCAGTGTGTTGGAGGAGGTGTACTGGAACATTTCTCAGACTCCAATTGCCCACCAAGGTAACACACAACCCGAAACTCCATGGAGATCCTCATTCTACCAGCCACATAAACAGGAGATACGGGTTTCATTATTGTGGACCATCTGGACCAACCCATATGCAGAGATTCTGAGATGATGTTAGCTCCTTTCCTCATCCAAAGTCTATATCCTGTCCAGTGAATTATCACAACCCAAGCTGAGATGTTTACAGGCTTTGCAGCCTGCAGGGTCCATTCTGCACCTGCCTGAGCTGCCAAAAAGAGGATCCCTGCAGGGTTTTTGACCTCCTGAGACTTAGGGCAAGAAGAGACACAACTGAGTGTCTGCATCTTTTGCAAGTCTAACAGGGCTTTTGCTAGACATAAAGGATGAACAAAGCAGTGCACGCATTTTAAAAAGAGCTAAAACACCTAATTGAAAAACACAGCTCCATATTTTAGTCAACAGTGGAAAGTTGTTTAAATTTGGCAAAATGAGCGAATGCACAAATTAGGAATACATTAATCTTTGAAAATCATGCAAATTTCAGTGTGGGGAGAAAATACCAACTCTCACAATCAGATATGAAAAACAGGACGCAAAGAAAATGCTGGTGGGAGTTGAGGAAAGTCAACAAAATCAAGACTGAGAGCTTCACATCTCCATCTCCCACCAGTGGACCAGAGAGTAAGCTGGCCCATGCTTGGGCAGGATCTTACAGATATAGGTGGTCTTTCAGATGACACGGCCACAAAGCATTCGGGACTTTATAGTCATAAAATGTCACCTTGAACTAGTCCCGGAAATGACTAGGTAGTCAATTTAACCTAACAGGATCCAAGGACCCAATTTCCAATATGCAGTTGGCCCTCCGTGCCTACAGATTCTGCATCCACACATTCAACAAACCGGGGCTCAAAAATATTCAGAAAAAAAAAATCCCAAAAGCAAAACTTGATTCTGCTGCATGCCAAGCACTGTGCTGATGTGTAGGCAAACTGTCCTCTAGCTTTCCACCATTTCACAGATCCTCAGGCTCTCTCTAGCACTCATTTTGAGTTGTTTCCATTTTATAAAGGAGATGCCATTTCACTATAATATTTCATAGAATGGGATTTTGATATCTATGGGAGGTCCTGGAATCAGTAGATCCTGAGAGGCCCCCTGTCTTGCATTCTGCACCAGGTGAGTTTCCAAACCATTGTCTAGTGCAGATCCCAATCTAGTCTGGGAGTAATCTAAACTGGACATAACAAGGAGATGTATCTTTTGTCATGCCTTCTAGCAACTGATGCCATCTATGTGCCACCACTGACCCTGCCAGCTCCAGAAGCTGTGTGCCAAGTCCTTCAAAGGGAGTGTGACCCCATCCAGACTCACGTCTGAACTTCTATCCAGTTGGTCAATTTCTTAACTCCACCATACTCTTACCAGGATTAAGTTTCAGCCTTCCAGAGTCAACAGGCTGAAAATCAGAGTGAGTGGCTGGAAACTAGTGGGCTTGAGCTCTGTCTATAATTTTATATATATATATATATATATATATATATGCCAACTCACAGAGCAAGGCATTCTCCCAGTGGCTACCGGTGACCACTGATGCACAATGCAAATATATCTTCAGGTCCAACGGACACAATGCTCTCTCTTAAGAGTTCACTGTAGAGAAAGACAACTGAACATAGTGTTTAGACAGAGATTTAGGAGGGGAAAATGCACCCACAGGATCACAGAATTATTGCTGGAAGGAGCTTGAAGGATTACCCAATTTCACCCTGTGCTGCTGCAGGAACTTGCAGCCAAAGCATCCCTAACAACCTTCCATCTAACTCTGTGTTTATACATCTCCAATAACAAGGAGTCCACCATTTTCAGAGGCAGGCTGTTCCACTGTCAAACTGTTTTAACCATCTGGAAATCCTTTCCAATGTTATTAGAAGTCCTGTCTCCCGTATTCTCACCAAACATACCTGTGAGGGTGGTGGAACCAAGAGAAAGACCTCCCCTGAAGGTCGTAAAACTCAGATGGTCTAAAGAAATTTATACTTTATTTGAAGGGACAATGTGGGATGGAAACAGTTCAAGAGGGAAGAGGAAGAGGAGGGTCTTTCAGTGGAGCTGACAGAATGAGCCTCTTTCCACTATCCCCACCTATCTCCCTATGGTGCAACTTGATGGAATGAATGGTGGACAGCTGGTGAGAGCAGAGGGGACAGGAAACCCATCCTAACAGGGCACAGTACCTGCAAACTGCAGGTAAGGCATGGTGGCCTAGAGGTCAGGTGAAATTAAAAGGCTTTGATTCACTTCAGATACTACTGGGGAAAAAACTGCTAGCCTTCCAAGTTCAGCAGCCGTTGTCCCACCCTGCATGACAGCAAAGAGTCAGGATTAATTCATTCATCTATGCAGACAAGGTGATGTCACATGCAAAAAAGAGTGTGTCACACAGACCAGCCCTTCTTCTCAGACTCCCCGGCTCCACAGTCCACCTCCACACAAGTTCCAGACTTGACTATGTGCAAAATGGAATTACACAAATATTTCACTAAATAGCTTTCTAACCCTCGTTAATATTAATGTCAAATCTATCTCCTATGTGCTTGGCATTTAAAAACCCTGTTTAAACACACACACACACATTCCCAATTAATTTTAGGAGTGCATCTAGCATATGTATGAGGAAATCCTTTCTCTCCCACACCATTTTGCCTGGCACCTGTACAGCTCCACATTTTGTCCTGCCCTGTCGTTCAGTGGCACTTTAGAATGATGGATTTCAAAAGCCCTTGATTCCTAAAGTACTATATCTCTGACCAATGAAGCTGTCAGGAGCCGAGAACACGCTGAGCAAAAACAGCATGGCTGCCTCCCAACTCTCCCACGCCAACACCACCGTCCAGGCTGCTGCAGTCCACATTGAACCACAGTTTTTCAAGCCCAAACTTGACAGAATACAGGTTCTACCTCGGCCACCAACATCTTTTCTCCACATTTGCTACAAGGTGAGGTGGG
Organism: Ctenosaura bakeri; assembly: GCA_948474755.1. Classification (NCBI taxonomy): domain Eukaryota; kingdom Metazoa; phylum Chordata; class Lepidosauria; order Squamata; family Iguanidae; genus Ctenosaura; species Ctenosaura bakeri. The sequence goes on along the minus strand of CAOLHI010000014.1, from coordinate 1,550,920 downwards.
AGGATTCTGTTACAAAAAACTTGCTTTTACATCCAGAACTTTATCATCCAAGCAGCAGATCAAAGTTCTGGAAAATGTAGGCTGGGAAGGAGTAGAAAAGAGCTCTGAAAGTCAAATTCAAAACTGAATACTCCCTGGATCACCAAAATGACTCTCAGAGGCCAGTGCAGGGCTATGGAGGCAGGGTGGGCTTTAAGTTTTCCCATCAACTTATGATAACCCCATGATTTTTTTTTTACAGGAATCCTCATATGTGGTTTTGCCAGTTCCTTCCTCTGAAACAGAACCTTCAGCTCTGTATTTGTTGGTGGTTTCCCATCCAAGCACTAACTAGAGCATATCCTGCTTAGCTTCCAAGATCAGAGGAGGTCTGGTGCCTTCAGGGTATTGAGGACAACCTTCCTAAGATTATGGAAGACGGGAAACTCATCACTCTAAATCTTCCAACCATGGAAATGTCCCTGGGTCTCCTAAGGCAAATCACACTCCCCTAGCATCAGGTGAAGGCAACTGGGGGAAATCTGAATAAATCTTCCCAAGGACAGGACCCAGGACAGGACCACTATAGGTTGACTTGAAGGTACACAACAGCAACACCAATAACCATCAAACACTACAGACACTGTGTACATATTCATCCATGAAGTATTCTATGCTCACACATCTGAATTAAGAAGTCAACAATTGTTGAGACTAGCTGATGACCATGAGGTTTAACCTGCTCCCCCAAAGGTTGGAGAAGAAACCTTGATCCCTGAAATCTGACACCTTGATTCACTTTGACTTCTTTCACAGAGGGACCCTGGGTATTTGCCTCCCATTTGTCATACCCCCATTGTCCCCAGTGGAGCATTCTTTCAAGTCATTTCCAATCTACAGCAACCCTAAGGTGAACCTATCATGGGTTTTCTGGGGCTGAAAGGTTCTCCTAGGTCCCCTAGTGGATGTCCATGGCCAAGCAGGGAGTCAACCCTGCTCTCCAGGATTGTAGTCCAAGGCTCAAACCACCACACCATGCCAGCTCTATAACGGAGCACCTAAGGACTTCTAACTGGTGTTCTGGAGCAATGCCCACCCAGCTCACTGGCCAGATCTGCTTCTTGGCTAGCCACGGGCCCTGACAATAACATGTGCAGATAAATATTCTCAGTATTAAGCCACTGAGATTTCAAGACTTTCTTTCACCACACAGTTTTAATATTCCCCCTTGTAGGACCGATTCTGTCATCTCTCTCACATCCCCAGTGTCAGCAACTCAATGGGTTCTTCTCTCCTCCTTCTATTCAACCTCACCAGAGATTAATTAAACAGTATTTTTCCCTGTTAATTTGAAGCCTTCATTAACAAGCTGGCATCAACATTATTCCATGTAGCATTGTGGTGGGTCCCTCCTCAGTGAACTGTCAGTTGTTAAAACACTCTTTTGTCTATTCTTCCCAAATGATCTTCTATCCCCCTGAAATGCGACCCAGAGAACAAGCAGGCGTTCCGTGCGGCACAACTGAAGGAACATGGTTGAGGAGTCTTTTATGCTGAGCCTTCCCATTCACGCCTTCCCTCAAGTTTCTTTTTCCTCCCATGCCGACATCATTGCAATGTTTCATGATGTGTCATATCTGTGGAAGGAAGCATCCACACCCATGCTCACCGGGAAACTGGAAGAGTAGGAAGGCTACACTAAGGAACCCTGGCCTGTTACAAGACTTCATTTTACATCCACTATTCTGTGTGTTTCTGAACGAACAGGATTAGATCAGCCATACCACACAGTCATACAACGGGCAAAACAAAGGACAAATACAAGAAAACCAGAATATGGAGACTCAATATTTTGTTCCTCTTCAAATCCAGATTACACCACATGTAGATACTCATCCATTACTGACCCTATTTTGTTCTATGGACAATTACAAATGGAAAACATGACCATGCCACAGACCTGATTTCAGCTAGACAAAAGGAGACTTTCGTGATGAGCAGGGTTGAACTGGGGAGGGGGGTTACTTTGGGGACTACAACTCCAATGGCCATGTGGGACAGTGGATTCTGGGAGTTGCATTCCAAGTCGTAACTTTTCCAAGCCATGGAGCTGGAGAAGAATGGTAAGCGATGTCGCATCTCAGCAAGCAAAGCTGTTGTTTGGAAGAACTCCAAAACTTCTTTGTTGCTCATCTTTCCTTGACATCTGGGTAAGTTACACAACCCAGTCCTGAAACTGCTGCCTGGATGAAGACTGAAGCCAGGAGGCAGGCAGGCAGGCAGGCACTTAATGTACTGGGAAGTTCAATGAGCTGCACCACCTTCTGTTTGCTAATAACACATAAAACTGATGCTGGGGTCCACCATTTGTGCTGATTTATGCAACTGTAAGCCAGTTGTCTAATCCCCTGGTAGCCTCTGAGATTTATTTGCCTTTGAGGGGTGGGAAACACAGCTGTGTCAAAGATAAAAACCCTGCAGTACCCATTCCTTGGGAGTTTATGTCACAACTAAGCATCAAATAACTGTCATGACTTCCATGCAACTTCACTAATATGGCAATGAAAAGTTACCAATGCACCATTTCAAAAAATTGGATTTTGCATTACTATAACAAACTAGATCTGAATGCAATTTACTTCTGGCTTGTCAAGTTAAATGCTCCAATTTCTAATTCAATGTTCCTCAAACCAAAGCTTGATGAATTCGAGAAAGAGCTTCATTTTTATACCTATCTCCTAACGCAAAGGAATTATGCCTACCATTTGTCATGTTTGTCATTCCCAAGATAAGTAACAATCGAAATAACTTTAACTTTACCTTAAGAACTATGGTGACAGTAAAATATCTCTCTGTGCAGCTTCTATCACACTACAGTAAGAGATTACTTTAATCCGATTCCTTAGAAGAAAAGTTATTAAAGAGCCTGGAAACAGTCTCAATTTCTCCAGATGAAGAGTTGTATCTCTATATTCTACCTGAATGGGTCTAAGCGTGACAAGGTGATCAAAGGCCATGTTATCTTGCAGCCAAAGAAAGAGGCAAAGAAAGGACCTCAGAGCAAAGGAATCTAAGGTGGGAAAACCCAGGGGTTCCTTATCGGCAAAGGAGAACCGACAGCTGTCTCAAGCGCTCGGAAGAAAGCAAAAAAACAAAGCCAAGGGACCCCTTCCAGGGCAGTAAGTCCACAAGAAGAAACAGCAAAAGGACAAGAGACAGCAGGCCTTCTGCCAAAGCATGGCCTTTTGAAGAAAATTAGTATGTGAGAGCTTTCCAGGCCAACTGTGATTCTTGAACATTTGGAATTTACATTTCCTTAGTTTTGATTCCAAAAACGATTACAATAAGAACATGACCACCTTCTCTGTTACATCAGTAGCACAAAAACAGAATCAGGTCTTGCCTTCCACCACCCCAGTCCCATTCAGATCCTTATTATAGAAGCAGCTACATTTAAAAAAAAAATGCTAATTTACTGAGCATTTTAGAAAAAAAAAAGAGGAGTGTGAAAACTTCAGATATTGTGGCACATTGCAAGACTGCTGTCCTTCCCCTTCAAGGATTACAAAGAGGCACTGGCCAACACAATGGCCCTTTTTGCACAGCATTTGCCATGTGAAAGGGCCCCACGAGTGTTGTGCAAATGTGAGGAGCGGTCCACATGACACACTCACAATCACGTGATGCTCCAGAGTCTGGCTGGTGCCACTTGCGCACTTTTTCATTTTTGGCTTTGAGTCAAAAATGGTGCGCAATCACTCCAGGGCCCCGCACACACTTGCCGTGTGTGTGTGGAGCTCCGGAGCTGCGGCGCTCGCCTTCCTGCTCCAGCGCAGCCTGGGAAACTCCCAGGCTGCATTGCGGAAGGAAGAGGCGGGGCTCTCGCACGAGCGGGCAGCAGCTGCGGAGCTGAAGGAACCGGGACACGAGAGCCTCTCGCTAGAGGCTGCTCAACGAAAAGGTGCATTGCACAAAGGGCTAATGTGTCTCACTTGTAGAATTGCTCACTCTCCCTCCATGTTATGCATTTCAAACACAGAACTTGGTCTTCATTCCTAAAAGTCAGAAGCTTGGAATCTTGCACTACCAGTAGTTTTTGTGACATTGTCCTCCTCACTCAGAAATCCCTAGCTGGATCAGGGAAGAAGAAGGAGTAGAGAGAACTTGGTGCATTTGTATGGCAGGGGAGAGTAGAATAAGCAGTTTGGATATGGTTGCAGAAAACCATAAGATGCCCTCAAGTCCTGACTCCTGCAGCACTTGAGACAATGGAGAAGACCAGGGAGGGTTTGTCCTGGCTGGGTAGCGTTTTGGGTGAAATAACAGAATCACAAAGTTGGAAAAGACTCCAAGGCCATCCAGTCCAACCCCCTTCTGCCATGAAGGAAGATACCATCAAAGCACTCCCTTTGACAGATGGCCATCTAGCCTCTCTTTAAAAAACTCCAAAGAAAGAGAAAACTCCATCACATTCCTAGGCAGCAGCATTGTCCACTGTCAAATTGCTCTTAGGAAGTTCTTCCTAAGGTTTAGGTGGGATCTCTTTTTCTGTAGTTTGATGCAATTGCCCCACAGTGTCTTGGTCTCTGGAGCAGCAGAAAACAAGCTTGCTCTGTCCTCCATATGGCATCCTTTCAAATATTAAAAACATGGCTATCATGTCAATTCTTAACCTCCTCTTCTCCATAATTCCGTTCCCCCCACTAACCAGAAGGAAGGGGGCCAAGAATCAATCTGAGCCCTTGGAAGAGACTGAAAAAAAATCCTACAATCCAAGCCCTAAATGATCTAGGAGTTCAAAAACATCCAAAAGGTCACCATGTTTCACATACTCCAAGGCCATGGCACACTCTTTGAGTATCATCACAAAACCAGACCCCCCACAATCCAACCCCAAATAGGTTATCTTTCAGTGGCATCAATGTCTTTGTTAGTCCTGACTACAGTGGACCCCTTGAATCAATAGGAATGACTTGAATGTTGACTCACCATTCAAGAATTGATTCAATGGGTCTGTCCTAGCAGGGACTCACCAACAAGATTCAAGCCGTAGTCTGCTAATGCCTTTTCTTTTTGAGATTCAAGCTGTTGGGGATTTTTTCAAGACAAATGATGCAGTGGAAAGAAATGCTGGACGGTGAAAGAAATCAGGGTGAAGAAGGGCAATGGCTGCTTTCCTACAACTATCCATGTAGGCTGGATCATAATGGACCATTGTGGAAGACAACCGAGGTTCTGTTGTAGCAGAAATAACAGCAAGTGGGATGATTCATAACATGGCCTTTAGAAAGGACCCACGCAAAGCAGGGCGTGTACACGGGGACCTTTTTAAGTGACATTAAAGTGTCCTATTCCAAGCCTCTCACCAACGGATGCACTGGCTGTTTTTAGCAGTTTTTCCCCCTGTGCTTTTATAATTTTTTTTAAAGAGGAGTTTTAGCTTGTTTTTAATTCATTTTAGTATTTCATATGTTTTTAGCCATTGTGTATTGCCTCTTATTAGAGGTGATAAACAAACACTGCAAGATAGATAGATAGATAGATAGATAGATAGATAGATAGATAGATAGACAGACAGACAGACAGATGTTTCTCTAGCTTTGACAAACATGCAAGGTCATAAACTAAAACTACTACTTCATGGAGCCATTCCATCATTTTGCACTTCAAAGTATAGAACCTCTATGCTGTGTAAAATTTCCAAATGCAAGAGAGATTGACCAAGGGAGAGGCAGGGAAAACAAGGATGTTTGGTCAAATTTTGCAGATTTTCTTCTATTTAAAAAAAATCTTAACTTATTTATTGGCCTTACAATTGAGAAACAAGTATGCAGGCATAACAGATGAACCACAGTGGTGAGGCAATAAGGGGCACTCCAACTCCTTAGGTCCCACTGCATCCCTCTCATCCATCTAATGGACAGATCCATATCAGGAGTCTATCACACTCGAAAAATCTCTATGGAAAACTTCACTCTGGTTATATTACCCAAACTCAAGTTTACCAAGATCCCCTATGCAAGCTCAAAACCTTCAGTTTAATATCTCTCTTATCCATGCACTTTTAGGAGAACAATTCATATACAAGCATTCCTTATTGACATACAAAGATGAACCAACCAACCTCGCATCACCCTGGAAGCAACACAACATCTACTTAGTTGCTGCCCCTCTGAACTTAGAAATCTCCAAGGTCGTTAGTTCACAGTTCTAGAGGGCAGTTTGCCCTGTTTCCAAAAGTGAATTACAACCAGATATGCAAGTCCTGCAAGTCAGTCAGCCCTCCAAATTTGCCAGGGTTAGGGGCACAGGACCTCCACAAAAGTGGGAAAATGGCAAAGATCAAAATGTGTGTGTCTGTGGAAAGGGGGCCAAGGCACAGTGGGGAGAATGGGCACCTGAGGTCCAAACCAGGTCAGGGAAAGGAGAGGGAAAGGGGGTGGGTCGGAATAGTGGCCCTCTCTCTTGTCCATCTCCTTCCTTTGGTGTTTGGAGGCACTGGGAGATGGTTTGTGGTGCTGAAAAAGCAGGGCGCTATCCATCCTTAGCTGGCCAGGCAGACAGTGGAGGACGAGGAGGAGGACTGGAGGTCAGTTTTTAAAGGGCTGCACAGTTTGATGGGAGTTTCCAAAAGGGAAGGTTCCCTCTTGGAAGCGCCTGAAGTTGGGAAGCCAAGGGTTGGAGAAACATGCAAATAATCAAATCTATTGAAGGCAAACTCACAAATATGGAAGGCCGACTGCAGTTCGAAGCTCCGAATGCACCAACTAAGAGTGGGCCAACAGAACAACACGTCTCAACTGAGATATACAAGATGGAAGCATTGCCTTAGGTTACATGGGAGAGGACAAATGCTTAAAAAACATATTTCCAGTTCCTTGGTGCCATCATGATTTTTAGGAGCCAAAATCCAATTCTGCTTAACAGGACCCACACAAGACTAGCAACATGCTTGACATCTCATGGCTGTAACCTCTAATAATATTTGGACAACATTAAAACTGTGGCTACATATTTCAAAATTTCTCTTAGTGATTCTGATGGCAGTGAGGCGACTACCTGCACCTTTTAAAGACGCTACTAAACTAAACGGATGCTCCCAACACTGAATATGCATGGCACATCTCCACCCTTTGATGTAGCTTCTCTGCTTGCAGAAAGGACACAGCCGTCTCGGCTCTGTTTGATGAATAATTTATATTCCAAAAAAATACAGCTTAATTAGTGTCTTGTTGGTCATCTACTGTTTGAGGGAAAAAAATTATTGATACAAATACATTCCTTATAACCAAATGCCTTCACAATGTGAAAATAAAGAGAAGCAAAACATCTCAGGTGGCCACCTAGGGAAAAGAATAAGAAAAAGAAAATGGAGGACGTTTGCCTTGCAAATTAGTCAAAAGTGATTAGTGCCAAATCTGAAGTGGAAGTTAAGAACCCAAGTGGAATACATTTCCAATCAAGCCACCCTTCCCAACGAGAAAGGCTTGCAAGACTTGGAAAGGAGGGAGAAAATGGTTCTCCCTCCATTTTGCAGAAAAGATAACCGTTCAAGAAAGCCGAGGAAATGAAGAGGCCTTCAGTGTTATTGATAGATTTTTACAACTTAGTTAATAGAGGTTGTAAATTACTGGGCTGAAACCTGTCATTTGCTAATCAAATGTAATACTTATTTTTCTTGCTGCATAAGACAAATTATCAATTTCTGTAAATCATAATTAGTTCTGAGTTTCCAATTTTGCTAAAGATTAGATCTGTGGAGTTTTAAATTAGGAACACTTTGCCACTGCAGAAGGCTCAGCTGAACTTTCAGCCATAGCTGGGATTGCAAATCAAGGGTTACGGCCCTGGAGAATCTCTTGTATTAATTTTTAATTGTGATTAAAAAAAACATCTTAAATGCATTTGAATTATACTGCAAACTAAAGCAAAGAATCACCACTCGAAATTTAACACTTCACTTACCAATAAGAGATGCATCTTTCATATACCACTCCAAAATCCAAAAAGGATGAAGGGTAGCTAAGAAGCCATTCTAAATAAATAGTGTGTTCTTCTCTAGCCTCCTCATTGGATTATTTGTGCATTTTTGGTGATACTGCTTGACCCTCTAGTTTTGTTTCAGAAAGATAATCCAGTCCAACCACCAGCCTTTAGGAAGAATCAGAGCTTTGGGGGTCAGAAGAAGTAACTTGAAGAATAACTCCAAGACTCCCTCAGTTAGCATAGACCACAGCCATGTTGTCTGGGGGATATTAAGAGCTGGGCCCCCCAAAACTAATGTTTTTAAAGCTCTGAGAAGGAACACCCCAACCAAGCTATCTGAAACTACAACGGATGTCTTTGGAAAGAGAAGGGACACCATCAACCCAAGTCTGGGCAAAGAGAGGTGAGCAAGGTCAGCCATTCCAAACTTATGAGAAAGAATAAACCGGTGGGCCATTACAAATGTGACCTTGGGAAAGATAACCTTCAAACACCGAAGTCAGCCACTCCGAAGAGACCATCAGACACACTATTAGGACCATCTGATAAGCCACACACTTCTGATGACCAGCCCATCCAAGCCTTTGTGCCATCAAGTTCCGATGCTTCACAGAAAATCCTAGATCATGAGTGCAGTGTGTGGTGAAGGTTAGCCACTGCGTCCTTCTGGACCAATGGTCTATGACTGCAGAATCCGAGGTCACAACTACCTAACTCATAAATACATCTCACTGTATTTGAAACACGGAGATATGTGAAAACTATGGAGATGAGGGGGAGGAAACCGCAAAGAAGCTATTGAGTAGGTTTGAGCTACAGACTCAACACAAGTATTTGTTTTCTCCGGAACTCTATTATATTAAAAAGGGAGATGCTAATGTGACATTTTCCCAGTACAAAAGGAAACTCTGTACTAAAATTAGGGCATAAATCAAGCACAAATATTCTTTCAGACATACAATCAACTCAGATTTCAACTCATCCTTTTCCCCACACCAACGACCGGAGCAAATTCAGTTAAGCATGCATTAATAGCACATGTCTCTCTCCCTCCCTCTGCCTCCCCCTCCCCTCTCTTTTTCAAGTTCATCAGAGGTGTGGGAACAACGGGAGTCCAGCAAGATACATTAGCCTTGCATTAAAAATGATGATTACAGTTTTAAGAAACTGAGAAAATGAAATGCAGATGCCATGGAGTGCAGGGACATTTAGATTATATTTCAGATGCAGGGCAGGCAGGTTTCTCTCTCTCATACACAATCCCATTAACTCATAAAAAGTGGCTGTGCTCAGAAATAGAGGCATACTGGAAGAACACTGGGTGGCAAACTGGGCTGGATGGAGAGAGAAGAGCCCTGGTGGTACAGAGGTTAAATGCTGGTACTGCAGCCACAAGCTTGTGAGTTCGATCCTGCCGGGCTCCAGGTTGACTCAGCTTTCCATCCATCCTCAGGTCAGTAAAATGAGTACCCAGCTTGTTGGGGGCAATTAGCTAACACACTGTAAACAACTTAGAGAGCACTTACCTGATAAGCAGTATAGAAATACACATGCTATTGCTATTGCTAAGGCAAAGCTCTTCTCCCATAGCCCATCTTTAACACGATGCTGGAGGATGGGGGCAATCAATCCTGCTTCCTCTTGCACAAGAAAGTGTGAATCCATCTAAGCAGGCTGTCCAATTGCACCGAGCATCTCTTGTATCCAGCTGTGAGGATGTGTGGCTGGGGCAGGAAGGCCAGGCTAAGGAGCAACCACCTTGGTGGTATATGGAACCAGCTGACCATTAGTTACGTTTTCTCTGTGTGTACATGTTCCTTCCAGTGGCTTTTCAACTTATTTTGACTCCATGAATCTCAGAGGGTTTTCTCAAGCAAGGAATCATCAGTGGCGATTTTGCCAGTTCCTTCCTCTGAAACATAGCCTACAGCACCTAGGACTTGTTAGAGTTCTCCCATCCAAGAACTAATCAGGTCTAACACTGCTTAGCTTCCAAGATCAGATGGGATCTGGTACCAAGAAGGCATCCCTCCACCAGGGCAGTGCTCAACCTTTGGTCACCCAAATGCTTTGGACTTTGGACTTTGAACACCAAAAACCCTAGCCAGCATGGTCAACCATCAAGGATTCAATAATTGGAGAGGAATGTTGGAAGCTGAAGTTCAAAACATCAGGCAGACCAAAGGTTGAGAAACACTCTTCTCCAAAACCAAGCTTCTGTTTAGAAAACAAATGCAGCATCTGAGATGCCTTCAACTACATAATGGTAATAATAAAGGTTTAACAGCAGAACACAGCCGTACATCTCAAAGAGTCTGTATTGACCCTATCGACAAACGCGGACCTCCTCTTAGAACCTTCGATATAGAACTCACAAGGAATAATTCCTAGACCTCACAAAATTGATTTGGATGGTATGTTTGGGCATTCATCTCCCTCTCTGCCATCACCCCCAATCCTCACAAGGAAGGGGGAAAAACCCTAAAAAGCCATCTCATGCACTCTTCCTAATACCAGAAAAGCGAAACCGTGTTCTGGAAACCTCAGGAATCAATAGAAAAGCTCCAAGGAAAACTCCAGTGAGAAAAGGGCCCAGCCTTTTACCCACTGTTCTGATTTGTTCAAGGTAAGAGAAACAACAAATTGGCCCAGCAAACAAATATCAATGAAATATGGAAGAAATATGTTGTTGTTGCTGTGCTTGGTTGACGGGGTGGGGAGGCCGCGGTTAAGTGCCGAGAAAAACCTGCATCAAGCGTCCAAAGACAAAAGTGGCTGGAAGCACTTAAAATAGGCCATAGTGTTCTTTGCAAATTAAAAACTAGGCTGTATGGTGGAGAAAGAAGGGAGGGGGAATAAAAAGGGTTCCATAAACCAAACCAGCCCCAGTGCATTAATTAGCATCGCCTTTGTTCTGAACTCAATGAATTTATATCATCTTTCAACATTGTTTAGCCAAAGCAAACACAAACAAGAAAATCACATTATTCTTTCCAATCCATACACAAAAATGATCTGGATATTCACATTTAAAATTGCCATCATGGATTAGCTTAAGGCAATTATTTCTCTCACCGCATTCTTTTACAATAATTTTTTTTTTAAAAAAAGAATCCATGTCGCTCGCCTAACAAGAAAAATGAAATCCCATTAGTTGTGTCTCCAGTGGATATTAACGCTCCTTTTGTTTACAAAGGTTAATATCTCCCAAATAAAGGAACACAGACTGCCTGCTAAAATAATTACATCATGACATTTCAGAAAGGTTGGCAGATAGACATGGTTTCAAGCAAAGAAACAAACCAAATAAGGAGGGATATGAGAAGGGTTTTTTGTTTTTGTTTTGTTTTCTTTCAGTTTGCGTTTAATTATCCATGATTTAATAAATGCAGACCACTGGCTATTCCATCACAACAGCGTGGGACACACACTTTACAAGCTTAATCTTCAGACAGTTGTTGTGCATCCAAAGTCCGGCTGGACTCCACACAGGCAGAAGTTCCCTAGGACAACCCCACTAGGAACAAGCAGATGTTGTCGTTGTTGCTGCCATTGTTGTTTTGTGATGTCCTCGTCTCAGTGAAGCTTGCACAATAGGTGTTTGCAGCAGACTGGCCCAAATGCTTCACCATGCGCTGCCTTGTGGCGCATGCTCCCATCTCCCAATGGCACCCCATAGACATCAGCTCAACCCTACAAGCAATCAGCCTTTTGGGGTACTGAAATATAACTCAATACAATAGACAAATTTCTGCCTGGGTTACCTTCAAAACAGCACTGTTGGGTTAGATTATTATGAAGTTCCAACACTCTCTCTCTCCCCCACACACACACACACACAGTCCACCCTCCACATTTGCAGGGTTGGTTTCCATGGATTTGAGCATTTGTAATCAATCAATAATTTAATTATGGTCATAGACCAGCATGGAGTATTTGCAAGTTTCTCCAACCTCTGTCCTCCACACTTCAGGAGTTTTCTTGGGGGAACCTTCCCTTCTGGCAGCTCCAACCAGGCTGGGAAGTTCTTTGAAAACCCACCTCTGGTCCTTCTCCTCCACCACCAGCCACTGCCTGGATTGCAACCTGATTTCTCAGCACCACAAACCCTCTCCCAATGCTCTTCCACACTCAAAGAAGGAGATGTGCAGGAGAGAAGAAGTCTAGGGACACAATGCTGACCCACTCCATTCCGCTTTTCACCCTGACCTGGTTTGGACCCTGGGTGCCTGCTCTCCCCGCCATGCCTCAGCCTCACATTTTGATATCTGTGATTTTGCTACTTTTACAAGGGTCTTGTACCCCTAACCTTAGCAAATGTGGAGGGCTGACTGTGTACGGTGTTCACTCACACACACAGCCTTGCAAGTACACAAATTGGCAAGGATTTGTGTCCAGAGAAGGCCAAGACTGGTGGCAGCAAAAAGCAAGCAAGGAATTTTAAGTGATGGCACTAAATGCACCCCACTTCATTTTCAACAAACCCTGACATTTCATGGTTTTAGGCGCTTGGCCCAAACCAGGCTGTTGTCCACATGTTGACTACATTTAAGACGGTTTCCCCTTCTCTGTTTTTCTTTTTGTGGGCTGTAACATGTTGCTGTTTTGTGGATTTAGGGTTTTATTTGTTTGTTTAGCTTCTATGACTTGTATGTTTTGGTGGTTGTTTGACGCATCTGTGGATTTGCTTCTATTTTGAGCAAAATTTTATGAGCTCTTCTCAGTTCCTTTTGTTGGAGAGGAGAAGGGAATTGGCACATCTGCCTCTTCTAATAAAAAAACACTAACATAATTTAAAATAGGCTGCCTTCCAAATAAATGATAGGTGAAGTTACTTCTTAAAGTAGTTGCCAATGCCCCAGACTCAGTTACGGGTCACACTTAAGATGCCAAAAACGCCCACTCGACCAAGGACAGGAAGATAAAAGTCACGTGGACTGTGTAGAACAACACACTAAGCTAGCTTTAGCATCCAAGCACCAAGCAGAAGAGGGATCTAGATTTCCACATTCAATCCTCTTCTAAAGCCACACAACCCACTTTGGCTCCATGCAGCAAAACGTTGTGGCCACTTGAGAAAGCCAACGTTGAGGCACCTCCATGCAAGGAACAGTCTGCAACTGGTCATCTTTTTATTTACTGCAATTCCACACATTTCTAGAAGAATCTGTGAGCTGCTCTATGGGTTCTTTGGGAGCAGAAGCTGAGTGTGAATTTTAGAAACCCAACAAGGGGAGGTATTTTTTCTAAAAAAAAAAAGGTGTGTTCTCTCCCAGGTCCAGATGGGACTCTGAGTGGCACTTTCTCACAACACAGGGGCTGCTTTAACAGCTTCTCTGTGAGATGTAATGAAGTACTACGGCTGACTCCTGAGAAATCCTTAATGTAGCATTAGCATATTAACACAATGGCAAATTATAGTCAAAGCTATTTAAACAAGCCTAAGTACTCTAAAAAAAAAAAAAAGATTTAAAATCGACCTTTTCTTCCTGCAGCACCGGAGCAATAAAATCCAAGAGCTCAAGTCAAGGTCCCATTCTGACTCCAACGCTGCTCACCTGAGCATCTCCTCAGCAACCACGTCAACTCCCACGCACGCGGCATTGTGCCTTGGCAGGGCGTTCCAAAGCGCCACGTTGCCCACGAAATTAGCGACTTGCAAGCTCAGGGAACTCAGGAACACAAAAGCAGGCTCCTTCCCTCTCTGTTGTGGAGCATGTTCGTGCGATGTGAAATAATTATTGTTCGCTGTTTCACAAAGGCAACAACATAAGCCTTGCTTCTGTAAACACGCACACTTTCCACACACACTTCAAAGAGAAGTAGGAAAACGTTCAACCACTGGCTCAGATGGAAAACCTGGCCTGGAAGTGCGCCACAACTCCAAGAAGGGCGATGAGCCATTCCATAGTTGTCTCTCCAGAAGGCCAGCAGCCCACCCTTTGGATGGATGAGCCTCAAAGACAACTGATGAAAGATTTTTATAATGCACATGTGCACGCACCCCAAGAACACACAACCCAGCAGCTGTAGGTCTTCTGGACGGCAAACAAAGACACAGAAGGCATGTGTCCAACAAAGCCAGTGTGCTACAGCAACGCTTCCTGCAAAAGCAGTTGCACGTTTCCAAAATAAACACAAGTGTGGCATATGCTACAAGGTTTTTGTGTTACTATTGTGCACAAAGTTACACAAGAAGTTATGAAAGCAGCTGCATAAGAGATTGTTCCACCCTTTGCTCAACCTCTCTGCACAACCACTCGTGCAACAGCATAAACAGGCACGACTGCACTAATGGAGATTCCCACTCCATCACCATCGCCACTAGTCCTAATTACTGTTCTTAATATTATTTACAACCCACTTCGCCCTTAAAACCAGCACTCAAAGTGACCTACAAACTGAAATAGGTACAATGTAGTTAAAACACAGAAAAATGCAACATTGAAATGGAATTAAAATCCAGCTATTATAAAACAAACACAATTGGAAACATGAAAATAACAAAAATAATAAAAAGCAACACTGAAATGGGATTTAATTTTAACTATCTTTAAATAAACACAGTTTGAAACATTAAAAACAACAGTGTTAAAAAGCAGTTTAAAAAACAGTAGCAAAAACAGTTCTTCCTTAGAACCCTTCCATTCTCAAAAGCCCGCTGGATTTTTTTAAAAAAGAGGTCTTCGCCTACTGATGGCAGGACAGTAAGGAGGAGGCCATCCTAACCTCCCCAGGAAGGAAATTCCAGAGCCTAGGGGCAGACACCGAGAAGCCCCTCCTACTGTTAATGTTGGATTTTGGTTCCAGTGGGCTCCCCTGCTCCCTCGGGTCGGCTGGTCGTTGGGGCGTCCTAATGGACCGGGAAGGCCAAAGCAGTGGCGCTCTCTCTCTCTGTCTTTCTCTCGTCAACGAGTATGGCCGGAATACTCTTTCCCTTGCTAGAATGTTCCTCTCTGAAGGTAAGGGGTTCCCAAGATCCCAAGAAGTAGGCTACAGCTCACAAAAGCTCACGCCAAATTATTTATAGTTGGCATTACTGTATCAAAGCAACCAGAGATGCATTCTAGGCATCTGTCTGTTTCTCTACCTATCTATCTGTCTGTCTATCCACCCATCCATCCATCCATCCATCCATCCATCCATCCATCCATCCACCTACCTATGCAACAGGGGATCAGTCCATTCCATGTTCACAAACATAAGCCTGAAGTCTTGACTTCCTTCATTTTAAAACTCAACTTAGGTGTGCTGACATGCCACTTTTGGTTTTAGTGCATTCAAGTCAGAGTCATTTCAAGCATCTTCTCTTATTCCCAGCAAAAGTCTGCCAGCCATTTATGAGCAGTCCTGAGCAGTGTTTTTGCAGGAGGCAACCTGACCTATGACCAAAGGGCACGTGCAACAGTTGTCAGGAACTCTCTGGAAAACAACT
The DNA here is from genome assembly GCA_948474755.1 of Ctenosaura bakeri. Lineage (NCBI taxonomy): Eukaryota > Metazoa > Chordata > Lepidosauria > Squamata > Iguanidae > Ctenosaura > Ctenosaura bakeri. Next base: position 1,535,520 of record CAOLHI010000014.1, on the reverse strand, counting down.
TTCCACTTTCAGGACAGAAGACGCGAGCAAGCACATCATCCCAATAATCAGAGATCCCAAACTACGGAATGTTGGTGCAACAAATAAGCCAGGTGATTAAGCCATGGTGTGGCCAGGTGCTTCTCCAACTCAGACCACCAAAGCAGTGAGGAACCACAGAACTGCAACTGATAAAATCTCACTGCCCTTCATGGTTTGGACTCTGTATCCATCCTGCCACATCACCCTTGTGAGGAAGGTGACCCTTGTGAGGAAGGTCTCATTTTCTAGATGGGGGAAACTGAGGCTATAGTGTTAATTTCCACCCTCCAGCACGTTACTCTGTTTGCCATAGCTGAATATCACTCTCATTATATAGATACAGATATATACTTTTATGAATGTTTAATGTTTTCCTACATATTGCAAAAATAGAGTCACATCTGCCTTACCCATCAAACGATGGCAGAACTTTGAAAAAAGTAGTGTTCTACAGATGTTCCTCTAAACTAAAATATAATTTCCACGTCAGGATGACAATTTTCCAGCTGAGTGGTCGAATATACAGCTCAAAGGCATGTATTGCCAACAGAGATTGGATGCAGATGGCAAGGTTAGCAATTCCTTTCTTGTCCTATTAAAACTTCTCTTTGCCACCATAATATTTTGTAAATGAACGCCGCGAAGTGAAACCATTCTGGCATTTCGGATCCAGCAAAGGGGAAAAAATCTATTCTAGCTTTTCATCTGCTCTAATAATCTATTTTTAATATCCTTGTTAAACAGAGGTATCCTTTTCTCCAGAACAGATGCGGCTTCTCGCACAACCTAACTATTAATCACATTTGTCTAGTGACAAGTTGACTTGCCGGGTCATTGTGTCTCTGAAACAGGGACGGACCTCCGTGGGTTTGCTCACTCCCAGCTTTGCCTATCAGGCTTATTAAAAATTCTTTCCAGCAGAGGAATTAAACCTGAGATGCATCTCACAAAACCCAGCCCGTTAGACTTGAGACCCATGTCAGAGGAACAGCACATCACAAAAAAAAACCCTACTGGAGCACGACAGGTCAAGTCCAACAGAAATCCTTCTCCATTCAGAAGAACTAACTCCCAGGAAGGGCTTGGAGAAGGTACTTTTTTGGGCAGAGGGAGTACAGCAATAAACCCATTAGTAACCCATGCAGTATACAATGTCATTGTGAAATGGTGTTCCTTGCATAAAATGGCAAATGACTCAAACAAATGCAGGAGAGAATCGGAGGATCTGTGAAACAGCAGGAGGCTAGAACAGGGTATGCCTACACATCAGTGTATTGCTCACCACATGGCAAAATCAAGGTTTGCTTTTGGGAATTTTTTTTCCAAATATTTTTGAGTCATGGGTGGTTGAAGCTATGGATGGAGAACCTGTGGATACAGAGGGCCCACTGTAATTGCAAATTCTACTACCCTTGTGGGTTTTTGGTCCTTGCAGTTGGCAGTATCCAGCACCTCCTTTCCACAATGACCTGCTGTCTGAGCAACCCCTTCCAGATATTTAGTGGCTAGGAGAGGAATGGGGTTCTCAGGCAGCCTCCATATCTTTTTCCGAAGCCATATGCATAAAGAAGGAGACATCCTTCTGGATCCCCAGCTGTCCTACAGAAGTCCAGAAGGATGGTCTTATCTTCATGCAGCCAGCTGCTCCCTGGACAACCACCACCCTCCCACAGACACAAAACAGCTGTGGAGAGGAGCATTCCAAGGGCAAAGAAGTAAGTGGTCCATCAGTTGAGGTGAGGAGCAAATCAAGATCCATGCAAGCTCTTGCCCAGGCTCTCTTCCATCCTGCAGAGTTCTCCAAGTGCTGCTTCTGCGTTTGTGGGAGTGGGACTGCAACCTCAGACAGGGCAGCCGAGACGCAATTTGGAACTCCTTGGCTGGCTCATTAATAGAAGTCACTCAGGATATCCAGCAGGTCAGAGGCAATGTTAAAATGTGCTTAGCCACGGTGGGATTTCTGAGTCTGCCCATGCTCCTTACAGAGATTTCCTCCCAGTACCCAAACTGCAGGCTGGTCTTATTAGATTCAGGACCACACTTGGCCTGGAGAAGAAGTGTCCCCTTTGGTCTGAGCATCACTGCTGAGCCCCCTTAGCTCCTCCACGCTAATGAAGCCGGCAACCCCCCTCCCCCTCCTCTCTATACGGCGGTGGGCAACTGGCAGGGGCGAATGGGCCATATCAAACCCCCAGGATCTTTGGGAGGCACGCCCCACTGCATCTTGATGATGATGATCATCCTCATCCTCATTATCGTTCGTTTATATAGCACCATCAGTGTACATGGCTCTTTACAAGTAAAACCACAACAAAAAACAGCCAGCCCTGCCAAAGGCATAACATCTAATATACACACATGGGGGGGGGGGAGTGGTATTGCCATTTGTTTTACAATACAACTGTAAAACAAATTATCAACAAATAATGCAAAGCAAACAAAACAAACAAATGCAATATATAATAAAGCAGCTTGACAAATACATATAATCAATTATGCAAGGTGATAAAATTAAAACTCCAAATGCCTTGGAAAACAAGGAAAAGTCCCCAAGTGCCCCCTAGGGATGAGTAGGGAACATGTTCATCGTATTTTAGGGACCCACGAGCCATTTTTAGGCCTAGGAGATGCCTTATTTTAGCAGTGCTTTTTTGAAAGAAAGGCCTCTCCTGCGTCTAAAAACGCCTGGAAGGGACAACAATGTGTCAGACACCTGGAGAGTGTTGGTGGGCATTTTTGAGTCACCCCAAAAGTGTTTTATTTCACTATTTTGAACCCCAGAGGGCCATAAAAATGACCCTGGAGGTTGCATGTAGCCCACAGGTCACACTTTGTCCACCCTCCTCTACAACATTTATGGTATTATTATTATTACTACTACTATCATTATTATTGTGGTGGTGGTGGTGGTTAATTTTCCACCTGTCTCCCAAATTTGGGGTTCAGCACAGCACACAATTTTAAAAAAAAAAGAACAAAGCAGCTAAAAATGTACCACAAGTGAACATTAAAATGGAACTCAACTATTCACGAAATTAAATTGATTCCTAACTACGCTTACAAAGATAAAATGCAATTAAGAGATAAAAAGCAATTAAAACATTTCAATTTAAAACAGTACGGCACCCTCAACCCATTCCTTCCAAAACTTCTGTTTCAAAAATCTTCCAGAATAAAGAAAAGGTCTTTGCCTGGCGATGGAAGGGCAGCAGAGAGGGGGCCGTTCCGGCTTCCCCGGGAAGGAAGTTCCAGAGCAGAGGGGCTGCCACCGAAAAGGCCCCTTCTCACGTTCCCCACCAAGCACATCTGTGATGGTGGCAGGACTGAAAGAAGGGCCCCTCCTGACCTCTGGGGGAGATACCATCGGTCCGACAGCCTGGACCCCCATCACAGAGGGCTTGATAGGTGGGTAGTTTCATCGTGCATTACCATCAGAAATTCTCTTAGTCAAATCCCCAACTTTACATGGCCAGAAGAGACTGTGACAGTACGGCTTTAGGAATAAGTTGTGCACTTCTATCATTTTTGGTGTGCCTCCAAGTAACTTCCTATTTACAGCAACCCTACGACTCAGCTATCATGAGCTTTTATTGGCAAGATTTGTTCAACGAGGATTTGCCATCACTGCCTTCCTCTGAGGACGAGAGGGTGTGATTCTCCCAAGGCCATCTAGAAGGTTTCCATGGCTGAGCAAGAATTCAAACTCTCTTCTAGGTCATTTCCGCACTACACTGTTCTACTGTCATCATTCCACTTTCAACATCCCGTGGAATAATGGGATTTCCAGTTTAGAGAGGGGCATTTAGAACTCTCAGCCAGAGAGCTCTTGGGAAAAGACAAACCCCAGAATTCCACAGGAGGCTTAAAGTGGAATAATTGCGCCATAACAGTGTAGTGTGGAAATGGCGCTAGTCTGGCACTCCAACCACTGATCCCCGGTGGCTCTCTCACTTGTGCCACATACAGGGCAAAAGCACTAGTATCTAAAGAGATCGTTGCTCAGCAAGCATTCCTCATTTTCATGACAACAAAGCTAATGTAGATTCCCGAAAGGTAGCAGGGCAGTGTTTTAGTGACTGCAGAAGAATTACACTATAACCTGCAAGGCAACAGGTAAATTACCTGCGCCGTGAAATTATGGGAGCGAACACCAGCACCAGCGCAATGCTGAGGTTAAAGGGTCGGCGAGGATGAAGATCCTTGAAATCCTCATATCCTCCTTGTTACGAATTTCTTACATCCCATGACTAAATCATCAACACTACGGCAGCATCTCAATCTCTCGTTCTGCTGATGCTCACAAACCAAATGCTCCTCGGGTGGTTTATGCTGTCAGCAGAACCCCCTGACTGAACACCATCGCATTCATAAGATCAAATAAAGTGTCTGAGAGGCAATTCACTAGGTCTTAAAAAAGGGAAGAGTGATGACCTCAATCCCTTTAGGAAGGCTTTTCTCCTAAAATGCCTTCAAAGGAAATGCAGAGAGGGGGTAAGAGAGAGAGAGAGAGAGAGAGAGACAGGGAAGGAGAAAGAAATATCCATTCTTGGAACCACCTTTCCTCAGAATGGCCTCCATCAAATGTTTCCTCTGGAAATGTCCTCTCTGCATTCCCTGCAAATGTCCCACAGCAGATTTTTTTTTAGCGGGGAGGGAAGACGGAGCCAGCCCCCATTTTTTGCATCATCTAATTTGGATTCAACATATCAGCATATGGGCTCAGCGTGTGCCAGCTGTAACTATACCGCAAGGCCATCCAAACTGGCAGAACTGATTTCTGGTCATCCTAGACCCAAGATTAAACCTCCCTAGCCTGCTTATGGTGGAAATGCTGTAAGATCATCCATGGTTTTGTTGGAACTTCTTTCTACAAATTTTATGGGACAAGCTACATTGCACTTCTGGGGATTAGGAATTGCAGCATGAAGGGGAAGGCAGGAAGAGCTTCCAAAAATTAAACAGGCACTTAAAAATACATGGAAATCTCCCCAAAACCAAATCCCCTCTCCACTGACCTCAAATTTTCAACGATAGCCCCCATGTGGCATGAAATGACAAAATGGGTTTACTACGGAAGTCAGATCTGCAAAACAGCAGAGTAGTTTTAAGAGAAACAGCTGAATCCCATAGCTGGCAGACAATAAGTTTAAATCAACACACACACACACACACACACATATTGTGGAGCCTGAGATTCTCATCTGCCATTTCTGGAAGCCTTGGACCTTCACCGTCACTTTCCAAATAGCTTTCAGAGGCAGCTCCATCCCAGCAAGTGAGGCTCTAGGACAGAGACTGCAGAGCAAGCCATAAATAAACATTTGACTGAAGAGAAGAAGGGTTTTTTCCCTGCTTCTTCTTCTTTTTTTGCAATATCTAATATACACGTAGCATATAAATCCTCCTCGCAGAGACAGATGGTTCAGGCTTCTATTAGCAATGAATAATGAGATGCGTACTGAAAGGTGTGAGATTCTATTTAACCTTGTTTCTCCTGCTATTTTCCCCAATAAGTCTTGGAAGTGCAGCATTTAACATTTTTGCAGTTATGGGCAGGGGGGCGGGGAGAAAAAAAAAACCTTGAGCTTCTGCAATAATCAGGTATTAGATAGGCATGAGTTACCTGTCGGTCTCTAAAAGCCAATTATTTCCTGTTTTATTCTCTCCCCCTCAATATATGAGATGAACTACTTGAGATGAGTAACGTACAGCCGTAACTATACAGTGATGCTGACTGTCTGGCACCTCTCAGCCAAAAGGAAAAAAATTGGCACCACCTCTGCTTGTTCAAATTGACATTTAGGTACAACTTATCTATGCTTTTTCTTTTTCTTTTAATGTATTTTATTAAGTTTAAGAAGATAAAAATATACGAGAACAACAAGACATAAAAAGTATAAACATGACCTATAACTAAAATTACGAAGCATCTTCCAGAAAGCAAAGAAAGAGAAAAGAAAAAGTACTTCTAATCTGCATATGTAGAGTTTTATATATATAAGAATCTTCCCTCAACTTACCTATTTTCCCCTACGGCATTACATACTTCTTTCTATTATTGCTACATTAGAAAGAATCAACTCCAAGAACTTTTTCCCAACCTTTTTACCCTGGAGGAAAGTTTGAAATAGTTTTCAGGTCTCAGGAAATCCCTGCCCAAAAGTTTTTCAATCTATAGCTTTAAAAAATCTTGACCTCTCGTGAGACCCCTGGAAATCTCAAGGATGCCTACAGTTCCAGAGAAGCCTGGTTGAGAAACCCTGGGTGAGATGGGTCTTCAAGGATCTGACTCAGAAAACAGAGAGCTTCTTGTGCCGTTCAGGAGGAACTCAAAATGGGAATACTTTTACCCAGATGTGAAGCCTAGCTACGTCCTACTCATGCTACACCTGGCTGCAAAATAGAACTTGTCCACCTCTTCATTACAACCCCTTGGAAAAGCTGAATCATGATTCAGAGGGTGATGAGAAGGTCCAAAACATTGCACTAAAGTGGAATTTTAGCAATTCAGCAACCTCATAGGTTTCACCTTTGTGTTCATTTGCCACATTATATGCAAGCCAACAACAATCAGCATTACTCCAAACTTTTTGTGTTGCCCAAAATGCAAAACCATGCGCACAAATATTTGTGTAGACGTGAGCATGTAGCCTGTTTTGTCTGCAACATATGCCCAGGGACTCCAAATGGTTTCAAAGAGAAGGCATTCAACAGAGAGGTTCATTATGTATGAAAACCATGCCTACTTGATCTATATTGCATATACACTAACATCAGCACAACGGTCTTTCTGAGTGGGTGTTTGTTACACTACAGCAAAAAATTCAATTATTAATAACACACTGGCATTATCAAAGAAACTCCTTGCATTTTCAAATAGGTGGCAAACTTGTAAAGCCACAATAATGGGTTCTATTAGCATAAGCTACAAGAAGTGCTATGTAAGAGCCACTGTTTATTAAGAGAGCTCAGATCTATACATGCAACTTGACGTGAGAGCTTCTTCATTCCAGGCAGAATTGTAGAGTCATCTGAGTTGGAAAGAGGATGGAGGACTATCTAGTCCAACCCCCTACTGTGCAGGAATACACCACTAAAGCGTTCCTCAGAGATAGGTATCCAATGACAGAAAGTCCACCACCATCCAAGGCAGTAAATTCCCCTGCTGAATGTTCAGAAAATGTCAGAACTGTCAAAAAGTTCTTTAGATGTTTAGGTGGAATCTCTTGTTCTTACTATTTAAATCCACTGATCTGAGTCCTGCAGAAAACAAGTTATCTCCATCTTCTCCATGGCATCCCTTCAGGTATATACAGATGGCTTTCATGTCACCTCTAGATCTTCTCTTCTACAAGCTAAACATGCAGCCCTTGGTTTCCAGACTTTTTACCACCTTGGCCAACCTCCTCTGGACCCATTCTAGCTTATCAATATCCTTCTTAAATTGTTCTGCCCAAAACTGAAGACAGTATTCCAAGGGAAAATCTGACTAAAGCAGAACAGAACGGTAGGATTACATCTCTCCCTTTAGACAACTGATACAGCCGAGAATTTCAGGGGCATTTTTGGCCACTGCATCACACTGCTGACCCATGTAGCCCCTACATCCTTTTCATATGTATTGCTGTCAAACCAAGTATTGCTCCTCCCATATTTGTGCATTTCAATTTTCCTGCCTAATTGTAATACCTTACATTTATCCCTGTTGAAAGTAATTTTGATAATTCTTAAATTCCGATCCTGTCATCTCAAGAACTGACACAGTATAACCTCCCTTATCAATTTTGCCTTGCAGAGCTGATTCATTTACTGAGCCTCATCCAATCCATTACTGTCCCCAAAAGCTAACATATATCTCACTCAGGTGAGCAGGAAAAGATGGGAAGAACTAATTATCTGTTGTCAGTATGCTGATGACACCCAGCCGTCATTGCCTCTGAGGATCGCCTTTGGTGGCATCATGTACATGACGAGCAACAGGGGGAGGAGAAGGAGTTCCAAGGGACCTCCTAATACAAATGCTACTGAATTAACTTGGAGTTGTACATTATACTATTTTATGGGATCAGCCCCCTAGATAAGGATAGCCCTGGCCCTCCTTTAAAGACACATACACAGTGCCTTCAAGCCCCAAATCTGAAAGCCTTCAAAGAAGAATATCATGTTCAATGTCAAGATAACATGAAAAAGAGATCCAGTACAATCACCAGTTTCTCTTGGTAGCTTCCAAATCCAAGGCAGAACCCAGGCTGAAATGATGCACACAATCAGTTTCATCCAGTAGGACTTGGGAGTTGGCCAACCACTACTTGCTTCAACACCCTTACCAAAGTAGGAGACATCTGTGACCAGCCTGTAGTAATAATTCTCTAAGTCCCAGGAGGCTTTCTTCACTAGTGTTCTCCCTTCAACACAGTCACTGAAACTCATCCCAGCAATCTGGCATAGACTGGACACTCCTCTGGGCAAGCTCATGTTGAAAGTGGCCTCTGCGTTCAGTACCTGCAAACCACTTTGCCCCCCAATATCACAATGGGTGACAAATGCCAATCCCCCTCTCTGCAACACGTGGCTCAAGTTGGCCTAAGTCTCAAACCAAATAAGAAGGCTCTGGAGGACAGCTCTGCAAGGCTGCAATGGTGGTGGAAGCTTCTTCCTTGCTGTCAACACAACAGAGGAAGGTTCAATAATTAGCTCTCCCTTGCATCTGATCATATTTGGAGACTTTGGAGACTTCCAAAAGTTGTGGGCCAACCTTCCCTCATTCTCTTTCATCACTTCAATTTGAGGAATCAGACAGATTATATTTGAAGAAGGAAATCATCTTAAAACACTCAGTGGATACAACCTAGTGCCATCAGAAGCATGAGGTCCAATTAAAATAAATTTGGGATGTGGGGTGAGGGGAAGAGATTTCTGACTGGTTTGAACAGGCCCCTGTCCATGTGTCCACAATTTGGGAACAGCTGTGCTGGGGAAATATTTACAATAAGCTGAGTGCTGGAGGGGATGGATACCTACAGGGCGGCCTTTTTATTACGATCAACAATCATCCTAAGCATATTTCCAGGGCAGGCAGTAAGGGGCTGTTTTGCCCAGCAGGGCATTTTAGGAGCTCGAGTGTTAATAGGCTGTAGGAGGAAAGCAATTCAAGAGATTTGTTTTTCTTTGAGAGTGGGAACTGCTTAGTATTTTATCGGCTGTTTCATTTGCTTTCTTTTCCTATTGGAGTTTTATGGATTGCCTAAGTTTTATGCTTAGAAACCAGGGATGATGCAGAAAATAATAAACTGAGAGCAATGTTATCACCGGCAGCGTTTTATAGGCCAGGGAAACAACATCCCTGTTCAGACCTTAACTTTCGGAAGTAAGCAAGATGGAAGAGATCCCTCCTAAGACTCATCCTGTACCCACGAGCTGAGTTACCCGAGATCTGACAAAACGCGTCCACTTCTAAAGGTATTTTGATCCCATTCATATTTTAGAGTGGCAAGCATACAAATGAAGGTCGCAGGAAGATGAAACGGAATGCAAGACTTAGATTTGATTAGAGGAGATGCCCACTGCTATTAAAAATGTCAGGGCTCGCTAAAGGTCATGCAGAGCAACAGTTCATCTCCGCCGATCGTCTGTTGCCTCGCACGACTCAAGACACACGAGATCCAAAAATCACAAAAATCCTTCCCAAATGATGTCAGTGCTTTCACTTTTTGGGGTTTGGCGACTGTTTGTGGCCTTGATATGCTGGAGCTTCAATGCATTTTCCATTTTTCTTCATACCATGATGCTAGACAACCTGGAATTATGTTCCCTAAGTGAAAACTATTCAAATTTGTAGTCCCTGGACCAATGCTGGCCCCTAAGCCAGTGGCTGCTGCGCTGGAGAAAGAATGAAACAAGTGTACCCAGTTGGCACAAAATATTGCATTTTAATATTGTATTAATGTGAGTATCGTAATGTAAATATAAAGAAAATTCTATGAGAGTTTAAAGATAGGGTGGATTTACTGATGCTATATAATATGTAAGAGATCTACAGTTATATTTAGTAAGGATTGGTATTATGTAATCTGGTAAATTGTCACAAGCAAGAAAATGGAATACTACTTATCATGATGTAATATGATGCAACGGCTTAGATGCCTGTCAGGAATATAGAAAGATGTATTTTCATGCTATATGCATCAACCTTAGGAAGAAGGATAATATTTTTGGCTGTTGAGAAATAATGTAATAGCGGATGGAAAGAAGAGAGCTTTTGGGTCATTATTTAGAGAGGCCTGAAATAATCTGAATGTACCTCTAAAAGGAAGAATGGAAGTCATCTTTTTCTTTATTCTTTAATCTTCATCTTTTAAGCTTTATTTTGCTTTTGCTTTCTCTCTTTCGCTGCCCCCCCCCTTTGGATATTTGTAGAATTTTAGTGTATCTGAAAACTTTCAATAAAATATTGAAAGTTCCTGGCATACTGAAGAAAAAAAATAATAATTGCCACTCTCCCTGATCAGGAGAAGCACCATCCCTTGTGATGCCACTGCACTAACGATGCCTGAGATTACCTGGAAAACTGGGAGTATATCCACTAATCTTGATTTTTTTGGAACAATTTAGTTTTAATGCAAACAGTCTAATTCACAATCTAAGAAATATACATTCAGAAAAAAGGGAAAGGAAAGGCAGAAAAGGGGGAAAAAAACCCTAGAACTAAAACACAGCACTAACATACTAAACTAACACACTACAAAGTACATAAAGAGCTTCCATTCTTTCAAAGCACCTTCCGTTGGCTTATCCTTTCAAACCCACATTCCTTTGGCAATTTGGGACAACTCAGCGACCTCCCCCATCCATTCGTCCATCCTTGTTGCTCCAGCCCATTTCCCACGGCTGCTCTTGCTTTTCTCACGACGCCTTTGGGATCGCCCTCACTGCCAGGGCCACTGGATTGCTGCTCCCTGCTTTCTCCCTACATCGGTTCTCCACATCTCTGGCCCCATCCAGATCTATTCTTCTCCAGCTAAACGCAACCAGCTCTGGCACCAGATGGATGTGAAAGCGCACAAGGACCTGCGTTCTGGCACGCGCAACCTTCTGGAAGTGATGCACGCAGACAACGCTCCTCGATGCATTCTTTCTGAACCAGCCCTTGGCTCCTAAATGGATTGGGGCAAGAGAACTCTTGTGCCATTCCCCTCAGCAATGGCAGCATCCCTCCCTCTTCCCATCAACATTGGTTCTCCCCATCTCCGGCCCCATCCAGATCTATTCTTCTCCAGCTAAACGCAACCAGCTCTGGCACCAGATGGATGTGAAAGCGCACGAGGACCTGCGTTCTGGCACGCGCAACCTTCTGGAAGTGATGCACGCAGACAACGCTCCTCGATGCATTCTTTCTGAACCAGCCCTTGGCTCCTAAATGGATTGGGGCAAGGGAACTCTTGTGCCATTCCCCTCAGCAATGGCAGCATCCCTCCCTCTTCCCATCACCATTTAATATGCATGTATAAACAAGCGCAAGTAAGCACTTTCAGCCAAACACCTTCGTTAAAGCGGAAGAGGGCTGCAGGGCAGGGAATCCTGAGATCTAGTAGATTCCCCAGGGTTCCAGAACCCCTTGTTTAATTGAAAGTGAGACATTAATGGCACCACGAGAAAGGGCCGGCGTAGTTCAAGGCCTCCTTTTCAAGGAAGAATTACGGAGAAATCTCCAAAGCCGTTCCGCAGTAGCCAACACAAGAGAAGAACAGAGTCGCTGCTAATACCACAATCTCGCCGGGAAGCTGCAGTCAACAAGAGGATAACCCCTATCAATCCACGCACACCTTTTGTTGAACTGTCTACATTTCAAGTCCTCAGGCAAAACCAGGGGAATATTAAAAGAAGAAGAGTCGATTACTCGTATTAAAGCCAAGCGAGGCTCCATGAGGAATACTCAGTTGCCCCAAGGAAAGGATTAGCAAGCATTCTTGAGGAAAAGGAAGTTTCTGAAATCCTATTTGAGACAACACAGAGAACAGAGAGGAGAATTTTTTAGCTTTTCAGGCAGCCGCATTTATTCGTTCTGCATTTTAAAAGGAATGTCTTGCTCAAATATGATGGGGGCAGGGGGAGAGAAGGAACAGGCTTCTGTCTTTGAAGCTCAAACCTCCCTGGATGTCAAAATGACTAAGCCAGAGGCTGTTGTACTTTGGACGTATCATGGTAAAGTCATAACTCACTGGAAAAGACGACCATACCTGGTCAAGTGAAAGGCAGTAAGAAAAAAGAAAAGTGGGTTGCTTCCATCAACGAAAGCATGGCTGCCCTGAATTTACAAGACCTAAGAAGTTGCCCATCAAGGTCTCTCATCTGTAATATTTCCATAACTGAGATTCAGCTTGATGGCACATAGCAACAACACCAGCCATTTCGAAAGAGCCTACTCCCCAAGAGTGCCATTTACATTATCTTCAAAACCCATAGGACTAAACACGGGCACACTGGCTTTATTTCCCTAGTTGATGGTAAAGGTCTCCTACTCACTTGGAAGTTCTTCTGGCCAAACTGAAATTACTGCATTTTTGGCCTAAAAGAAATGTTGTTTTATAACAATGGCATGCACACTGAAGGCTGTTCGCAGTTTTGGGACTCCACAGTTTTGGGACAGCTGGCTAACAGACATGGAACTCCTGGCAAATGTATAATTGCAAAGCTAGAATACCGAATAAGACTCCAAAGGCGTTCCATTTCCCCAACAGGCTGACATCCAATACGAAGATGTTAAGATCAGACTGATCCTTTTTAAGGCTAGTTCCCTTGCAAATGAAACTCTCCCCAACAGACTTTGCTGCAGCTGATCCTCTCCCTGTTCACGATGCCACAGATAATTTTTGCTCTCTAATCCAGACTCCAGTGGAAAGTAAATTAACTTCTCGCTGCCTCAGACCGCAGACACCACCGAAGGAGCGAAGTTTTAACTTGCATCAGGTTTTCAGAAGGTGACAGCAGGACGCTGTGTGCAGCACACAAATTCTGGTCAGGTGGGAAAGAACAGTGCGCAATGGCTCCCCATTTGCCCACAAATACAGAGCACTGTCTCACTTGCTAGGCACGCAGGCATCCAAGACCCCATTTGTTTCTGGGAGTTATCTGGCATAAAACAGTTCAGTTCAAGGGCAAACAGCTAAAGCTGGAGTGAGCTCATTCACTGAGCACCCCTCCTTTTGGAGTTGCAATGCTGGCATGTGGTGGTGGAGGGGGGATAAGAGAGAAATGGAGGAAACCAATAGGCTGGTAGAACCCTCAAGATTTGCAGAACCACTGACAATCTTTAGGAGACCACCTAAATGAGGAAGGGGGCAAAAACAGCCCACAGAGGGCTGAGAATACTCATTGGGCAGCCACAGAGTACTAATTGCCAGGGTGGGAATTCAGAACTGTTCCCCTCTCCAACGTGTTCTGTTGCAGGAGATTCTACTTTTTTTATTTATTACCTAGATGTCCCACTCTTCCTCCTCCAAGGAGCTCAGAGTAACATCCTTCCCCAATTTTACCCCAGAACCAAAAGAAAAAGAGATCAGGACTGGATCTAAGTTACCCAAGGAAATAAATGCTCAGCTCCATTTGGCCTTCATCACTCCTCTCCTGTAGTCACAAAATTATAAAATCTTAAGAGCTGGGAGAGACCACAGGGGCCATCCAGGAATCTACCCCCCTTCTGCTATGAGGGATAACATAATCGTTAAGATTTTGAATGGCTCAAGAAATCCATTTCCAGTCTTTCAAAAATATCTTCCACTGACTTATCTTTTAAAACTTATGTTGGCTTGGCCATTTGGGAGAGCTGAGCAACCAATGTGAAAGACCACACATTGAAGAGGCAGTGTGGAGTCCCACATCTCTCCTAAAGAGACTCTGGTTGGCTCAACACTAAATTAATCCCCAGCTGTGGCTGCAAAGCCAACTTGGATGTATGCTTGCCCCTGGCCAACCCCTCCTCTTTCCAAAAAAACAAAAAACCCAGAGTGCCACATCAACAGAACTTCTTGAAGTGAATTTAGCCATTTAAGCCATAGTTCTGCTGTGAGTTGGATGAGGTTATTTAAGAAAACTGCTATGACCATGTACACTCCAAGCTGGATAGATGGAAACAGACATATTGCCTCTATCCACTGGAAGAGGCTATTCCATCTGCTATATCTTGTAAACTTTATGCCACTTCACAGGTCTGGATAGCTGGGATTTTTTTCCATGCATCTGAGCTGCTTAGCTGTTGGTCAGAGTGAGCGGAATATTTATGACTCCCAGCTGTCACTTGTAATGATCAGAAGGGATGAGGATGAGGAGGGGTCCATGTCTCCAAAAAACATGCCCCTGAGCACCTGTCTTCTGGTGGTTGTCTCCACGCACACCAACATCTATGGCAGAATGTACACTTGTGCCCCAGGGAAGTTGGCCAAATGAAAGGTGCCAGCTTGGTTCTTCACTGAGAAGAATCAAGGTGGCAAGAGTGGTCCATGCTGAGCATCACGCAGCAAACATATCACTCACTGCTAATTAAAGCGATTCACGCACATCTGTCAAGGGAAGGAATAAGTCTCCAAGTTGTAAGAAGCCTCCCTTTTCAATTTAACTCTGGTTGTTTTGACAATAGTGCTTTTGAGAGGCATTTGTCACTCGCAAACTTTAGACAAGGTTAATGAAAGTTCTGTCACTTTAATGCCTAGCCGGCTTTAAATTACAGATGTCACACGCCATGACGAAAGAAAGGGCACGCGGCTACAGTCCCATAAACTATCATCTCCAGGGACACACAGGTAATTGCATAGCTCATTAAAAAACTGTTTTAATTATTAATTGACCGTGTCAGAGTTGTCCTTTAAAGTCAATTTTAATTCTTTTCTATTTTGCAAGCATAATGCCAGCTGACCTACAGAACTTTGTGTACTGGCACAAAGAACCAGCATGAAAGGTGTGGAAGGCAGAGGGTGCCATGGCGACAGTGGTTCCACGGCAACCATCAAAGAGGCTTATGCCCACCTACCCACCCCTTCTTCTCTATTGTCAAAGGTGGAGGCAAAATGGAACAGGAGAGGGGCTGGATGCATACATATGTATTTTTGCTTCTGTGCAAATACTGGAGTCTAAGGTGGCCCTTGGAGGTCCTTCTCAGCCCTACCTGGAGATGCCAGGGATGGGGCTCTCTTGCATTCCTGCAAAGCATGGGCTTGAAAACTGAGCTGCTGCTCTCCCACTTCCAGAAAAGGAATTAGATAGAGTGCTTTTCAAGGTCAGATAACTGTACTCTAGAAGCTCTTGCTTAGGAAAACACACAAATATATACACACAGAGTTTCAATCACAAGAAACCAAGTCCCTCACTCTATCTGTTCCTCTCTAAAAGTGCCAATGTGTCACCAAAAAACCATCCAGCAAGCAATTCTATATAGAATCAAAGAATGGTAGAGTTGGTAGGTGTGCTCCACAGTCATCTCATCAACCGTTGCCAATCCAGTAAATCCATAGCTAAAGCACATCAAATGGCAAACCACCACTGAGTACTTTCCGGTTACGAAAATCCTATGACATTCATGGAGTCATCACAAGTTGACAGATGACTTGAAGGAACATTGTTGTTGTTTTTGTTTGCTGCCTTCCAACTTGAGATGAAACTATCACTGGGTTTTCTAGGGGTTGAGAGTGGGTTTCCAGGGATGTGTGGGAAATCCAAGCCCTGGTCTCCAGCATTATAATCTAATGCTCAAACCACTATACTATGCTGGCACACCCCCTACAATTTTTTAGAGCTATCAAAGTCATCTAGAACCCTGTTTCTGTCTTCTGGGGGGTTAGCTACTCCTCCCAATTTGGTGTCACCTGGCCCTTGGAAAAGCATCCCCTCCACTCCTTCATCCAAGGCATTTATAAAGTTGTTGAACAACACCAGGTCCAAGACTGAACCTGAAGTGCCAGACTTGTCACTCTTCTCCAGGATGATAAGGAACCATTAGTGAGCTCTCTTTGGGCATCCATCAAACAACTGCAAAAACCCTTAAGAATAATATTCTCTAGCCAACATTCTGTCACCTTGTCACAAGAAGAATATTGTCTTGTAAAAAAAAGAAAACAAAACTTTGCTGAAAGCCAGATACACAGTCCTTCTACAATGCAAGACGGTGGCTATTTGTATACCCAGTATACCCTTAGATGGTCCTCAATTCAGCGGCCTGTCATAACACTGCATTGTGCGTGCACACACAAACACAAGAGAGGGTTAGAAAAGGAGGGGAGGAAAAAGAAAAAAACAGAAGTAAGTCCATTCTGGAAGAGATGCCGGTGGCAAGCTTGAACAGCTTAAACGAGTAATTTTATATTTATAAGGGAAGACAATTCATAATGTCAGATGACAAAGTGTTAGAGGATTTATTAGCAAGTTGAACTTTCAAGTGAAGAGAAAAGGAGAGCTCCCCAGTTCATTCCCTCATGAATTAATGTAGAGGCTCAACCCACTTATTCTCGCCAACTATTAATAAGCAATTTCCAAGCTCCGAGAAGAACTGGGAGACCCTCTCGCCCCTCCTTGCCGGCTGCGTAAGAGCCGCAAAAGGGCCATCCATCCCGTGCTCTGCATTAACCCCTGGCAAGAAGAAGAAGCAGCAGAAGGTCATCCAACTGAGCTCCAATCGCGCAAGGCTTCCAACGCTGGACAAGGCTGCCCTAAGAGGTCAGCTCTGGCTGGTGACCTTTGACCATCAGCGCTGCACACAGAATGGTCAAGGGTGAGCCTCTCTCTTTAATGCACTACATACCTTTATCTGGGCTGGCCATTGGTACTGGAGCCTCAGCATAGGCGTCCCTCACTTATTTGACAAGTGAGGGTCCACGGCACTGTCAGAAACTGAAAACCATCAAAATGCAGAAGCCAGCCTTTAAGATGACCAGGGTGCGAGACTGCCATGAGTGCAAGAAACCAGCATGCATGGTTAGAATGGATGGGATGGGAAAAGAGGCAGAGTGGGGAACAGATGGTGGAGAGAGCTAGAAAAGGGAAAAGAAGCTTCCAAATGAAGCATGCCTGCAGAACCCTCACAACCACGATCCATACCCTTTTCCCTGAGGACATTTCTTATCGGGTGAGGTTACAAGATGGATGAAGTGGAGGAGAGAAGTAGTTCTGGTTATTGTCAAAAAGCAGGGGGTGCCTGCAAAGAGGTGGGGGGTGCGCCCCCAAGATGGGAGCAAAAGCCCTCTCAAAGTCTGGAGGGAACCCATTAAAACCATGGAACCTGTTTATAATAGATCTCAGGGATCAGAGAAGCCATCTCGGCTGCACAGCCAGCAACTAGATGATTCAGTTCCAACAAGCAGCTGATTACCCAAATGACTCTAATTGGAAATAACCTACAGTTCCCCTTTGGCTCACATTACATCCAACAGATCAGATCAAAGATGGAGGCAGCAACAAGGAAGCCCATGACACAACTCCAGTCCATGTGGAAGCAGAAGAAAAGGATGAGAGGCAAGGAGGGAAAGCATGGAAGGTGGCTATTTTGAAGCTTGAAAGAGCAAGAGAACAAATCAAGCCACAGAGTTTACCCAAATGCAATCTGAGGGTGGGGTGGGAAGAAAGTAACTAATGCACATGCCCCCCCAACTACAAATGCACATTGAGAGGTGGAGGAGGAGCCTGCATGTGCATGCACAGCTCAACTGCACAGGAGGGACAGACCACATCGCTTCACTCCGGCTCCACCACGTACAACGTTATGAATCTACCATTCACGTGTGATGGCACATGCCTATTCAGAATCACAACTCATAAATGTCTCTCTGTCAGTTTGGGCCAAGGATGGGCAGCTGCAGCAAGCACAAGAGGACAGCTTTCCAAGGTAAATTTTGGCCGTACTCATGTGTCATCCATAGCACAGGAACTTAAAACACAAGAAGGGGTTGTCTGAACATGCATTTGCAGCTGCTCACCCATTTCAACCACCTTGCCAAAAGCACAGGAGTGACAGCCATAGATAATTTAATCCTTACGTGTCCAAGCAGTTGCTGTAAGTCCAGTCCTGCATGAAAGGTAATCAGTGTTTTTCCATCTGGCCATTAAGCTCACCTCAATGAAGCCACCAGGACAAGTAATATCTGAGGGGAGCAACAGACTGAAGCAAAGACACCCCAAATTTTGAACAAGCTCAGTGTTCATGGTCTGCAGCATGGAGTTGATTTTTTCCCCAGAAAATTTGTCCATGTATTATTTTTTTCGGTAGAATATTTTCTTTTCCTTTTTTTTTAAAAAAAAAGACAAAGTCCAAACATCATGTCTTCATAAAATTCATTAGTAACAACATCTAGAGAGCAACAGGTCACAGTAGATCCTCCATATCTGTGACCTCTGGATGTGCTAATTCCACCAACCACAGTGTCGCATCCTATACATAAAATGGTATCAATGTGAACATGGAAGGACTGAAGCATCTACACATGTCGCCACCATTTAATAATATGACCATTTGCTTTTTTTCCCCCATATGCAGGGGGTCCCAGAAATGAACCCCCGCAAATCCAGAGGGTCAACAGTATGAGCCAAGTGGTTCTCCAGTACAGCAAGGGATTCTATTATTACTTTCAACAATTAAAAATTCTGCAGACAACAACAGTGAAACGGGAGATGTCCCAAGGAACTGAGCAGAACAGAGTTTTGAATGCTCTTGGACAGCGGTGTGCACAACCACAGCATATCATGTGCATTTCACTGGCTGAACGTAATCTGTCAACAGTTTTCCATGTCATTTCCTCTTAAATTAAACAAACAATGTAAGGGAAGTCTACGCCTTTTTGCAAATTTAGAGATAAATATGCTAGTATAAACAATTTCAAGGAAAAGCTTTGAATTTGAATATTTAAACATGCCAAGTATGATTTATTTGTAATTTTTCCTCCTAATCAAAAAATTTCAGTTGAACAGCACAGGCTATAGTGGGACATTAAAAATGACTCTTCAATAAACATAAGTCAAATCAACATTCTCAATCAGCTCAAACTCTAGAGCCTTGGAAAATTTTATGCAGAAAAATAAATCCAATCTGTAATTTGCTGGAAAAGCCACATTACCGCTGGTAGTGCAACACATGCCAACAGGTGGAAAGAGCTCTAATTACAAGAAATCTCCTCCGCGAGATACGCAGGTGAGCCCAAATGAGTTTAAAACCAGCACATAAATGCACGGGCTGCCCTCCACCACATCTGAGAAGAAACAAACGCAGACATGTGGCTTTGTGGAAACTACAGAGCTGGAAGATAAGGAAAAGGCAAAGCCAGCCAAAGAGTAGTTTTTTTCATGAGAAACCAGAATGCAACACATTTGCAAAGAGCAGCACGCGGAGTATAATTAAAATATTATCTGCCTGATAGAAGTGCAATATTCTGTATTCATCTTCACTCATGCCAAGATTAGCTTCCATTCAGTGCCGAGACACTCAAAAGAACAGATTGTTCTTTAGAAATGGATAGTGTAGCTCAGGTAAGACGGAGGCGTGTGCCCATGCAGACAGCTGAGAACAAGGGACAGAAATAGAGATAAGGCAAGCTACCTGTTATCACAGGATGAAAGCTCAGACAATATGCTGGGTCTCTCCAGACTCTCCCATGGGGTGTATGGGCACCCACAAGAAGAGGAGAAGGGGACACTAAAGGGGATCCCTCCCCTTCCCTCCCCTCAAAACTTGCACTATCCATTCCTTAGATCCCTTCCAATCTGGCTTTGGGTCTAGAAAGTCACCTTGATAGATGAAGTCTGGTAGGGCATGGAGCTGGGGGTGAGGAGGCAACCCTGTTAGTGACCCTTCCTTCAGCTTTAGAATCCCTCAGAATCATTTTTCTCAGGAATACTACTAGAGGCATAAATGTAATATATATATGTATGATTATAGGCCACAATTAAGGTCCAGAAGGTGATGATGAGGGACTTCTGTGCCCCACCACCACCAGCGATGCATACTTAAGGTGCTTCTAGGTTCCATTTTCTCCCTCTTGTTTTTTTTGGCCTCTGCCTCAGAGTTGGGAGTCCACTAGATGATGTTCTGGAATTCCCAACATTCCTCACCATCAACCATGCTGGCTAGGACTGCTAGGGCCCGCAGTCCACAGCCTCTGGAAGGTCGTGGCATTCATACCCATGATTTACATGGAACTGTGGGACAAAATTATTGAGAGACTTGGACTGAGGTAGATTTCTCTCAAGTCATCTGTTTGCTCTTGAGAAGGTGTTGGAAGCACCTTAGCAGATGTTTAGGGGCAGTTTTGAGGACAGTGTGAGCCAGCAATCCACAGGTGGCCCTAGACAACTGCTGGAGGTGGAAGATCAGTGGACAGAGCTATTCTGGAAATGGCAGGAGACCACTTGTATGACCCTTCTGGTACCCGGAAAGTCTAATTTTATGAATCCAAGCATATTTCTTCCAAAGTACAACAATCTGTTTACATATTGTCACAGGAGTTAACACTAAACTGGGAGTGAGCAACTGTTGTGGGTCAGAGGATGGCAATGGTCCCACAAGAGAGCTTGTTGGAGGACAACCATCAGCCTGTCCTCCTCCCACACACAAAAAGTCAAGTTCTTGCCCCCAAATGCCCTCTAGAAAGTGTGGGAGTGTTTTTTCCAAATGTATGCCCCTGGTCTGTTTCAGGAAAAGAAGAGACCTTTTTTTACAGCAGGAAGTGAGCTGAAGTTACTTCTGGATGACTTCCTATCTTAGGAAAGGCATCTCCTGGGCCTAAAATGGCCCAGTGGACCAAAAATATGTCAACATTACCCCCCACAACCCCAGGGTGTGTTTGGGGGGTTGCAAAGGAAACCCAGGAATCCATTTTCCTCATCCCTGCTCTAAACCATTATGTTGCTAATGACCCAAGAAGCTTCCCCAAGCACAAAATCTAATATACTGACCAACGACCACAAATCTCCTGCTTTCTGTTGCACTAGACTTTGTTTAGGCACTGACTTCCATTTGGTTTCTACCCAATGAAGAATGTCATGTTATCTGAGCCATTTCATGTTTTCATCACTACAATAACAAACTAACTGAAATCCGGAAACTGAGTTTAAAATGAATAGTGTTTGCATTGGCTACTTTGATCCTCACATGAACTGGTTTCAGAACACAGTTGTATATCCTTTCCAAAAATGTGCAGGAACATTTTTTTCACAAGCAAGGGAAAGCAAGTGTGTGACATAACAGCACTACTAGAAGAATTATTAATCTTCCTTTCATTTCTGTAAAAGGAAGAAAATGATATTTATGCTAAATATCATCCGTTCAGGAAATGTGGTCATAAGGGCAACGGCAGATGATGGAACATCTTCAATATTTTTATGTTCAGCACCAATTATTTTAATGGGGTGGTAATAAAACAAGTTTCCTCCTCCCTATTACACTAACCACGGAGAGCCCATTAGATCAAGAGGACCAAACTCAAGTCCACCAAGAATGACCCACGCCATCGCCCTCAGGATGAAAGACGCAACTCAAAAGCTTCTGACTTGACAGAGTCTCCCTGCTCATGTCGGCTTCCACGACTGTGCTAACGTACCCGTCAACAATCTCAGATTAAGAAACCAGGACTGGAATGGTGAAGGAAACAATGACAGATCCAGGCGGGATCTTATGATGAACCAGGGAGGTGACAAAAGGACTTGCTTGCCTCCCAAAAAGTGAGACAAGAGAAGATCACCAGACTTGTGACTTTGTGCACTTTTGTGACTTGTGACTTTTCAGACCAAGACTGTGTGGGGCAGACAGTTGGGGATTTTTTTGGATCAGTATATAAATAACTTAACGTGATTTTTAAAAATTTAAATGCACTCAGGCTAAGCATGACAGAGCAGGCAGGATTTGGAGCTTCTGCAATTTCTGGTCAGGGAGGAAGCTGAGCAGCTGCCTTGCTAGATTTCAGTAGATATCGCAAACACAACTGCACCCTTCTCACAAAGAGCGGGATGGAAGAGAGGTGCTGGCAACCACAAGGTTTGTCTGGCTGCTAAGGGCCAGCCAAAACTCTGTGGGACTCTGAAAAAAACACCCAACTGGCAGTCAGTGGAGTGTTCCAACACCCCTCCTCAATAAATGCTGAAGTAATCGGGTGGGAGGAGGCGCTCACCTGCAAACCATTCAATTAGTTGTCAAAGTCAACAGCTTATGAGGGAAAGAAATTATGGCCATGATCTGATTTCAAGCAGATAGAGTATAACTGGATACTCAGGGAATGCTATGGTGTTCGTGCATAAGTGAAGTGCGACCCCACATCATTGAATGTGCAAAGGAATTGTGCAACGCAATCTGTCATTGCAATGCATCCACAATTCTGCTTCAGCTACCTTCCAACTGAATACAGATCAATCATCCCTAATCCAGAAATCCAATATCCTCCAAAAAAACCCTTTTTTTTTCCCTTCGAGGGAGGGGCTGTTGCACTCCTGCCCATTCATCTCTCAGATCCTCAGTCTCTCTCCAGCCTGGTGTCTCATTCACAATATAAGTAACAAATGAATAAGATGCTAAGATGGAGAGGGATGTGAAGATCTGTGAAATGGGGGGAATCCAAGCGCCGTTCTTGGTGCAAATCCACACCTCCAGCCATTTCACAGATCCTTGCATCACTCTCCAACCTGGTCTCTCTCCCTCCCATCCTATGTCTTGTTTGTTCACTATTTATTTTGTGTCTGAGATGCAAGGCTGGAGAGAAACTGAGAATATAGAGACCTGATACCTATACTTGATTTAGAAAAAAAAAAAGCACTGAAAACGAGATCTCCGGGAAACCCACCAGCCACGTATTTCTGCCTTTGAGGTGGTGGCTATGACACTCCTTCCCATTCATTTATGGGGCCCCCAGAGATTTCCTGCACGGTACAGTATTTTATGTATATGCAAATACATGTATTCCAAAATAAATGTTAAAAAGCCATATGAAACCCTTCTGGACCCAAGCATGTTGAGTAAGGGATACTCAACCTGTATAGACTTCTGCATTGGACAAAAATGTTACCATGAGGATGCCGGACCCTGTGACCTAACTCTGAGAGGGTCCCACTGTGCTCCCGTCAAGGACGCCCCCGAGAAGAAAGCTCAACCACGTTTCTAAAGGGTTAGTCTCGCCCTCAGGCCTAACGCTATTCCGTATTTCCCCAGACATGTTGGACAGGCAAAGCGCAGCAATGGAAAAGGAACGGAATTGATTATATGTTTAAAGTACTCCAGCATTACGAAAGTTGGTAGCCACGGGAGGGATTTCTGAAAAAGCAATCTTTATCACAACAGAAATCTATTTTTAAAAAAAGAGGGAGTGTGAGAGAGAAGGGTGTACCAGGTACCATGCAATGACATTCTCCGGCATACCAGGCGCCATGCTTCTGTGGTTCGGAGTGTGCAAGGTGAAAAGCATCTTAATGGCTAATTAGGCTGCTACATTAGCTAATAGGCAAAAAGAAGAAAGCTTTGGAGTATTATTGAATCACTGTCATATTGACATTAATTCCGGCTGTTGGTACATCATTGATTTTCTTTTTTTCAGAAGCCCTGTGAACAAACAGTTCCTGCCATCACGTTTCAAAGCACACACTACCAGCGCTTGCATTAGTGCTTAATTAACATGCGTGTTCGGTAATGAAACAAAGAGCAAGATTTTAAACTAGGCACTACTCTTTCTCCCTCAAACAATTACTACTCAGGTGCAATATGCTAAATTACGGCACTGAAGTTTTAAAGGACTCCTTTTGACAAGGGGCATCATTTCTCAGACCAACTAGACCCTTTGCAGGGGGACAGCCAGAGGCCCCCAAAGACAGCGGACTTCTTCCTTTATGGCCTCCTCCTGTCCCTTGGCTGCCCATGGGCTACAAAGGGAGATTGCTACTGAACCCAACCGGGCCAAGAACACCCACTGGGTGACCTCATGCAAGTCTCACTCAGCCTCAAAGGAAGGCAAAAGCAAACTCCCTCTCTGAACAAATGTTGCCAAGAAACTCCACCTGATAGTTCACTTACACTCATCACCATAAGTCAAAAATGAAGGCACACAAGAGTTCTAGTAAGGGCTACCCACATATGGCCATAAGGCCAAATAAAACCCCCTTTTTCCCTCCCTCTTCCCTCCTAATATTGCTTTCAGGTTCCCATTCATCACCGTGCCCGTCTTCACAGCCGCTTTCTCCTGGGGCCCATCGATGGGCGAGGGAAGGGCGTTAGTAGAAATAATGCTTTCATTTTTAAACTGTATAAATCAGAGACCGATATCCCACACTGTACCGCAATCCCCCTTTTTATGCAGTTCTTGATCAAGCTGTTTGCTAACATAATTGAAGCCTTCTTTGAGAGCCTTTAGCCTTCTTTGAGAGTCTGCTGCAGAACGACATTTGCCATCCATCTTTCTTTACACGCCCTAATCTAAACAGAAGACGTAAATTCAAGAAGGGGCTGGTGATGGATAGCCCCTCTTCGTGCCACGGTATGGCTTAAATATAACCTATTCTGTTTCCCAGAACCCCTTAAGGCTGGGGAGGGGACCCTGTATTCATACTTATTTTTGCTTCTCCTGAAGTTCTTGCCAACACAGATACTTATTATAGTACAGAGAAAATGGGACGTGGGCAGAGGAGGAGACAGGTGAGAATGAACCAAGGTACCGTGGGGATGGGGCGGGGGGAGATGCGGGAACATATTTCAAAACAGATCCACCCACGGCAACAACGTTATGGGGTTGAGTAAAACTTCCAAAGTTGCAGAAGGAAAGCATTATTTCCCAAATAAGCATGCATGTGATGCAGAACATGTCAACCTAAGGAGACCTCTGCTCCTGACTCTTGCAAATACTAAGATTCAAGCATTTTTAGATGCAGCTAGGTGGAACCCCACTGCCTCTTCACAAGCTACAGATTTAAGCCAAGTCATCAGTCTGGCACAAACGGCCAAGGACCCCACTAGAGGACTGCTAGAACAAGGCAAGGCTCCTCCAGTTGAGGAGCAGTGAAAGACACATCTGCTTCGAACCAAACCTAACATATGCAATGGACGAAGAGCATCTTAACAGGAAGACATGTGCCCCTGGGAAGATGTATGCTCACCTTCACACAGATACTTGGAAGAAATCAAACTTAGGTCTGAAAGCGCAACATCAACATGCCTTCTCTGTGCAATGCCACACCACAGGAACGTAATACGGGAGGCCACCCCTTTTTCTTCCCATCATCAACAACCAAGGAAACAGAACAGTGTTTTGATGGTAAAGACGACAGCAAATTTGCTAAAGACTGGGAATTGTTTGAAGATTATCTGCAACAGAGATTTGGATAATTACTGATTTCTGGATTTAAAGACTAAATAATTACCTATTACATATGGATGAATTATAATTTTGGAATTGTTATGAAGCCGTTAGAAAGTATTAGCTATGTTTAGGTACTAAGTATGTTTCCTTCTATATATGCATACACACACACACATGCACACACATCTAAATATATATATAGACCACTCTGATACGGGAATTTAGGAGGGTAAAAGGCCTGGAAACCATGAAGCCATATGAGATTGGCTTAGGGACCTGGGGATGTTTGGCCTGGAGAAGAGAAGGTTGAGAGAGGACATGAGAGTCATGTTTAAATATTGGAAAGGATGCCACAGGGAAGATAGGGCAAGCTTGTTTTATGCTGGTCCTGAGACAAGAATATAGAGCCATGGGTTCAAACTGCTGGAAAGGAGGTTCCACCTAAACTTTAGGAAGAACTTCCTGGTGCTAAGAGCAGCTCAACAGTGGAATCTGCTGCTGCCTCATTGGAGTGTGGTAGAGTCTCCTTTTTAGGGGTTTTTAAAGGAGCCTGGGTGGCCATTTGTCAAAGGGAGTATTTTGATCATGTATCGTTGCATGGAAGAAAGGGGTTGGATTGGATGGCCCTTGTGGTCTCCACCAACTCTAGGATTCTCCTCCAGGAGAGGATCTCAGTGTTGTCGTTTGGCCATGGAAAGCTAGAAAGGACTATTGGAACATGGCACACCTCTCTCTATCCTACAAGCTTTGCAGCTGGCACTCACCAGTACATTTCAGGATTACATTTTTAGGGTCGTCACTGTGGGGGATTATGGGGCGAGACATCTAAATGTTAAACTAGAACCATGAACTCCCATCTCTTTCCAAAAATCCCCTTACAATTCCCCAACCTTGGATCTTCCAAGAAACAAAGTAGTAAACAAAATCCCTTCCAAGCTGAAAGCCTTTGAAAGCATGAAGATTAACCAAGTAAGCTTGTCTGGATCAATCCAAAACTTGGAAATCTCTAATTTTCTGTGGCAGATAAGATTTACAGAGTGTCTGTATTCATTTGAACATGTACCGCTTTACAAACAAAACATATGATCCATTTTTCCTGCTGCTCAGACAACAGCAAACAATTTGCTTTTATAATCAAATGTTTGCTGGTATTTTATGCAGCGGGATTTATTGCAGCCTTGCCGGATAATGATAGACGTATTACTTGTACTGCCGCATGCATTTTAACAGAGGGAAAAGCCTATGCAGGGAGTAAGAATCCAGAATAAATGTGATTCCCATAATGTCTTTATTCCAACTCTTAGAAGGAAGGGAGCCATCTAATGCACCATTGCAACATGGCAACATGGAAGTCCATGAGACATCTGGGAAGGATGGGGAGATGGTGCCCAAACCCTTCTTCCCATACCCAGTTTGTCCTGCAAGGGCAGCACAGAAAAAGATCTGCTGAGAGCAAGATCTTTTTTGATCTTGGCTCCAAAAGAAAGTTGTTTCCCCGTCCCGC
Source organism: Ctenosaura bakeri (assembly GCA_948474755.1). Taxonomy (NCBI): domain Eukaryota; kingdom Metazoa; phylum Chordata; class Lepidosauria; order Squamata; family Iguanidae; genus Ctenosaura; species Ctenosaura bakeri. The sequence goes on along the minus strand of CAOLHI010000014.1, from coordinate 1,508,694 downwards.
AGAATTGGTCAGCAACTGCAAGGAACAGCCCCTAAGTGAGGTGTCCTGGTCATGGGATCTTTCACCCTGACTGAGATGCTTGTATCTTTCTGGAAGTTCTGCTGAGCTGAGAGAGGCAGGTATTCTCTGCCTGACAAAAGAAACTTGGGGATGGGGGACTGAAAATCACATGGTCTGGTGCCTCCACTGCAGCCTTCATGAATCCTGTGAGACCCCAGGAAAGCAAAATAAATTGTCTTCAGCCTAAGGCAGCAGACTCCACAACTACCCTGATCTATCCACTTCCAGCAATGCTACCCTCAGCCACGCCACAAGAGTCTCAGGTCTCTGGTTGATCTGGAGCTGCTGGAACCAGGGTGCCCAAAGTGTTTGTGGGCAGCTGAATAGGCATTTGAGTTTGTAGGATCTGCAGGGAAGAGAATTCAGACCAGCTCTTGAAGATTTTCCAGGGTCTCGGGGAGGAGAAAGGCTCTTTCCCACTCTTGTCACCTGAGATCTATTAATGAGAACAAGCACACACAAATATCTGGAGACAAGAAAGTCTCGCCGTAAGCAATGGGCACCTGGAATCAAGCAGCCCAGTGCAATTGCCAGCTGAAACAACTTCATTCTCAGACTTCATTTTCTCTTGCCCTTTGGTAAGGGAGAAGCAAAACCAGCCTCCTCACCACACACACTCACACACTGTTGTTTTCAGTCATGGATAAATACAGCACACCTCCCCACTAAAGTGGGCAAAACTCAAACTATAAACAGAATTCATCTGAAACCCAACTGCCCAGGTCCTTTTCCAGGCAGAAAGGAGCTTCTGACAAAAGTTTTGGGGTTAATCTTTAATCCAGACCACCGCTAAGCTAAATCAACAGAGGGACAGAGAACAGATAATCAGTAACTTTGGCCCAAGTCCTGGCTATAAAGACCGAGAGATCTGAGAACAAAGGCAGCGTTTCTTTCATCCGGAGTTACTCTTTCATCTATTCTTTCCAAGTTTTGCCCTTATGAACCTATTGTATACACATACAAGAATTATCCCAGGTGTCACAAACTTGCAGAAGCACAAATTGGCCAAGATACCTTTATGAGAATTTTTGTTTTCTTTACCACCTGCCAATCTCTCCCAGTTCAATGGAATAGTTAAAAGTTCATAGAATCTTCAGTGTCAGAATGGACCCCACGGGCCAGCTAGTCCAACCTGCCACCATGCAGGAAAACACAACTAAAACATTCCTTAAAGACACACATCCAACCTATGTTTAAAAACCTCCACCACCATCCAAAACAGTCTACTCTACTGCAGCCAAAGTGGCTGCAGCCAAAGAAATCTAAACTTGTCTGTGATAACTCAGGTGAGGCATGCCCATAGAAGAAGAATAGGCCAGTCAGTTGTTCAGACTTTGCTCCAAATTTGTTTACCAAACGCCAACAAAAGCCACCTTTCAAGCTAGAACACACCGCAAGCATACGTAGCTGACGCAACTGACATTCCCCCAAAGTTCAACTTAATGAATTGACAGTTGTTTCGAAGCCTGAGAAAGAGAATCCATGCACTGTGCTGCCTAAAAACTATTAACCTATCTGCAACAGACTGTAATAATTGAGCAGAATTAGATATACAATTTAGGCAATTCATCAAAATGGGTGAACAAAAATAAAGAACTTTCCCATTTTAACCATGTTGCTTTTCGAAAGGGGCAGGGCTGCTACTGCAGGGCTAGTTTTTCACCTGTTTCTGCACTGCGCTCACTCTTTATCAGCAAACTGATTACAGTCTCAGAGCTGAGCCGCGCATGTTCAAACACAGCTTTCGCTCTGGAATATGCTCTGCACATCAGGTGGGCGAAAGAGAGCGGTGGCATTTGGGCTCAAGCCAAGAGCAGCTTGCAAAGTTGTCAAATGCTGCAACAATCAAGGTGGAAGAATTCAAAGGTCTCTTGGGCCCTTACGCAGACGCAGGATCTTTCGAGGAGACTTTGACTGAACCAATTCAGCTGGAGCGGGGGGAAGAATGCACTTTTTGGGAAGAATCTGAACTAAGACACAATCTGTTACATCTCTCTATGTCACACACACACACACACACAGAGGCTGTGAGGTGTCCCTTTTAAGAAGGGGTGTCCCTTATTTGAGATACAGAGAGCTTGTCCCTCAGTTGTTCATTATTATAAGGGGAGAGTCCCTTATCCAAGGATATTTTGAAAGTGTTTCCTTTTATTCAGACTGTATAAGATGCAAAAAAAAAAATCCATATTTTTGGATATAGACCCTTGATAAAAGCAGAAGTTCCTGCATCGTGTAATTTATGAAGGTGGACGATGTGTTAATTGCACAGGGAAATGCATGGATACCTTCATCTGGTATTCAGGATCAACACAAACTTCTAGTAGCTACTTCCTGATGGTCAACCTTGGAGGGGAATTCCAGGGTTTGCAGAAATACACGTAATATTTAGGAAGGAAACAGCTCACAGAGAGCACAGTATGCTTCCTGGTCATGGAAAGCGGGTTGACTGTTGTGGGGAACGGAAAAAGGAGGACAGAAGGACATGGCTTGTACAAGGACATGGCTGAGAAGCACTCTGGACAAGGGCACGCCATCTAAGAATCCCACTTAGGGACCCCAGAACAGGGTGTGTCCATGTTCCCAGATGATCAAAGAAGGGAAACATGCCAACCACTTGAAGAAAGGAAAGAAGCATTAGCAAACAGCTCCAACCACTCTCATGGATTATAAAGTACGTTCTTGCAGGACGAAGATAATATAAAAATTAGGACATTCCAGTTGGATAAAGGTTAGTTGCACATGCAGATCTCTCTCCGAGGAAGATTAGACAGGACAAGAATTTGCATAAGCACAGAAACCGTCCACCAACAACAACCACAGATTCCAATAGTTCACCGTGATCTTCCATCGAACGGCTTGCTCTCCAGTGGAGCTGGCATCTCCGACCGACTGAAGAGAGTCAGCCCTGATTTATGCCGGTCTCTTAAAAAGCAGTTGGCCTTTCAGCAATAACCACATGGGAACTTAATTATTTGGTGCTTTTACTTTAAGGGAAAGATATTGCAGTACTTTGAAAGCAACCATTGCCTCTGCATGCCCCTGAACAAGGAAAGAAATGAAATGAAAGTTAAAGTCACCATAAAAATATTCATTGCTTCCCATGTTCACATTTCATTTTCTCTGGCTTCCATCATAAAAAGCTTAGTGTGTGCTCACTGTTAATCTTCTCTGAGACAAGGAATTCTTTTATACATACATACATATATATATATATATATAGAGAGAGAGAGAGAGAGAGAGAGAGAGAGAGAGAGAGAGAGAGAGAGAGAGAGAATTTAGAATTTAGCAGCAATTTCATGCCTTTGGGCTATTTTCCCTTAAGGACAAGACAGGAGTTAAATTTACTATTTCAAATCCTAACCTCTCAGAACGCCAACAATGCTGCAGTTCACACAGAAACAGATTAAGAACAAACCTGATCTGGGAGAAAGAAAGAGAAAGAGCATTTGAGATTATACCACTGGCCACCCTATAAATCTGTTTCTCCCAATATGAAGCCAAAATCAGTGACAGCAGATGGACTTTTTCAATAGATAACAGAAACGTAGTATTCTGGGGCATAATTTACATGTAAGAAATGTCTTCACAGCATCTGTGACAAGGCCGGAAAAACAAATTTGTCACACAAATACACAGAGCCAGTGATGCAAGTAACACCACCATGCTTGTGAAACGCCACATTTTCCAAAGGGGCTGCACAAAAACTCCCAGGGGCACGAAGCCCCTGGCTGCAGATCCCAAGCTGAGAGCCCCAGACCCTTCCACAGGCATTGAGCTTTTGCCATGGAATCCTAGAGCCAGAAGAGACCCTGGGGCTGTGCAGTCCAACCCCATTCTGACATGCAAGAAGACACCACTAAAGCACTCCCCTTGATGATGGCCAGCCAGCCTCTGTCTGAAAACCTCCAAAGGAGACTCCATCACGCTCCCAGCACCATATTTCACTGTCAAACTGCTCTTGGAAGGATTGGCCCTTGCTCCTCACAGTTGTCCAGCCTGGGTTAAATGACCGGTGAGTTGCACCACCATTTTGTGTATGTCTTGGGTCATCTTGGACCATACCAGTGTCTCACGCCTCCGGTGCATGGGCTTAGCCTCCAAAGGCAGGCCTGCCCAGAGCTTGCAACCAGCTCGAGACAGCCAAAGCGGAAAATTTCAGGCAGCAGGTATCTCAGGCATGAGCAAAAAGACCTCACAGAATTAGAAAGTGATTATTCCCAGGTGCACACTAAATATTGAGGAAAGCAGCAATTCCGGGAAGGGCTCCCGTTCAGGACATACCTTCTGCAATTTATTTTTGTTTCTACACGCACCTGGAGCCGAGAAGACAATCGCAAAGGAAGACGATGCACACCCAACTGCACACAGCATGTGCCGTAACAGCTAGTTAGCTCTTTCAGAGTTGTGCATAATAGTAGGATCACCGCCAAAGAGTAAAATTGCTGTAAACCAGTGTTGGGGGAGGGAAAAAAAATGGTCGGGAAAGGAATATTTACGCCCATAAGCTAATAAAACTAGAAACAGCCTACTGCATTTTAAAGGATATTTTAAAGCAACGTATGAATAACAATACATTGGTTCAGAGGACTTTATACCTCCTTCTCTTTTGTTAAGTCTGGCTCTGGGGGAAAATCTCTGTTCATAAAAACCAAGATATTTCAAGAACAATACGGAAAATAAAGCCTCCGTTTCACGTTTTGGGAAGAACTTGATTATACTGCAACACAATCTCACAAACCCACCCTTCCCTATTGTGGACCTGTCCAGGTGTTTGCAACCTGCACATAGCAGGATTAAATGCATTAATGAACCACCAGTTTCATGTCATGTTTTTACAACTGCACGCAATCCTCGATACACCTTGGATTTTCTTTTTCGTTACAGTTAGCATGGCGGGGGTATCAGTGTTCTTTGGTGTCTCAGTGCCATTAGGATGTGCTTATAGCAATAGATGAGTATTTTAGCGATGGGGTGTGTTATTATGTTTTAGTTTCAATTTAGTTCAATTCAGTTTAGTTCTAGTCCTAGTTATAGAAGCATATTGCTTATGTCGTTTCTTTTTCTCTTGTTCTTTTTTTATTTTTCTCTAGTTGTGGATTAGTTTGTTTGTATCTCCTACGGATATTAATACACATTAAATATGAAAATAAATACATTAAAAGTGCAGTGCCACCATATCTGGAGGGTCACACTTTGCCCACCTCTGGTGTCACCTGAGACGGATACCCGGCAAACGCAGGGCCTTTACAGGGGTGGCCCGGAGGCTGAAATTCTCCCCTGAAATTCTGCCACCCTTTAGAACAAGCTGCAGGCGGCCTCCACTTCAGCTTTTGGAGAAAAAAACAATAGCGCTATTATTTCAAATTTTGCTCTGGTTTCAATTATCTGTACTTCTGTTTTCAACTGATTATTACCCTCCTCATTTTTGGTCAATGCCTTTTGAGCTCTGGCAATCTGGCAAACAGCAATACTGTCTAATCACTGAATCCTAGAGCTGCAAAGGACCCCAAGGGCCCTCCTGTCCAAGCCCACCCTGCCCTGCAGGAAGGTACCCTCAAAGCATTCCCAAGAGACAGCCACCCAAACTCTGCTTAAAAACCTCCAAAGGAGGAGGAGATCCCACCACACTCCATTGAGGCAGCAGCCTATTCCACTGCTCTTACCCACGTTCTTCTTAACATTTAGCGGAATCTCTTCTCCTGACATCTGAATCCATTGCTCCATATCCTATTTCTGAAGCAGCAGCAAATAGGCTTGCTCCGCCCTCCACGTGCCATCCCTTCAAATATTTAGACATAGCTGCCCTGTCATGTACGTAGGAGTCCTTCCGCCACGGTTCCTGTCGTGAAAAAGGGGGCTGAGAAGAGCCCCAAATTCAAGGTCTAACCACCCCCAGCACGAGAGTGCACGGAGTCTTCCTGGGCCCCCACCCAATGGCTCCCGAAAGGGGCTCCTGGAATTTTCCCACGCCTCTGCATCACCCAGCGTGCGGCGAATCCAGCCCACACACTTACACTCATCAACCTGCCTTGTTGGTACGGGTACACAATGTGTTTTTAAAAAAGCAGAGAGTACGGTACGTGATTACTCCACTTAACCTCCCTGTTTCTTCTACACCCACCTAGTTCCTCGTTGGGATGAAGTCATGATAGATCCATGATTAGGTTTCCATGGCAACAGACTGGCGACTTAAGGACACACCATTAGGGCTTTTCTAGAAACCAGGAAGGCTTCACTTGGGATGGAGGGAGGGAGGGAGGCAATGCAAAAAAACGTTTGTGATGCAGATTCTCCTGCGATAATTGTTACGGGCCTGGCCCGAACCTCCACCGGAGCAAGCCCCTGTTTGCAGAAAATCTGATGAGGCTTGCTCCTAGGTGAGCGTTTCTGGAAATCAGAACCTCAGCATTATTCTAATGCACTCTCGTTATTTAATAATCCTTTGCTTCAGACATTAGTCTGTTACCATGGGAATGGGAGCACGCACACACACATACACACACACAAGCACGGAAAGAGAGAGTACTATGGCTAGCAAAAAGCAGCAAAGAAGCAACGTTTAGCGTTTCAGTGAGTCTTCAATGTGTTAGGTTAGTGTGCTAGCATTGTGGGAGGTTTCTTCTCTTTCTGCTTTTTCTTTTTTGCATGCATATTTCTCCTGTCGTGACTATGACTTGGACTGTGGATTTGATTGTTTAAAATTAATGGATAAATAACCTATTTTTTAAAAAACAACAGTATGAAAAAGCTAGTTATTCCTGAAATTAGGAGCAACAGCAAAACAGGAGCATGGATTTAGAGCAGGCGTAGCCATTGGAAGGCCCTCCAGGTGCTGATGGGACGGCATCCACCTTAGCCAGCCCAGCTCATAGAAGGGAATGCTGGGACTTGCACTCCAACAACATCTGGAGAGCCTCACCATTCCCACCCATGATTTGGAAATATGCTGCCATCTGAAAACAGAGGTCTGTCTGCCTGGCACATCACTGGAAGAATAATGCTGTGGGCTTCAGCAGGCCGCCAAGTGGGCTCAAGGGCCCCCCTCAAAGCCACACTCAGCACCTTGGTAGGTCCGTGTGAGCGCATCCCATGCACACTGAGAAACCCATTGGTTGCTGCCGCTCCCTCAGCTTCTGCTGTTTTCTGTCATTTCTGGAGACAATTCTATAGCCTAAGCGCTGCCTCCGGTCCCGTGTGCCCACGAAATCTCTGTGCAAACTCTCGGCAAACTGCTATTTGCACTGAAGTCCCACTGCACGGGACGGCAGCCAGAAATGTCTCCTCTCTAAATCAGCTCCGCATCCTCTGTGTTATTGGTCCAGTCCTACCACAAATGAGTCCTCCTCAAAAGTAAAAAACCTCGACTGCTTGGCCTCCTTCTTCCCAGATTTACACAGAGGTGAGTCCGCTGTACAATCTGGGAAAGTACCAGCCGTTTAACTTGCCCTCTCAATACATCCCTATGTTCCTACTTAAGCCGGGCCCAGGGAAAAATGTTTCACACGAACATCCCCACTTAATATAAAGCATCCTTCAGAAGGACCAGGTTCTAAAAGAAGTTTAGAAGTCTACAAGCTTGTTTGACAATTAACAGATCCGTGCGTGAGACCTCTGGTGTCCAGCATTCCAGGGTCGTCGCTCGTGCAGCAACCACCCCTTGACGCTGAACTCCAGCGATACATGCACGGTCAGATGGAAAAGCCACTCTGGGCGTCCAGCTGTCATGCAGGCAGTGGCACAAAGGCAAGGGACTTCTCCGTAGTGGCAACCAGAATGTGGAATCCCCTCTCCTCCACCCACCCAAACCCACCCAAGAATCTTGTCTTGAGCCCTCTCTTATGGGATTCCACAGCTTGCTTTCTGTTTGGAGTTTTTCACCTCCCTCTTCCATTTTTCTGTTTTGCTCTGTTGCAGCTTAGCTCGGCATTTTACTATGGTAATATTTTATAGTATTTTATTGTTTTTGGTATCTAACACAAAAGTGGAATGGTTACACAATAAAGAGGTGAAAATCAAAAGATGGAAGAGAACCACCCTTCAGCTTTGCCCAAAATCCCTTGTTGGACTTGAAGCAGATGGAAATGCTGACTGAGACCAACTGCTGGTTGATCAAGCAGTGCCATCACTAGGGTTGGTATCACCCAGTGTGAGAACTCACAGCGTCATCCCCATGGAGCCTTTTCTATCCCGGAGCTGGAATTCTGGGGGTCCCAGTCTACGGCCACTGGAAGCTGCCTAATGGGCATCCCGATCTATCTGCCTGGCTCTCCACGTAAAAAGCCACTGGGTCCAGTCCCAAGAAAAAAGGGGGAAGTTGTCCTACATGAAGCAGTCATTTTGGAGCCCCCCCCCAATGGTGCCACCTGGTGCTCTTTGCACCCCCCGCACCCCGCTAGCGATGCCACTGGTAGCAAGCCAAGTCAAATCAATGGTGTTGCTCTCGAACAGGTAGACTGCAAACACAAGCATCCCCACCAGCTACTTATCTGCAATGAGCTGTGGATCTTTTTAAGACAAAACACCTCGGCACACACCCCTCGCCATTTCTTTCAAACTTACGAAGGGAGCATCTTTCTCCCCGGTTCATTCTTTCTCACCGTTATGCGGCCGAAGACTGCAGAACATGACAGATCAATTGGTGCCTCCAAACATTATATTCACTTACCTAAGGAAGAGAAAGAAAAAACATATAAAGAACTATTAGTGCAAAATGTGGTGTGTCCGATTTCAAAGGCTTGTAACAGGGCTGAAAATTTTCAGCTCTAGATAATAACTAGGCAGCGTTAAGAGGCTTTAATGGAGTCCCTGGGCACAGTTCATGTTACTCACATTCTTTTAGGTTCTCTCGCAGGTGGAATATTTTTAGTAATGGATGGGCCTCATTAAATCCCCCAGCAAACGGGCAAAGAGCGATGTCCACAACACTGACCGTTTCTGTGTTCTGCTCAAAGTGGTGCAATGCCCGGGAGCAGTAAACACCAACACCGGTTACGAGGCATACTTTTATTGCTTCCATTTCTGCCTGGCACCCCGTGATGGCTGCCACTCTCAAGGAAATGCTGCAAGCCTTGAGGGTCGAGAGAATCATAGAATCATTGAGTCCAAAGTGGCCATCCAGTCCAACCCCCTTCTGTCTGCCATGCAGGAAGCACTCCTTTTAACAGATAGCCATCCAGCACCTGCTTAAAAACCTCCAAAGGAAGAGACTCCACCACATTCCCAGGCAGCAATGCATTTCACTCGCAAACCATAGAATCATAGAATCATAGAAATGTAGAGTTGGAAGAGACCCCAGGGGCCATCCAGTCCAACCCCCTGCCATGCAGGAACACCCTCAAAGCACTCCCGACAGATGGCCATCCAGCCCCTGCTTAAAAACCTCCAAGGAAGGAGCCTCCACTACACTCCATGGAGGCAGCACATTCCACTGCTGGACAGCCCTGACGGTCAGGAAGTTCTTCCTGAGGTTTAGGTGGAATCTCCTTTCCTGCAGCTTGAATCCATTGCTCAACCATCATGAAGTTCTTCCTAATATTTAGGTGGAATCGGTTTTCCTGTATTTTGAAGCCATTGCTCCACGCCCTAGTTTCGGGAGCAGCAGAAAAAAAGCTTGCCCCATCATCAACATGATATCCTTTCAAATATGTAAACATGGCTGTCATGTCCCCTCTCAATCTTCTCTTCTCCAGGCTAAACATCCCCAACTTCCTAAGTCGTTCAAGGCAGGTTTATCCACCCAGGTCAACATATCTGATTTCCATTTTTACCCGCACACTGTCCAGAAGATATCAAGCTCTGCTCTTAGGAGTGCATAAATTTGGTCGTAAATGTTTTGGTAATTAAGGGCAGAGCTTTATTTCTTCTGGATAGCACACAGGTAAAAATGAAAATCAGTCGTATTGAGACGGTTGGATAAGCTGGGTGGCATGCAAATTGAAGATGTGTAGGAAGGAAAAGCACCAAATATGAAACGAAAAACAACAACGGCAACTTCTTGGGAAGGCAGAGCACTGGCCGTAAATCAAGAAGGAACATGGAAATCAGAATGCCTCTCCTCCCTTTGAGGTTATGGTTATGCTTATTAGTTACACATTTAATTGCCACTCATTAATATCAAAAGCCTCTTTCTCACACATGTGGGTATACAGCCCAGTTTATTCACTTAAACTTCATCAAGGGAGGCAAAGATATTTGCATAAAACTCGATGTAATTTTGCTAATAAGATGTGGATAGGAATTTGTACATGTGATAAACGTGTTTGCCTCAAGAAGTCATTTTCTCTCTGGTAGATTTTTTTTTTCAGGCCATTTAACACAATCTGTAGCACTTGGAGTGCAGAAAAGCTCCATGCGTCAAGCCAAAGCTAGAGAACATTTCAGACTGCCGATCAGACTTAATTGTCAGATGAACAGGATGTCCAGAAAGGCCTACATGGTTGGACCCGATCTCCCTTAAAAAGAGAATTAAAGCTCCGGCAAGACCGGGGATTGTTGACACTTGATGCCCAGAGTGCAATGGTTCTGCCATGCTTCTCTGGCTTGGAAGAGGAACCCCGAGCGATTGCTTTTTTCAAAATATATTATCCCACACAAAAAAACTGGGACTGCTACCAACCGTGGTCGGTATGTCACCCATAGAATTTTCCGGCCTTCCCAATTTTTCCGTTACGGTTGACTACCTAAACTGGGTGCTGATGTTGCTGTGATGTTATCCGGAAGTTGGCAATTTGGACAGCTCCCTCCAATTTGCCCCCATACCTCTGGATGACTATATTGTCATTTTATGCCTATTACCCCAAAAAGTGAAACTCCCCGGCTCCGGCATTCTCTTCCAAGAAGGAAGGATTCCAATGGTTTATTTTATAAGCTGCCTGCACCTGCGGCTCATTACATGCGGTTGTCCTTCACTTCTCTGAAAGCAATTACAGAGTTTTCTTATTGAGGCCGTCCAAAAATCTGAACCCACACGAAGGAAAACCAGCCATCCATTCTGCAACGGCTCAGCATGGAGCCTCCATCTGCCAAGCAGCCGGAATCGCTCTAGAAGAGGATGTACTTCTCAGTATCTTTGAGGCTACGCAACAGCTATCAAGGTTTGCCTGCTTGTGTCCACTGAACCGAAGGTAAATTGTGATAAATATTCCTGTAGGCACGAGCCAGAAGGGTGCTCCTGATTCTCACACCAGGCACATTTGTACATAAATTGCACTAGATTTGGGAGGGCTTGGGTTGCCCCCAGTGCTTTGTTTTGCAAACCAGTGATGAACTTCCTTTCTAAGAGGGATGCATTGAAGGTTGGCCAAGATGATTGGGAGAGAAGACATCATTCAGGGAAGAAGGGAGAATACTGCATTCTTGCAAGAGAAATTTGGGTGTCTATTGGAACAGATTAACACTGTTGAATCATACTCTGTGTGTGTACATGTGTGTTTCAACTTGCCTGTGGATTTATGACAACCCCATGAATTTCTTAGGGTTTTCTTAGGCAAGGGAGGTGGTTTGGCCAGTTCCTTCCTCTGAAATATAGCCTATAGCATTTCATATTCATTAGTAGTCTCCCGTTCAGGTACCAAACCAGGGCTGACCCTGCTTAGCTTCCAAAATCAGACAAGATTAAGAACTGTAGAATCCTAGAGCTGGAAAAGACCTTGAGGGCCATCAAGTCCAACCCCCTTCTGCCATGCAAGAAGACGCCATCAAAGCACTCCTGATAGATGGCCATCCAGCCTCTGCTTAAAAACCTCCGAAGAAGGAGACTCCAACACACTCCAAGGAAGGAATGTATTCTACTCTTGAACTTACCATCAGGAAGTTCTTCCTAATGTTTAGGTGGAATCTCTTTTCCTGTGGCTTGAAGACATTGTTCCACTGTGTCCTAGTCCCTGGAGCAGCAGAAAATAAGCTTGCTCCATCTTCCATATGGCATCCCTTTAAATATTTAAATATGGTTCTCATGTCCCCTCTTTATCATCTCTTCTGGCTAAACATGTCCAGCTCCCTAAGCCACTCGTCAAAGGGCTTCCTGGTTTCCAGACCCCTGGACATGCTCCAGCTTATCAATATCCTTCTCGAATTGTGGTGCCCATGACTGGACACAGTGCTCCAAGCAAGGCACTAATCTGGTGCCTTTTGGGCTTTTAAGCCGACTGCATCACAATCCAGGTCTATTTAGTTCATCCCCCAGGTTCCACGGCAGCCAACCAACTGCTCCTAAGTGGCCCCCAAACAGACCCCCACAGCAAGAGGTCCCAAGCAACAAGTATTCCGCCCCAGGCATGGAATGTCCACAATAACAATATTGGCTTACAATATTGGGATTGGCACATCCCTCCTCCATGACCTTTTCTAATCCCAGTTTCCAGCTCCATTAAAGGTATGGCACAGACGTTTCAGGAAATGGGTTTGCATGAGCATATGTACACACACACAAACACACACGCAAACACGACTGTCCTGAATCCACAGTAGAACCTCATTAGATGACCTTGAATCCCAGTCTCATGAGCAAGTGGCTTCCCTCTAGCCAGTTCTTTCACACACGCATCACTTTACAACCGTCTCTCTCAGCAAAAGCTGGCCAGTATATTATTTTTTAAAAAAAGATGGTTACGGGTTTGTTAAAACCTGGGTACAATAAGGGTAACTGTTATGTCAACATGATCGCCTGGTACACCCTGGAACAAACAAGTACTTGATTAGACACTGTAAAAAATTATTTTATTTTTTACTCAGGGAAATAGCGACAACAGAAAAATTAAAAGCAACAAACCTTTCATTTCCCAGCCTTATCCTGTCTACTTTGGACTGAGATATATTGCTACAGACACAGACGAAAACACACTCGTTCTCAAATCCGTATTCTCACTCTTGCATTTCGGAAGCTCTTCACTTTGAACCCAGGGAGGGAAAAGTCAAGCGCGCCTCGGCCCGCGCCCACCGCGGTCTGATAATCGGAGATAGAAACGCAACTTCCCTGTAATCGTTACAGCCCCAAGGCACGAAGGAGGACGAGCGGAGCACACTCAAGCCGCTTACATTATTCTACATAACGAGGAGAGCTCATCCATGGCTTCTTTACTTCTCGTGATCCATTTGCTGCCAGATTTATTTTTAGAAAATGTCTTCCATTTGGAAGATTTGAAAGCAGGGGAGGAGGAGAGACGGAGAAGAACTGGGAAGCAAAACTTGTAGGTCTTTTGAGGCAGACGAAAAATCAGTACGGTGCACCCCCTTATGGTGCGACCTCGGAGCACACAAATCTCGGCACACATAGAGCATCGCGTCCATTATGAGTGGACACAATGGACGTGCACATCCACGGAAGATAACGGGACATGAGCATTCAAGGTATTTTTGGTTTTATGTGGAGGTTCCTGGAAGGGAACCCCCACATGCATCTCGTGCTTTCTTCAATCAGCAGCCACGATTAGCTCTTAACCAGAAATGCTCCTTCTACTTTCTAAAAACCATGTTGTAAATTGCATGCTCCAAGCCAGTTTCAAGTTGATCTCCAATTCATTGCAGGATTTATACATATTAATGTCAAAGAGATTGTGCGGACCAAATGCCAAAGTTTATCAGCTACCCAAAAATTAATTAGGAACTCTAGAGTTAAGCATCCAATTGAGCATTACGTGCCTTAAATCCAAGCCAAGAGAGACCTTGACAATAGAGCTTGGAAGATTATGGCTTAGCTAGAACAAAGACGGAAACAGGAATTGCTCAAACGTGATATTTTTTGGAAGGCGAAACTCTAAATGCAATATTTCCAAAAGCACAAAAATGCCAGTCTATGAAAGACTTCTGGAATCAGAGCTTCAAAAAAGATACAGATATGAAGATGGAGACAATTATGCTGCTAAAATGAGCATAATTAATAAAGCCATCTCAATTAAAGCAGGGTGGTTGTTGTTTCAGAGCTAAAGCACAGCTAAAATAGAGGAGTTTCTGAAGATAAACAGTGGTTGTCATAGTAGCCCTTTCTCTCTTGGGAGACCCACTAGCATGTAAAATGGTATCATTAAATTCTACCTACTGTGGTGTGGGAGTAGCCAAGCTTCCCTGTTTCTGCAAACATCACCAGCCACCGCCTGCCAAAACCAGACTTGCTTATCCATGAAGGGCAATACTCTCTGCATGGATCAGCAGGAGGTCTCCTCGTTTCAGACGCCTGTCTTTTCGACTTGAGGGACAACGGTGATCAAACCCAGGACTTTCTGCAGACGAGGCAGGCACTCTGGCACCAAACTATCCCACCCTCTCCATTCTCCATCTAACAACAGCTGTGAAACTAAAAAAAAATCTGTATATTTGCAGGCCGACATAAATTGGTCCATAGAAGTGTTGAGCCACTCTTTACTTAAAAGCATTTATCTACTAAATGATCTTATCTTGCATTTACTAAAAGGATCCCGGAACACAATGCCATCAGTCCTATTGATATCCCTGAACAGACCTATAGATTCCACTGGACATGCCTACGCTTTGATCCATCATCCAGGAATTGATTCTAAGGCCAACTCGACTTGGCACTAACCAACCTTGGTCAATGTTGTTTTCCAGGCAAGTAGAAGAAAAAAAAAGGAAAGATAACAATAGTATTAATTCAACAAGCCATAGAAAAGGTCACCACCAATACAGACTCCAGGTTAGCAGCTGGATGGAGACCATGGTCATGATTTTCAGGCTCACCAACTTTGAGTACGAGAATATGGGCAATAGATGTCCACGGCAGCTTTGCATAGTTGCAAATTCTTGGAGACTCTTGTCTGCCACCCAGTAGCTCTGGCGAGGTGCCAGCATCCATCCATCTTGTCCAGCTCAAGGCAGGCTGGACAAACGCCTTTAACATTCTTTCAGCATTTTGCACACTTAAGAACAGCTTTAATTCAGCATTTAGTAAGGGAGAATGCATCCTCGTATATAAACTCCTTAATCTTTCGCTCATACTGATAAAGACAGAGAAACTGGCATCTCGGGAATACGAACCTTACAAAACCTCATTTGAATAAAGCCTTCGACTGAGCTTTCCGTGGTAACTTACAACATTTAGCAACAGCTGTGGAGGCCTAAAGAAGCCATCTCGTTTCTGAAAGTGCATTTCATAATTATGTAAGAGACTGAATCCCATCTGTCCACTCTCTGCTCTAAAAACCACTGAATTCATGAGCTTTCATGGGTCCATTTGTTTTTTTAAAAAGATCCAGATGATGGCATATATTAGAGGCTTAAAAACATGCTGCCATCCCTTTTTCAACCCCATGGGAAGGATATTCATGTGAATTACTGACTCAAGTATTTCCAACAAGAGTACTGGGAACTGTACGAGAAAGCTGTTTTGGGGGGAAAAACAATCCAAAGCCAACCAGCCCAAACTGAGATGTCTTCCACTGGTTTGTACTCAACTGCTGAACTCACACCACCTTTGAACTGGACTCTTCCTGCCTGACCCACAACATATCTCATTGAGTTTGGGTACCGAAAGAGACTCTCCATCCCCCCTGCAACACCGGCAAGGGGGAGCTCCTTGCGCTTCCATGCTCTTAAGTCCTTCAGTACATGCAGGAGACTTTTCCTGAGTACTGGGGTGTACTGCTTTATTGCTAAGGCTCCAGTGAGCATTAAATGAAATTAAAATATGAAAGGCAGGTGTGGAGAGGAGAGAAATAGGAAAGGAGGTGGGAACATCCTGGAAACAGGAAGCAGCTGAGGGTTTGGACACACCTATTTTGATTGCCACGGTTCATGTCCTCCAGACAAACATACTTCTGAAGCCTGGTATTTGCCAACAAGCATGTTTTTGAGGAGAAACCCTGCCCCTTCTATGGTTTCTGGATTAGCAAAAGGAGGCTTCCTTCACCCTAAAGAGTGCCTACGCCCACTCACCATCTCCCTCCTACGCAGCCAGCACTATCTTCCAAGGAAGTATTGCCAAGCATGCTGCCGTGTGATCTGCCATGGTTCAGAGCAGCACGTTGATGACACCAGACCTAAAGGTGCCTGTGTTAGTCAAAGCAATGGACCCCGGACTGGTCCCAGTCCCTGAGCCACTGGCCGCCAGTCCCTGCAGAGTTTCCTGGAAAGAAACGGTCGTAGCCAATGGACACAAATACGGTACCAGTCCCTGGAACATGCGAGGGGGCAATCTTGTCCATTCCACATACCCAGCAGCTCAAGAACTGCTCTGCATGTCACATCTCTGGAGGGTCCGTGAGCTAATCTGGGCAGCAGAAGAAGGAAAAGATAAATGCCCAGGCCGTCCTCTGCGGTGGGAACTTTCTGTTATAATTTTTTTATCTCACAATCAACTAAAGAGGCTCCAAAAATCTGCATTATATTTTGGTGTCTTTGTTGCTGATTCATTTGAGGTTGTTCATTTTGTCTAGCAAGAGGCCAAAGAGAACTCAATAGGTTTATGAAGAGCAACCTGAAGCAGAGCAGAATCATTTTCAACTCAAAACCAAGGATCGGGCACGTTATGTAATGTGTATCTTTTGATCTGCTTCTTTCGCCAGGGGGTACTACTTTACGCTGCGCTTGCCAGCTCTCAAATTATGTACAACTGGGCTGCAAATCTTAATCAACCATGTAGTGTTCTTGGGGAGCGGGGAGATTACTGATGCCAGGCAAGGCATTCTAGGTTTATTTTTCCAGTGTCTTCTTCCAATATTATCCTCAGACAAAAGCTATGAGAATGGCAAGGAACCACACAATAACAGAAGAAGAAATCAAGAGGTCCATAACAAACTAAAGGTTTCAGGGTCACAAGCTGTAGGCTGTGTCCAGAGTAGAGGCTGACCATCAGCAGAACTGCTGCTTCTTAGTAGATGCAACTACTTACACAGGAATTTGCAAAACTGACATCACATCACTAGTTAGACCCAGATGATGAAAATGGTTTCTGGAAACCTCTAAATCCAAGATCTGTGCACTGAGGAGAAGAACTATGCAATACCATGTGATTCCACTTCTTGCATCTCTACAAAATTAACTTAAATTGCATCCATCTCCCCTATTTTGCTTTGTTTTCCTAAGCTAGCAAAATTGGTATCCCGCCATCTTGCATATGGTGAAAGTGCTGGGAATAAAAAGAAATGCAAAGAAACCACTATGGTCAGCCCTCCACATTTGCTAAGGTTTGGGGTACAGGACTACTGCAAAAGTGGGAAAATCAAGTATCAAAAGGTGTGTGCATGCATATGTGTGTGTGTGTGTGTGTGTGTGTGTGTGTGTGTGTGTGTGGGAAGGAGGCTAAGGCATGGTGGGGAAAATGGGCACCCAGAGTCCAAAGTTGGTTAGGGAAGGGGGAAGTTTACCATGGTGACCCTATACTTTCTTGCCCATCGCCTTCTGTGTGTGTGTGTGTGTGTGTGTTTGTGTGTGTGCGCGTCCTGGGGCATCAGGAGAGCATTTGGGGGTGCTGACAAATTGGGCTGCAATCCATCCTCAGCTGGTGGAGGAGGAGGAGGGCCAGAGGTGGGTTTTTAAAGGGTTGCCTGGCCTGATCCGAGCTGCCAAGAAGGAAGGTTCCCCAAGAAAGGAAGAACCTGAGTTGGGGGAGGCAGGGGTTGGAGAAACTCACAAATAATCAAATCTACGCAAGTCAAACCTGCAAATGTGGAGAGCCTACTGCACACATTCTGAGAAAGTTTCCAATCCCAAAACAATCCACCCTGTTGCTTCTCTTCAGCTATGAACGTAAATTAGATTGAAAATGTATTTTGCATCTCTGAAGAACGTTCAAACTTGTGCAAATAGGCTGCCTATGAAAAACCCGTGATGGACCCTGTCCATTAACATCTGGGGCAGCTGAGCTCGGGGTCTCAGGGCTAATTCCTTCTTGCTTTTCCCGGCGCTCGCACGCTTAAGAACACACCCTGCCTCTTCCACGGCACCGCTTTGATCTCAAACGAAGATCAAGTAGCTCTAAATCCACAGCAGCTAGATAGGTGAACACACGTACGATGAAATTTCCTTTGACGCAGGAGCCCGCGCGCACAAAAGCATTTATCAGAACGTTAACAGCAGGGATTTTGAAGAAGGCAATTTCACTTTTGTCGAGTGGGGGTGGGGGGAGAGAAGAGGCAGCAAAAGACGGTTTGGTCCCATTGTCTGAGCAACTGGTACACCTTTCCATCAAACATTGTTTGCTCAAAACGTACTTGACAGCTTCAGAGATCTCTGAAAAGAGGATTCGTTTCAGGAGCCCCCGATAACCACAAAAAGGTCTTCTGATTCAAAATGATCAAAAACCACTTAAACATTTCTATACAAAATATTTGATGTCAGAAGTTCAGAATTAATGCATTTATACATGTCTGCTCTTAGGCAGATGCCCCGAGGTTGTTCTCTCAATCCATTCATCTACAGCTGTCTTCTTGTAACGCTTCATCTTGCTTGCCATCTACATCTGGGCAATTAAACTTCAAAATCCTGCTACAGGCATTAGTTACTTCCAAAATAAAAGCAAGAGATGGGGTTGGGGAAAATTTCCTTCTCTAGTGTAGTTGCATAAGGCACATTTACACACACGTCCGCCAAACATTTTCTTTTCTCCTCCAAAGCAAGCGGCCTTAATGGTGCAATAGTTTTCTATGCAGAATTAAGATTGAATTATCCCAAATATCAGAGACAGGCTAATTGGCTCCCCTTCCCTCTTCTCATAAGGCTGCTCCATTAGGAAGGCCCTTCCGTCCCTTAGGCCGCTGGAGAAAACTGACTCTAGACTAGGCTGGACGGCCAAAGGCACCGTCCTCATTATTTCAGCCCAGGTAAAGGTCTACGGAGAGGGAAGAAGCAACAAGAGAGATCTAACTGGTCTTTGGGGAGTAGAAGCCTGGATTACGAGCCACTTTGAGCCCCAAATCAAAACAACAGTTTGTGCTTTATCCCCCTCTGGGTTGCATTGGCATCAGGACTTTGGCTCTTCTTTCGACTGAAGGGAGGTGGACCTTCCTCATGCTTGCTTATCTTAATGCTCGAGATCTCCTACTGCCCCTAACATTATCATTGCCATTGTATAGGATGATAATGGTGGTGGTGGTGCATCAGAGACAATGTTCGTTTGTTTCAGCATAAAAAGATACAAAAAGCATCCCATGGTACGAAGACCGTTGGCAGTGGTTTGGAAGAGAGGCAATGGTTTCTTGGCACATGTTAAAACTCTAGCTGGCATCACAGCTACCAAGGAGGGTCTCCAGGCCTCTCTTCTGCCAACATTTTGCTGGTCCTGCACCCATATCAATGGGCTAGACTGAGAACTTCCTTCACAATTTGTATGTTTGCTTACTATATGATTGCCTTTGTTGTCTTACTGTCTACCTGCAAACTGCACTGTAGGTTGCTTCTGATGGCAAGATGGCCTCACACAAATATTTAAAATGTTTTGTTTTTGTTCCAGTGTTTATGACATGCAAGCACCCCTTTTGCTTGTCACAGAGAACGGCACTATCATTTCTTACTAAATAGTGCATTAAAAGTGCTTTAAATAGATAAAGGTCTAAGGCGAGACATACTAAGTATGGAAGAGATATGTTCACATATATAAGCACGCATTGAAGCCACATGAGAAAATTAACCTTCTCCAAAGAAGCCTCCATGAACCAGGGAGAAGAGCTTCATTCCAGCCATAGTTCAGAGAACAACTCCATAAGCCACAAAAAACAAGAGGTGAGCCTTTCAGCCCAAAATTGGGAGGATGGAGTGAGGGGTTCCATAATAAGCTCCTCTCTCCTTACCATCTGAGAAACTTAATTTTCAGAAGCACAACTGAGGTCTCCTGCTTTGCTCTGGTTCTTTTAACGGCCAGCCCAAAAGGGCCTCTGTCCAGGCTGTAAGCTAGAGTTACCGAAATCTAATCACTATCCTTTCAACGGGACTTGACTAAAACCTACATTCAGCTGGCTCTAAAGCAATGTTGCATGTTCCAATGCTGGCAGCAGCAGAGACCATAAATCAAACTTAAAAAGTGGATTCAGCATCTGAGAGACTGAGGGGGAAAAAAGGCCAAGTACTTAACATCCATATTAATGGACACACCGGTGTTTTATATGTCAAAACTTTACAGTGGGAAAGACGTGCTCTTTGGTTTCACTAAAACTTGAGAATTTACTTCCTTTTGGACTTGCTATTTTACAACTGTGCTGGGGAGGGAATCCTCCTGTTCGCTTACGTGTGAAGTTTATGATTTGCTGTATACTAATAAATCTGAACAGAATGTCAAAGGAAAGGGATTACTACGGAGCAAGTTCTGCATATCCATTAAAATATCTCGGCTGCCCAGTATTTTCCATTTGTCTGAACCTTGGGGCGGTAGCTGGTACCTTTGCATCCGGCTAATCCACGAGTGCCCTATTTTAGCGTGCCCTTCTGAATTATGCATGAAACCCCGGGACGCGCATGAGACGCCAAGCTCGCTACGGAGACAGAACCCTCCGACACATCATTTGAACTCTGCTGTGGAATATAAACATATAAGTGTATATATAGCTCAGCCAATGGCAAGAACATGGCTTCCCACAGAGAGAATACAGCTTACTCTTGCACTAAACCCTTTAATTCACTGGCCAAAAATCCTGTACCCTTCTAACAGCTTCTCTGCGCTCCTTGCTTTGCCGCCCAACAAAAATAAAAGTTAAAAAAGAAACTGACTGACTCGGAACACCATGAACCTATATTGATTTTTCGCAAAACCAGAAAAGAAAAATAACTTTTTGAAGTTTCAGCTCATTTAAAATGGAACTGGCATGCATATTTAACAAGGTTCATTCTGCGTATTAATCTTCCTTGCACAGTGTTCCTCGAAGCATGACAGGAGCCAGTGGAGAGGAGGGAGAAAAAAGCATGCTAGATGCGGACGATGCCCGTTCGACATGGGCCACAAAATCAAGAGTAGGGCGTGCCAACGCAGTGAGGTCCTTCCATTCTTCCCATGTGGGGAAAGTGCTCCGTTGCCACAGAAACTCTACAAAGTGAAGCCCAACAGTCAAGTCCTATCTCATCTCTTCATTCTTGCTTGCTTTGCATCAGAGCACTTTAAGCTCCCTGGGGTGCTGGCACTCCACGGAATGATTCCCCCCGCCATGGTGGTTATTCTACTGCGGTATCCAGGCTGCAGCGATTAATCATTCCCGCTTTCTGAGCTGACATATCGAGGTGGGGAAACGACAACCTAAATGAGCAAGGCTGATTACCTGGGAAAGCAATTCTTCAAGATAGCACAGCTAACTAATAGCTCCATCTGCTACACAAACGCATCCCGGGGCCCCAAGAGCAGCATCAGGATACGGCTAACAAAAGGTTTGTTCTGCCTGCCAAATTCAGAATTCTCTCGATAGCAACCATAAATGCATTTAAAATTCCAATATATATTGCCATATATATATATATATATATGTATAAAATCTCAAAACACACAAAAGTTTGGCTGTTTGCTAAGTTCACCAGACAGAAAATGAGAGAAGTAATAACATAAGAAGCTGTCAGTGTTATAAAATATAAATTAGCTTTTGAACAAGGAAGCAGGGGAGGATCAAAGCACAAGAACAGTCAAAACCAGACTGAAAAGTCACCTGTCTAATTGCAGGTGAAGACTAAGAAGAAACTTCCAGGGGAACAGTTGGAGAAGTCTTTACAAAGCTGACTTATTACCTCGTTTTAGTAATTCAAGGCTGAACATAGTTATGTGCCAGCTACTTAACATCCAGGGACTTATTTGCAAGGCTGCTCTTAGTAACGCACCAAGCCACTTAGATGCCTACTGGAGACCATGCAGGACATACTTTCCAAACACAAGTCAGCAGGAAACAAGAAGACAGAGTCCCACCACCACAAACACCCTGGGCTGACACCTTTCTGATCTCTCGGATAGATCCTCTTTATTTAAATACTGGAATGACTGGGAGGAGATTTTTGCATACAGGACTAAAAACGGGAAATGTAATGGATAGAAATTAAGAGCAGGATCCCTGAAACTCCACCCAAAAGGTGGAGGGAAACATGGTACTGAAATTTATACACTAAACCTGGCACTGAAGACCAAGTC
Source organism: Ctenosaura bakeri (assembly GCA_948474755.1). NCBI lineage: Eukaryota > Metazoa > Chordata > Lepidosauria > Squamata > Iguanidae > Ctenosaura > Ctenosaura bakeri. The sequence goes on along the minus strand of CAOLHI010000014.1, from coordinate 1,486,592 downwards.
CCCAAATGAATCACAATTTATCCAAAGACAAAAGAAAGGGTGGGGAGACATAATAAATTAGAAATACGCAGAGCTATTTATGGCATTCTCTCTTGATCTTTGGGCAGCTCATGCCACCAGCCAAGTATTAAAAAAAAAATCCTGAATATTAATTGATCAGGTGGCCAGCAGGAAAGACACCGACCCATCCGAAATTGCCTTCCCGTTCATCTGAATGAGCAATCTTGCAATTAATAAACAATGCGTAGCTATTGTCTTCTCCTAAAGTTGCAACACAAAGCCTGACATTAAAAGAGAAAGGAAGAGAAAATAAATGCGTAGGCATTTCATACTGGATCATAAGCCAATCTGTTGTGCATTTGGTAGCTTAAAACCTAGAACCAAAGATGCTCTTTAAGAATTCTGGGACTTGGAAAACTTTAACAAAGACTCCTTCTCAGTCAAGAAATCAAGTTTCAAAAGAAATCACCTGCTCGATACCTATGTGCCGTGTTAGCAATCATCACATCTCTACAGACAAAGGTGACTATCTCATGAACGGTACTAAATTCTTCATCTGAGATGAATATTTGCCTTCCGTCTTCTCTCTCCAAGTCTTCTACGAGGTGGAGACTGTGCCAGATGAAATCCTTGCAACTAAGAAGGGTGAAGCTCCTGGTTTTTGGTGAGCATTTGACAATTTTTTGTTCTCTGTAGATATTTTTATCCTTAAAAAAAAAAAATCCCAAACCTAGGTATCTGTAACAAAATGCTACGCCGCACTCCAGAGTTTCATCCTCATTTCTCGGGAGCACATATAAGCAAAACAGGCGCACCAACATGTTGCATTTCACTCGCTTGGAGGAGGCACAAGCATCTCTCCTGCTCATTATGCTTCCACCTGTTGCTAAGTAACCAAATGCGGCTTTGGCAGTTTGGGCCATTATGCAGCCCTTCTGCCTCCCCCCTGAAGCAGCCAAGCAGTGCTCAGGGTTGCTAGCAGAGGATCTCTCCTCCCCTTCTTTCCCCCACAAGGCACAGGGTAGCCCGGCATTTCCATTCACTTCACATTCTCAAGACACGCTGCTGCAGCTCTGCAAAGCCACTTGCCAGCAGGTAACAAGCTTCTGCCGATTTTGGTTTACTCTTCTTCTTCTGGGATGAAGAAATAAAAAATCATTACATGCCACCGACTGTGCAGATCATTTTGCGCTGCTATATACGTATACCTTCCCAAGAACCAAAGTCTACGGAGGGACCCTCCTCTGCGTCCCACCAACAGGACTAATATGAAGCATGAGGACATGAAAGAGATCTTTTCGGCTGTGGCAACCTGACTGGAATGACCTCCTGCTGGAGGTCCAACTGGCACCCACATTTGTTCCTTTATGGCTCCAAGCCAACGCATGCCCTTTTGGGAAAGCCATGGCGATTAATTTACATCGAAGAGCGCATGCACATGTTCCTGAACATGGTTTGAGAGAGCCAACATGGTGTTGTGGTTTGAGCATGGACTACGACTCCATGAAGACTCCTAGTCTTGACTTCTAGAAACATTTCAGGCTTAATTTGCTCTTGGACCCATTCTTTTGTCTGTTGTAGTTCATAAAACTCTACTTCAGCACTCAAATTTCAAATGAGTTGATTTTTCCCCCTCTGTCAGCCTTCTTCACTGTCCAGCTTTCACAATTGCAAACAGAAACCAGAAATACTATGGTACGGATGAACCTGAGTTTGGTTCATCCATAATATATCCATGCACAACAAGACTGTGACGCTCAGTAAGTCAACCTCAGACTGAAGCATTAGCCTGGTGGCCACAGTCAATGGGTCAGAGAGGGCCTGCACGGAGTTGTAGTTTCAGCATTGGAAACCAGGGTTCAAGTCCTTGCTTGGCCATGGAAACTCCACGGGGTGGCCTTGGGCAAGTGATAGGCCATTGCTCAAACTCCTACAACCACTCTGGCTCTTGGCACCTTCATTTTAAATGGTAAAAATGAATATTTCAATCAACCTATTAGAACACACTTAGAAAACAAGAATTCAGAAGCAACGGTTGTGAACAAACTTATTGTGAAGCCAAACATTTCTCAAATCTAACTTACATCCGTGTTGAGGATGAAGGAAGAACAACAAGTGTGTGTTCAATTTCACACACTATAAAAAGAAACAGGCTCAGGATTCTATTTTACAATTGGAAAGCTACCCACAGTTTACTGAAGTGATGGCCGAGTAATATTATTTATGAAGGGAAAGGAATGAATTATTGAGAGTAGGAAAAGCAATGAAAGGGCTCAGTGAGAGTTCAGGTACACTGCACACCACATCCAGAAAAAAGAAAGAAAGCAGACTTAAAATAAGCCGCAAAGCAACAGAAAGGAGCCAGGCTCTGGTATAGAGGCGCTGTGCTAAGATAACCAAATTGCAGGGCTACTAAACATATACAGTATATAGGGATTTGCGGGCCCAGAAATTATGGGGCAGGGGCATCAACAGTTGGGATACAAACTGCTTTAGGAATTATGAATTTATGTATTCTCCTGTTATAGTTTTCCATAGTCCCCTGAAGGAGGCCTTCAGCCCCCAAACTATTGGACTTTTCTACCAGTACGCAACCATCTTTGGATGAGTCTGTTGCTTCTTCCGCAACTTCCACTGGGTGCTCTTCAATTTCTCCTTCTCTCATTGGGACCAGCAATTGTATTCGGTACAAAATGGTTGCGGCTGTTGGTGTTTTTAATATAATGTTGAATTATTGCTATTTGTCTTGTTGTTGTTGTTGTTGCTGTTGTGTGCCTTCAAGTAATTTTCAATTTATGGTGACCCTAAGGTAAACTTATCATAGGGTTTTTCTAGCAAGAGTTACTCTTGATGAGTTTTACCGTCATTTCCTTCTTCTAAAACTGAGAATGTGTGAGAGAGTGTGACTTGCCCAGAAAATGGTAGCAAGGCATGACACACCTTCTATGTTGTGGTTCTTGCTGGCTTTGGATTCCTCAGTCTTGCCCAACAAGTGGGAAGAGAAAAACTAGTCATGTCTGGAAATAAACCAAATCAATAACCAAACTGACTTCTAAAGGGTAGAGAAGTTGATGCCAGTCTGGTCCAATCTTCTAGTTCTCAATATCCATGGATAAGGCTGGTGTGTTGTTGTTGTTGTTGTTGTTTTGTTTTGTTTTAAGAACGAAAAGCAAAAACAGCTCTGAAAAGGGAACTGATTATACCAAGTTCAGGGTTGCAAAATACTAGTCAATGAGTTTAGGATTTCATTTCACCAACTCACATCTCCTGAAAATGAACATCTTCTATGTCTACTTGGCAAAGCGGAGAGGTCTAAATCCAGGATGTGCAATAGCTTCCCTTGTTTTGCTGTAATTACAGAGTTGAAGGAGACAATGAGTTCCAACCCATCCAACCCAACACCACGCAGCCAAAGGGCTCCTGAGAGGCAGCCGCCCAACTGTTGCTTAAAAGCCTCCAGCAAAGGATTGCCTTCTGGAACCATTTCTCAACCTTTGCCTGATTCATGATCTGGCAAAAAAAAACAAGAGATTTCTCAAGAATTCAGCAGCTTGTAGCCCCATTTGTAACAAGAATTGAAAACATTCAGAACTGAACTACTATGTATGTTAATTGTTGTCTTAAAAAGCTATGTACCCAAATACCACCCATTTTTTAAGCAAACCAAATTATGCATTATATTTTGCAACGGTAGTCATTTCTCCAGAAGTTTCTATTTCCTCCCCTAGGGGAAAAAAAGCACAAAAACAAAGGTCTGGGTTTCAGAAAAGCAAAGCAGGAATGCCTTTGGTAAATAAAATAGAGTAATACTTAACAGAAACATAGTTAGGCTTATTTGTCAGAGAGGTCCCTATGAAGAGACAACTCAGCAGGGTTGCATGTGGGGGGCAGGAGAGGTAGAGCCTCAACCCCTTGAAGAAGACATGCAAGGAGTTAATTGATCCCAAAGGAAGAGGTCTGAAAAGTTCACACATGCTTGAGGCAGCCTGAGCCTCTCCTAGAACAAGGCAGGGATCTCCAGTGACTTCTGACAGATCGACACAGCAAAGCGCTTGTAAACACAAACAGAAATGACAGATGGTCCTAATTCACAACCCCAGTCCAAAAAGGAAACCTACACACTGAAGAACCAACAGAGCCTCCCATGCAGAGGTGATACATCTAAAAAGACAGTCCAGCCAGCACTGTCCACCTCGAAAGCCATTCAACCTACTGCAGAAGGAAACCTGAGCCAACAGAAAATGGTACCATTCCTTGATCTTTGTTTTTTACTCATTTTTGGCCAGCCTATAATGAGGAGCTGGGGAGGCCAAATAGGAATGGGGAGGCAGGTAGGAGGCCACCAAAATGGTAAGAGAAAAGTAACCAAAATGGTAAAAAGCCTGGAAACCATGAAGCCCTATGAGGAACAGCTCAGGGAACTAGGAATGTGTGGCCTGGAAAAGAGAAGGTCAAGAGATAACCTGATGGCCATGCTTAAATATTTGAAGGGATGTCATGTCGAAGATGGGGCAAGCTTGTTTTCTGCTGCTCCAGAGACTAGAACACTATGGAGCAAGGCCTTCAAACTACAGAAAAAGAAGTTTCCTGTAGAAGTTCCTACAGGAAAAGAAGTTCCAACATGAAGAAGAACTTCCTGATGGTAAGACCAGTTTAACAGTGGAATATGCGGCTGCCTCAATGGAGCGTGGCGGAGTCTCCTCCTTCTTTGGAGGCTTTTAAAGACAGGCTGTCAAAGGGAGTGTTTTGATGGTGTCTTCTTGCATGGCTGAATGAAGTTGGATGGGATGGCCCTTGGCGCCTCTTCCAACTCTAGGATGCCATGATTGCATGATTCTATCAAGTCTCTCCAGTCCCTCACCCAGAGATCCTCATAGAGATAATTGAGGATCTCAGGTGAAGAGAATGGAGAGCCTTTTCCTCAACTCTTATGCATGCACACTGTCGTACTGAAATCATTCACACAAAGGAGACGGGTGATCTTCTCAGGAAACCATCAGGTAGCTCTGTCTTGCAGCCAGGAGGAAGCCAAAGGGAGCTCATCAAATGAACAGCAAGCTATTTCCCCTATGAACAGAGAGCAACACTGTGGATTCTTTGGTTTCACAGGCAGTTCTAATTTTAAAAAAAAAATCCTACTTGATTAATCCAGAAATGTTTATAAAGATAAAGGTGGAAATGTTATACCATGAAGAAGTGTAGGAGAAGCTCGACGGACTACTGCTGATAAAGCTTTTGTCTGATTCTGATTGGCAAAACAATGCCTCCATCTGCCTACACCAAGGGAAGACCCTTTAATAATTGCAAAAAATGATCATGTGCCAAGTGAGGACGAAAGCCTTTGCTTGTGAAGCAAGCTTTTTATACACGGAGGGGCTTCTTTTAATACGAGAAAAAATGCAAGTGAGACACCTCATTGGCATATTGCAAAATGCCCAAGATTTTCCTCCCTCTGGCAAAATGCATGTGGATTTTTTTTTTGAATTGAAATACAATAATTGAATGTGACATTTACTACAGCACATTGTAAATTTGTACCTAATAATTACTATGGTGTCACTTCTGACGTTCCTCAGGAATGAATTTTATCACCTAATAATGTGTATGATTTAATTATGGGAGTGGTGAAAGTTATGACTTGATTTTTGTAAAAAGGGGGGGGGGAACACCAGTGTTGCACAAAGCCATCAAATATTTACATTTTGATCCCTATTTATTTTCTGGGGGACTGTACTTTTTGATTGATTTTCTGAAAGAGACCTGCAGCTGAGATGCGCTCTTCTAAAAGGAAAGTCTGATCTAATGCCTACCTCCATGAGAGCAAGCCCCGCTGAATCCTGCAACCTTAATTCTGAGTCAGCATGTAGGGGAACAGGATACAGTCTGCATCCGGACACGATACTCATCTGCCCATTACGCTGGCACAGATTTCTGAGCCGGAGAGAGCAAAGAGCTGTGAAGCGCAAGAGGGTGTGTTTACATCAACACACCAGTTAAAAATATCGCACAGCACATGTGAGCTATCTGAGTGGATAAAAAAAGGATTCACCAGCTTCCACCAAATCATGGTCTTGATGCCTGCTTTTAGCGCTCATATCTCTTGCTATCCTTACTGACGATTCAGAAGTCCCATTTATGGACTCACCAATGGCATCTCTGATGTTAGAGTTCTTGTAGTGATCTGCAGGATGCTCTAGCACAGTGGTTCTCAACCTGTGGGTCGCGACCCCTTTGGGGGTCAAATGACCCTTTCACAGGGGTTGCCTAAGACCATTGGAAAATACATATTTCCCATGGTCTTAGGCTCCATTCCCTCCTCGGTGGTGGTGCGCAAGCACGAGCCATGCACTCACGTCCTCCTGCCCCCTTTGGCGTGATTCATAGCAGTAGCAAAATTACAGTTATGAAGTAGCAACGAAAATTATTTTATGGTTGGGGGTCACCACAACATGAGGAACTGTATTAAAGGGTTGCGGCATTAGGAAGGTTGAGAACAACTGGTCTAGCATCTTTCTACAACAGAGAAGGTCCTGGCCTTAAGGGCAGAGCAGACATACTGTGGAAGATCTCCACCTTCAAGTTATACCTGGCAAAGATTTCTCTCTCAAAGTCCAGAGAGCCACTTACCAGTCAGTGTCCAGAAGGATGACATCTAACTCAACACAGGTTGAGCCCCCTTATCCAGAAATCCAAAAACCTCCAGAAACTGAAACTTTTTGCCGGCGACCTGCCTCCACCTCTGAGGCAGCAGCAGCAACACTCCCACTTGCCCGTCTCTCAGGTCCTCAGTCTCTCTCTCTTCTGGCTGCCATCCGCCCACCTCTGCCTTTGAGGTGGCAGCTGCAGAGCTCCTACTTGTCTCTCAGATCTCAGGAGCATGACAGCCACCGCGTCCAAGACAGAAGCAGGCTCACAGAGCAAAAAGAGAGGGACTGAGCATCTGTGAAATGACAGGAGGTGTAGATCTGCACTGAGCACTGTGCTTGGATTCCCACCATTTCATAGATCCTCCATTTCTCTCCAGTCTTGTGTCTCATAAACAGCACAAGTAGTGAATGAACGAGACATGAGGCTATCCCAAAAAGGTACTGTACTCCAAAATCCAGGAAAAGAATCTGAAACATAGAACATTTCTGGTACTAAGTATTTCAGATAAGGGAGGCTCAGCCTGTCTAAGACTATTTCAACCTATATTCCTTTGTGCAACTTCTACCAAGGTATGAAACACTAAGAGTCTAAATTGCCCATAGGCCACCGGATCCCGTCTGATCTTGGAAGGTAAGCAGGGTCAGGCCTGGCCAGTACTTGGACCACCAAGGAATACCATGTGCTAGAGGCTGTATTTCAAAGGAAAACAACAGTAAATCACCTCTGAGGATTCCGTACCTACGAGAACCCTATGAAATTCATGGAGTTGCCAGAAGCTGACAGGCAACATGAAATCATGAGTGCATGCTCGCATGAAAAGCTGTGTGATGGAGGAGGGCCCCTCATTTGTTCAAGGGCAGGATTGTTGTCATTAACTCCTGTCAAGGTGATTATGGTGACCCTATGGATGACAGACAACCAAGTCACCCTATCACCAACCACCCTGCCCAGGTCTTGCAGATTGAGGGACGGGTCTTCCTTGATTGAGTCTACTCATCTGTAATGGGTCGCCTTTTCCTCCTACTGCTTTCTACCTTACTTAGCATTATACAGGATAGAGATAGAAAAACAATTTGACCCCGGAAGTCCTGCCCCTTTCTCCTTGATCAGGAGTACACAACCTTTGATCTATGCCCGTGCCACTCAAGGTAGTAGTCCGTGGACTTGTCCTATCAGCTCCTGGTCTGTAGTAAGCTTCTAGGAAAGAAAGAAAAATGGTAGCCATTGGGCACCAATACAGACTATTAGGGAGAAATGCCAGTCTCCCACACCACATACACACACAGCCTGAGAAGCACTGATCTAGGCCATGTGTGCGCAAACACACTGCCAGGAATTGCAAGCTGTCTAGCTGGCTGCCTCATGCCATCCAGATCAAAGTAACTGCTGCTACCTGGCTCGGAGACCCAAGCTAAGACACACAGGACAAGGGTGGCTTCCCTTCCAAGAGATCCACCTGTGACATAATTCTTTGCTAATTTTCTTTTCAACGAAAGCATCAAGTAATTTTAGCAATTTTCCTCCCTTCTCTTTCAAAAAGCGTAGGTTTTGCTCTGCACAAAATTTGCACATGGTTGTTTTGCGTAGAAAACAGCATTTTCTACGCAGGAAACAGCATTATCTATGTGGAAAATAATATTTGTGTGTGCAAATACTATTCCCCTGCATTAAAAAATTGGTTTCCTGTGTGGAAAATGCTGCAGTTAAGCATTTATTTGCACAAAAAATTGTGCATGATTCTTTTTGTGCAGAAAACTTCAGTGCAGTACTGTGATGTGGATTCCCCCAACAACTCTGAAGTCTATGGCATGGGAACATCCCCAAAACTTCCCTGGGTCCTCCTCCTTTCTTTGCAGAGTGCAGTCCTAATCCACTAAAACGTGGGCATCGTCTTGAGACAGAGCCGTAATATATTTTGCAACATTTTATGCACCCTCCTGATTAGCCGCAGTTCAAAAGGAGCCCTCGAGGTACTGCCACCGCCAACGCGAAGCAAATGCAAACAGCAGGGAGCTACGCCAAGCGCAACATGTGGAGAGGAGTCCCACGCTGCTTGACCCAGATCTCTTGCCTTAAATCTTCCTCTGCATCAGAGCGCTCAAATGTCAAGTGCAATTCCAGCTTTTCCCCTCTCACAGCTTAATTTGTGTACAGCCAACCCGCCGCTCAAAAGCAGTTACTGTGCTAATGCTGAAACTTTAATAAGCCAAATACTCAAATTGCTAGTTCCTTGTCTTGCAACCTGACAGTTCCAGGCCTCTCCGTCTTCACAACTCAGCACGGCTGCCATCACAGCCACGGCCTCCCGTGGCTCGCGTATCGAGGTCGTGGGCTGTCAACGGGCTGCTCAAACCATCCCGGGACCCAAAGTGAATGATAATCTGGGTCAAGCCAGGCAACATCCTACACGGGAATAGTAACGGGTAAACAGATCAGTGGTGCCAGTCGGCTTTCTGAATGCTACGAACTACCAGCAAGATGCTCACCCTTCAGCCCCAGGGCGCTTGCACCCAGAGCTATTTTGAGGGCTGGGGTGCCTCATGCTTCCAGTCACCTGTTCTCCTCTGTCTCTCTGCACTTTAGGTGACCTGCTCTGGATTGAGACCCTCCCTGTAACTCTCATGGATTATTGCATGGATATTTGACGGTCCAGCATTGACTTTCTGTCCAGCAAAATGATTGCATTTTCTACACTCTAATCCCGACGTGACCTATTTTGCTGCTAGCGGGCCCACCCTCCGGCTGCTGGTGCCCCAGCCAATGAGGACGGAAAGACGGGTTACTAGCGAAGAGGAAGGGAAGCACACGCCGCTAGCAAAAGCACAGGCACGCTGGAGGAGACAGAATGCTTGCAGCGTCGGGAGGACGTCTGTCTTCTGAAAACAAACCACCACCACCCTCCACTGCCTTACCTGCTGGAGCAGACAGTGGGACCCAAGGATGCCCAATGAGACCCTGGCTTGGGGAGTCAGAAATATGCCATATTGATTTTATCACAACAAAACTTGTTTTACCACTTCATTAGCCACCTAGGGAGCAGGGTATTTTTACCCTGGAGAAGAGAAGGTTGAGAGGTCATGTTTAGCTATTTGAAAGGATGTCACAGGAAGAGGGAGCTAGCTTGTCTCCTTCTCCTCCAAAGATTGGGACACTAAGGGGCAACGGATTCAAACTACAGGAAAAGAGATTTTACCTAAACATTAGGAAGAACTTCCTGAAGGTAAGAGCAGTTCAACGGTGGAATAAGCTGCTGCCTGGGAGAGTGGTGGAGTCTCCTCCTTCTTTAGAGGTTTCTAAAGAGAGGTTGGATGGCCATCGATCAAAGGGAGGGCTTAGACAGTGTCATCCTGCATGGCAAAATGGGACGGGACAGGATGGTCCTTGAGGTCTCTTCCAGATCTACAGTTCTATGATTCCAATATGAAACTAGGCATCACACCAACTACCCATACCACACCGCAATCGTCCTAGCACTCTGCAACACCAAATCAGAGGCAGTGCCCAAGAACTTCAGCAAGTTGGACTCACGGACAGTAGGGCTGCCAGCAAAATGTCTCAGTGCGTCCCAAGTGCCCGACACAAGCTACAAACACTCCATAACAGCACTCCCTTGAACAAGAGCCCTGGAGAGGGCAATGGAGCTCCCGTAGATCAGTAGCCCCCAAAGGAGTGGTCCACCACACCTGAGCCATTAGCTGCCAGTTCTTGTGGAGCTTCAAGGAAAGATGCAAACAACAGTAGCCAATGGGCACAAATATGGTACTAGTTCCTGGCACACCGGGGGGAAAAAGCTTGAAAAATAGTGAACCTAAAATTGTACTATTTGGAAAATTTATGAAAATTTCACAACACAACCAGACAGCTGCAAACATGCCTTCTTTTGGACAAAGAACTGCAAGTTCACATTCAAAATACCTGGTTTTTATTTTTATAGTAGCCTGCTTTTCTTTACAAACAGATACACACATACACACACTCTCACTTAAGGCAACTAGCAAAGGCACCAGCTAAAACAGATAATACAGAAAGCAATGCAGTAAAAAGTAAAATTAGAAACCCTCCGTTTTTCCAGCTGTGTAAATGGCAGTGCTATGGGGGGGTTATTGAAAACAGACTCCACAACAGTGTAATAAATAAATGTTTTCTTTTATGTCTTTCTTAGAAAGAAGATTCCTCTCAGCATTAGCCAAACAGAAGAGACGTTATAAAAACGTGCAGCTCCTGCTGGCCAGAAGCGCCGGAGAGAATTTTTTCTTCCGTAGCCATTTTTCCAACACTGCCTTTTTTTTCCCCAACAGAAAGTTTCCTCCGTTTGCAAATATGTTCCATAAAATTAATTAGGATCACAGCAAACACAAGTCAAGTCAGGCAACTCAAATAAATACAATGCCAGTGAAATCTAGAATCAACACTGTAATTAAGTTTTTTGCAAGTGACTACCCCTAGGAACACTCTCATACTCTCTCTCTCTCTCTCTCTCTCTCTCTTATATATATATATATATATATATATAATGCACAGCTCATCAGCTACACTGAAATTATTATGTTAACATTTTTCAGAGCCTTCATTTTTTTTCTATGAAACTAACATAAGAGTATATTACTGAGCTGCCATGTTCTAAAATATTTACATGTATTCCAATTAAAATAATTCCCAAGCAAAGCTTTGAATTTGCTGAATACAACCATGTTCACTTTATTAATTTTTTTCCCCTCATCAAATATTTCAATTCAGCTGTCTCTGGCTTTTCAGACATTTATAAAGCATGTAAAATTAACACGGCATACATTTTTAGCAAACCAAACAAACATGCTAAAGCAGATTATCAGATCATCTCAGAGCAACAGGAAAATGACCCAGTTCCAGGGAGGTTCCAAGGAATTATCTTGTTCATTGCTCTACAACATTTCCTCCAACACCAAAACTTGGTTTATTTTATCTTACAGGTTTGTATGAGTTGTCTTCTACTCTGAAGTGTTTTCGATAATAAATAATTTAAGACAAGGCTTCACAAAACCAGTATCGCCAACAGAAAAATAGCCGATATTATAAGCAACTGTGCAATATTAATTACAACACGGCATGACACGCTATCCATCAGTCTGAATATGGTAAGGCATGGTCACTTGGTTACTTTTATGTGTTTTTATTGTCCTCACTTATATAAGCTATTTCTAAGCCTCTTTCCGTGGCCAAGCCCTCACAAAGCAATGTTCCCAAAAGGAAGGAACAATAGTGCATGAACAGAAGATGGACAGAGGAAATGCGTGTACATGAAAAATTGGTTAACGACATTAAAGAACCCCATCCGGCCTTCATTAAGAAAGACAGCAATAAGGGAATCTCTTAGAGAAATAGACAAGCAAAGGTCATATGGGAGGGACTTCTACACGGCAAAGCCACCAATGAAAAGACCATGACTTCTTTTATTCTCAGCCACCTTCCCATACCTCTCTTATCAGAGTAGCACATTTATACACAGGCTTCAATTCTTCCAAGGGAAGCCCCACACAAAATGAATTGCAGCTTCCTAGCCCCAAAGTAACTAAGACAAGAATGAAAGTCAGGTCAACATCTAACAAAGAGAACAGTGTTGTTCTCCATTAACAGAACTGGTGAAAAGTACTCCTGGCCACCTTCTGAGCCTGTGATGTGAAGAGCTACCTTAAAGTGGCAACCCAAAGACCAAAGAAGGCAGCCAAATCCATCAGGAACAGGCATTCCACATTGCCTCGGCCCCATCCGAATATACGACAATCATCAATACAGCAACCTGCTCTAGACTGCAATTGGACATATCCAACAGTACGCAACCCACCAAGTCATCAATAACTAGAAAGGGCTCAGGGGTCAGATTACTGAGATTATTTCAATCAACACAACAAAGACCCTTGTTGCCATGCATACCAGAGTATGGCACCATGGAGGTAGGGATCAACACCCAAGTCAGACTTCAGGGAAACAGTGACCCATTGCCATCTTCTGGGTTCCTCCAGCCAGAACAAAGACATTCTCCAAAGCCCATCAAAGGCATGATTTGAAGCCCCTTCCTACCATAGCCAGCATTAATACTCCAAGATCTGTGATATCACCAAAGGTCATGCACAGAAAAGCTGCTGTGCAATGGCAGAAAACCTACGTTGTACACAAAGGGTCTCAGGTTCACTCCCTGGTATCTTTAGCCAATGCTGGGAAAGGCTTCCATGAAACCTTGGAGAGTCATGACCATTTTAGCACAGACCAGGAATGGAGAACCTTGGAGAATAGGGAGGGGACAATTTCCATGCACATCCAGCCCCACTTCTGAGTTGCTGAGGGCATTCTTTAAGACAGGTTGCAGGAGTGCACCTTGTTTTAAAGGAGAATTGTGTCCCATGGAAGTTTCTGGTGGTTCAAGTTCTCCACTTTTCAATTCCTACCTGTGGTATAGACAACCTTCGGCTAGCCAGTGCAAAGGTCTAAAGACTGTTCAAGACAGATTCTTACACCCTTAAGAATTTTAGGACATTTTAAGCCAACTTCCAAGTTTGCTAGGCCTCCTGATACCACACTCAGGTGGCCAAGAGAGAGCCAGGCAACGCAATCAGGCATGCCCTGGGTAGACTGTGTCATTCTGCCAACACATTTCAGATGTGCCTTTCACGTTCATGATATTTGGAAAGCAATGCAATGATTTCATTTGGGGATTTATGCCCAGTGCAGCCTGTAGCCCACACAATAAATTACCATGCAAGCCCAGAAGAACCTGAACCAGTTCAGTCACTTAAGAAATTAGTCCGTTAAAAGCCAGCACGTAGAGTACAGCCGCCCCTGTGCTGCTAGCAGCCACGCAGCTGCTCCGATTTATGGTTCTGCTGGCTGCAACCAATCACGCTGAGATAAAAGCAAAAGGGTTATCAAATTCCTGTAATTAATACAGGAAAATACAATCTAGGCTGAAGCACTCTCCCTCCCCACACCTTTTTGGAATGTTCCATTCCCCCCCCTCCTCTTTCTCCCTGCACCCCTTTCATCTTGGAAGAGCAATGAAAAATGCCTTCGGAGCAGCAATTTGGTAATTTCATTCAAAAATCACCATTCACCTGTGCAGCATGGTTGACAGCTAATTTAATGCTCCCAAGATAAAATAAATTACTGTTACTTTGTTTAAGGGAAAGCCTGGCATTTTGCGTACACATTAAAGGAAGGAAGGAGCGAACAATTAAAAGCAATATTTGCATGTTACAGAGACAGAGTAATAAAAGGAATGTGTGTGTGTGTGTGATTTCATATATCTGCAGTTCACAGCCAAGAGAGTGTGCAACGGTAGCCAAGCTACCTCTTCTAATTCAGACTCTTGGCACAACTTCCCCTGGTTCCTTGGCATTCCTGGCTGCCAATCTGCCCACGAGAACTTCTTTGCCCACAATTACGGAGATTAGAAATGAAACTCCATCTTCCAAGCAGGGATAAAGGGTGAGGAAAGCTGAGTAAACAAGATACAGAACTCCGAAAGGTGCCAGGACAGATTTCCCGTCTTCCTCCGGGGTTTTTGTGAGACGGTGATTCCATCCAATTTGCCTACCAACTACAAGTTGTAAATAACTGCTTTTTAACAACCGCTGCAAAACAGATGCCAAACTTCTGAGCCTCAACTAATTTACAAACGGCAGAAAAAGTATAGAACCGTATACCAGAATTGGAAGGGATCCACAAATTACACCTGTGCTCATTAATTTTTTTTAATGCATCTACTAGCCAGCAAGGAAACAGTAGATGTGCCTCTGAACACCTAGCATATTATCTTCCCTTTCCAGCCAACAAGAGGTACCCTGGTCATCCTACAAAACCACGGAGAAGGCCAACAGCTAGGTCAGCGGTGTCCCTATTAAATCCATTGCAGGTTTTTTCCTAAAAATCTAACACTGTCCCCTTTCCCCTTCAAAAACCCGTATCACAACACAGCAGAATAAGCATGCCTTTAAAATCATGTATTTCTATTTATTTTCATGAGCAAGCATGCTTTTAAAAAAGCCATGACACAGTTTCTGTTAATCCCAGTCAATCCACTCCAGAGATTTCTTCTTCCCCTGCTGCTGTTCTCCTTCACAACCTAGTCTTTTCTGTTGTTGCAATGGTTCCGTTTCTTGTACTGACACACAAAATAGGGTGCCTGCCTTTAGATCTTTTCTGGATGCAAAGGGAAGTAAGAAAGAGGAGCTGGTGACACCTGGAGCTGAAGACTGGAGAAACGGTATGGAGAAATTGCAATTGGCCTGTGCCTTTTCATGTCCAGTCAGCTCAGTTTACAACACAAACCTTCCCTGTTCTTGTTTGTTTATTTGTTTGTTTGTTTCTAAATCTGCCCATAACGGGGATGTGGTTAGACAGGAACTTGTTGGTTGAGGTTACTTAGAAAGAACAAATTCTCAGGATGAAGGGTGGTCTGGAGGACTGGCATTTCTTTGGGAGCTGATGCTCTCAGGTTCCAAGAGGATCAGGTACGGAAAGAAGACTAAGAGAGATCATCTGGAGGATGCAGCTTTGCAAATGGAGAAGAATAAGAAATGAACTAAGCAACACCAAAGAGAAATTGAAAACTGATCGGCAAGCAATGTGGGCCCCACCTGTAGCTCACTCTTCAGATCTGCCCCATGTTCAGTGCCCTCCTTGGGCAGCTGGAAGCCTCCTCTATTCATGGGCAGAGTAAGGGTACTTGTTCCCAAAACATCCTTATTCAAGTGCAGGCACTGTAATAAGCCTTGGGGAGCCTGCACTGAGCAAGGAGTTGTACCAGATGTCCCAGGAGGGCCCTTCCAACTCTGAGATTCCATGAATGATCTCACAATCTCAGCCACAACCTCAGCATTTTTGACCAGACCCAAGCAGCAGGTACATCTTAG
Organism: Ctenosaura bakeri; assembly: GCA_948474755.1. Taxonomy (NCBI): domain Eukaryota; kingdom Metazoa; phylum Chordata; class Lepidosauria; order Squamata; family Iguanidae; genus Ctenosaura; species Ctenosaura bakeri. The sequence continues at coordinate 1,471,059 of CAOLHI010000014.1, read as the reverse complement.
GTGTGGCTACACCTGCTTAAGGCTACCTGTTCCCTCTCGCCCTCCATCACCCATTGCAACCCAACTCATCCTTCCTACCAGATTACCTTCCCTCCAGCCCAAAACAGTTGTTTGCTTTCTGCTGTGTTTGTCCTGGGTCCCCGCTGCAAAGAAGCAGCTCTCCTTTCTAACAGCTCAGCAGGGTGCACCGTCGAGATACAGGCAAATAGTTTGACAAACTCCCTCTCTGTGATGTGTTTTTCTGACTCCTGCATAGTAAGCAGCTAGCAGGCTGAATCAAAGCGGCAAAGTATACTTTTCAAACCGCAATTCCTGGTCGGGAGAGGCCTGCCCATGAAGCACAATTTGTCACGTTGTCTTCCCGGGGTGATGCTTTTAAACATGTACATAGTGAGGAGATGCTATCGAGCCACCTTGTCAGGTGAAAACCAAACCATTACCGCACTTCTATATTCAACACATATTTCTGCAAAGTGGTTTTCTTCATCTTCTGAAAACCCGCGCCGACAATATTTCAACAATAGCCATCCCATTTCTCCCCGTGGTACCAACACACAAGACGCATTAGGAAAAATGCCAATAACCCAAATCATTCTCTCAGTAGCTCTGCTCAAAGCGAGGGTCTCACAGGTGCTGCCGAACGGCACACAATTCTGGATTTGGTCCCGAAGGGAGCTCCGAGCCAATCGGGCCACGCAGCTTATCATCCAGCATGACTAAATCACTCCAAGGGCAAACCCTTCGGAATTACACGGAGGCCACTTTGGCTCTTTGTAGAAAATGACATGTCGTAAACCAAGGTAATCCAAACGGGGAGAGGGAAGAAAAAAAGAAAGAAAGAAAGAAAGAAAGAAAGAAAGAAAGAAAGAAAGAAAGAACCATGCAAACAAAATAAGGCATTGGAGAAGAATAGCACAAAACCCACATGACTCAAAATGGATGCTGGAAAAGGCTTTGGATGCTTCAAGATACCTCCGCAGGTATTGGTAGCACCTGGCTTGGAACCCAAATTATCAATGCAGCTCTTACCTTTGAAAGTCGGAGCTAAGCAAGCCATGAACTGGCCTGGGATCTTTCCCCCTCATCACCCCGTTAAATGTACAATATTGTGCAGACGGTTAACTCTTCAGGGAGAGAAAGACATTTAAAAGAGGCCCCATTTACGGAAGCGAGTAAGCTAACTTGACAAAATCAAACTACCTTACGCTCTTGTTTCCTTCGAGGTGAGTGTTGGGACAAAGAGGGTTTGTTTCCCCAACTAAACGGAAGGGAAAAAACAACAGAACATGTCACAGGTATAGCTTCAGGGGAAGGTGGGGCAAACACAGCCCTCTGGATGTTGCTGGATTACAGTTCCCATCATCCTCCAACACTGGCTGTGCTAGCTAAGGACACTGGGTGTCACAGTCCAGTAATATCTGGAAAGCTACAAACTGACCACTTCTGATCAAAAGGAATCCATGCTGTTGAATAAGCTTTGTGTTCCTCAACTTGTTGCACCGATAACACACTCTTCAATCTCCTATATAGGATGAGAAGTCATCAGTTCCACATTAACGCTTCTTTGTCCACTTTTTCAGCCGCTTTTAAAATGTTCCAGTTTCTCTCTCCTCCTCTCACTTTCCCCTTTCCTCTTCTAGCTTGCTGCAAACTTGAGCTCCAAATGCAAAAAGTCATTTGCACCCCGACAAATCAGCCTGGAGGAGGGGAGAGGTGAGAGCCAAATCTTAAACTTCCAATCAACTCAGGCAAAAGCGAACTGCTGCGGCCTCTCCAAGCTTGCCTGTTCCTTCTCACTGATAACTTTTGCTATCTTGGCCACATTCTGATTATTGCTCAGCCACAAATGTCCAGGTTGTCATCTCTGAAATGCTGGAGGATATGAAACTTAACTGGTGCTGACATTTTCTAAAACCACTCAAATGTTATCACAACAGAGCGATGGCAGCTTCTAGTCCAACGCTATCACAGTTGAGTCAAGAATGACTCTTCAAAGCTGCTGCGAATGTGCCTTCAATCTGTTTAGAAAAGTAAAAGCAGCTGCCTTAGCTGGCCTGACTTCTCATCCTATATTCAAAGGATGCTAATGCACAGGACAAAAGAACGGGCAAGAACTGGACCAGTTTCCAGTTTGCTTCCAAGCTCAGCTTAATGCGCTGGTGTTGATCTATGAAGCCCTGAATGATGTGGGGCCGGGATATCTGAAAGACCACTTCCTCCCATACAAGGCAGAAATCTGAGACCTTCAGAAGAGGTCCTGTTGTATGTCCCAACACCTCATGAAGTTAGGTCGGTGGGTACACATAACAGGACTTTCTCTGTAGCAGCACCTGAACTATGGAACTCCCTGCCCAAGGAAGTTTGGATGGGCCCTTTTCTTTTAAGCTTCTGGTGGGCAGCCAAAACAATGCTTTCTTATCAAATCTTTCCACCACCCCATAGAAAACTTTCACACAAGCAGTATGGCAGCAGTACGTAATGAACTCTTGTAGACTGAGAGGCAATACAAAAATACTTTAAATGAATAATAAAATAAAGAAGGTGGCAACATGGTGCTGGAGCAGCACTTGAGAGACCCACCAAGGAACCACACCAAGAAGTCTCCATAACGGCCGGTGTAATAAATGCCATTCCGCCAAACACAGCCAAGGCAAATGAACTGGATCTTTCCCCTCACCGTCTCAAGAGACAGAGAAGGCCAGAGATCCAGGAGAAGCCCACGCCTCTACTAATAGAAATTCTAGAAATACTGGGCAAATTGTCCCCAAAGAACAACAGCAACACAACAGATGCCAAGTTGCAACGCGGCAATTTGTTGCGATTATCACATCTCTGCCGTGCTCTGAACATTCCAACGCCAGAACTAGGGTGGAGACCCAATTAAAATCAAAACAAGGTCATTTTGCGAAGCACTCCCTCGCCACGGCAGTTTTGTCACTTCAAAGCCACGCTGCTGATGGAGACCACATGGGAGAGGTGTAGACGCACGCAAGGCTGGTCCAAGGTGGCTCCGAGGACAGCCTGGAAAGCCTTTCATGTGTTTTCCCCCACGTGTTGTGGGCAAACGGGTGAGGAAATTCTCCACCCTTGAAATACTCAATTATTTTAATAGGATTACGTTTTCAGACCAAGGGAGCTCAAAACAGTCCCCTGAATTTCATTAGCCTGCTAGCACTCAAGATCAGTCATTTCAACGCAAACATCTTTACATTTAAAGCAAGCGACTGGCAGCAAGTCAATTCCACCCTACACGGAGAGGTTCTTCGATAGGACGCAACACATCAAGCAGGGGATGGTGAAACGACTGGTAAGGTCTACAGGAGAATTTTTAAACAACTAACCTTTCCTCTCATTTCTTCATGGAAAAGCCTTCCCTGTAAAAAACCCAAAACACATTTACATATGGAAGCTAGCAAGAGATTTCATGAGCACAACACTCCTTGTTTAATCATCCAGCGATCCCAACTAGGACGATGAGACAGATTGGCATATGTTCTGCCATGGAGGGCCATGAGGCTGGGTCGCCATGCTGGAACTGCTCTTCTAATGCATCCCCATCCAGAGAGTGAGAGGCCTTGTGTGCATGCACAAGTGACACCAGCATCAACAGATGGCTAGTAAAGAAATGTGAAAAAAACTGCTTGAGTAGAGCTGAGTACCAAAGAGAAGATGTGTCCAACCAAGTTGGGCTGGGAATTCACACCTCCAAAAGGGCCTACTTAGCTACGTTGGGTAGGAGATTTAGTCTGTCTTCACTTGCAATGCTTCTGACATATCCTTGTCCCTCCAGTAGGAGGGGGTCATGGTGGCGAGGCACCAAACTAACACAAGTAAGGATGATGTATAACGCCTATTACAACTAGGAGCTCCAAGACAAAAGCCCCACTCACTGGCAGGAACTGAAGCCAGAGATAGAATTAAATCAATGGTTCTGCTGGAAGTTGCCAAAAATAAAACCCCTCTCTCCCTATCTCCTCCCTACTACAGCCATTCACGGTGCCGGAATACCAGCCCTCCAGAGGGTCTTCCAGACCTCCAGAGCTGGATTTGAGGGAGCAGCAAAGGGTGGGATGAGGGGTTGCAACAAGGAACAAATGGTTTATCTGCAATTCCCTCTTCTGTCAGCTCAGGGGACACTGCTGAACGCTGAATTGCTGAACTAGCACAGACCACTGCTTCCCAATTAAACACGAAGGTTGTTGTTGTTGTTCTTGCATGCCTTCAAGTCATTTCTGACTTACAGTGAGTGACCTTCACGTGAAGCAGGGTTTTCTTGGCAAGATTTGTTCAGGGGTGGGGCTTCCCTTGCCTCCTCTGAGACTGAGACGGTACAGTTTCTGGTTTATTCCATCCACTGTACTCATTCAGTTCTGATGTCCTACAATTTTGATGTTGTTTCAGAACCAGAGCAGCAACTGTGACGTTCTCCAGATGCAGGTGGACTACAGCTCCCAGTGTTGCCCTTTGAAGCATTTAACCAATGAAAAAGAATATTGGGATCTTTAGTCCAACTACATTTGGAGGATCATATGACTCCCACCTCACCCCCCCATCGTTGGGTAAAAAAGGAACAATTGTTTGAGGAACAAGTACCAACAGGTGCATGGGAGGGATGTGGCAACTCTGCAAGCTCTTTGTTTAGAACCCAGCTCTTCACCAAAACCGCTCGGCTACTTCTTCTGAAAAGGCTTCAAGATAGCAGCCATGCCACGCAATGAGGTCCCTTCCAAATGCCTCCTCATTTGTTCTGACTAAGAGGTAATGAGGTGCTCCTTTGTGTCAAAATAAGAGGACCACTGGGAGAGATAGAAACACATACAGGTATTACCGTGCTGGCCTGTGACCAGAAGGGTAATTAAAACCTTCCCCTGAACAGGTGGGCAGTAGCAAAACCCACCATTATTGTCTCTCGACTGCCAAACTAATGTCTTCCAACATTCCCCTTGTCATAGCAAGTCGGAAGGATTGGGAAGCATATTTCTGTTCTTTGACATTTGGCCTGCAACAGAATTACTATTGATCTGCAGGGAGCTCCTAATAAAACAGTAGGACCTCGATTTAAGAAAGCAAGAACTGCCTGCGGAAGAGCGAGAAGGTGCCCGGTTGGTCTGCAAAGGCCTTGCTGTACAATCACCCTGGAGAGCAGGGAGGAGAGGGAAAAAATTATTGGGTCCCCGTGTGTTTTTCTTTCTCTTTAATATATGCAGAGTACATGACGGAGCACTTTGCTTTCCTGGAGTTTAGGAAGCATTTACGTTCAACATGCTGCTTATTAGCGATACAATTAAACGAGGCAGAAACCAAGCTTTGGAGCAGTCGGTACTCTCCTGTTCTGTGAGACAGGCTGTTCTGCCCACTTGAAGATTTATCACCTGTCCCGCGCACCTGCGGCTCCGAGTCCTTGGCAGTGCCCCAGTCCTGGCCAACCAATTTCCTTATGAAGCTACTTGGAGATAACGCCGTGGCTAGAACTGGCAAGCCGGCAGCGACAGTGAGCAGGAGGAAATGGCGACCGGCAATTACTGCTATTAGAGAAGCAGAAAATGGGAACGGACAGAGACTCAGAGAGCCTGGACAAGAAGGCAGGTGACAAATTCTTTCCACACTCAAGAAATTTCTCCTGTGCAGCTTTCCTGAATGCATTCACACCACACCCTGTCTGGCACTTGCTAGCCTCTTTTCTTGCCCCCTGTTGCCTCCATCTGTCCCCTTAGCTTCGCCCATCCAGGTACCTGGCCAAGGGCCACACCACCTCTGCACTCCAAAGGACTCCTCCAGCACACCCCGGCACCAAAATATCTTACTCAGGAGTACTGAAACATTCATGAACACATGCTCTTCATTTTGGTTGCTTTTCGTTTGGGGAGGATGCATTCTTTTAAAAAAAGGGGGGGGGACAGGAGAACGATGGCGCCTAATTTCATTGGGACAGTCTTGTATTTGTGGTGAAGGCCAGTTTAGAATTACACCTCGCTTTGTGTTAAAAGCAACTTTATTTGCTGTTTTTCTTTGGAAAGGGATGTGAAATATCCTCCACAGTCTTGGAGGGGAACCCATCTGATTGCATGACTGCATCAACACAAGGCTGGAACGGAGACACACTTTTCAGGAGAGCCAAAAGTGACCGCTTTGTGCAGGGCCTGATGCAAAGATACGTTTGGTTTTGTCTCGTTTCAAACTGAACCAATGTTCTTCACGCGGGATTGCAGTTTTAGATATTGGCCTTTGTTGTTTCGTGTTCTTTTTTTAATTGTGCTTTCTCAGAGGTCAATGAGAGGGAATCCAAGCACATTTCCACACATCCTCTGCTTTGCAAGCAATTTTGTGGCACATGTGGTTCATCCCCAACTTATAATTTCCAAACTGAAATATCATTTGTGTTCCTGTTTTCCCTTCAGCATGTTTTGCAATGGTTTAGAACAGGCTACTTTAAACAAAAAAAAAGGACGAAATTTCAGCTTCATCATTCCGACTTAAGAGTCCACCTGTTAGTTTAAAAAGCTGTTGTCCGGCTACAGAGTCTTTAGAGGCAGTTGTTCAAAGGGGGTTTATGTCCCAAAAACAATTATAATACAATGGACCTCAAGACTTTGCACAGAAACAAAGGTATTAACAGTGATTATGTCTCAAGTATACGAAAGATTTTAAGTATAAACATATATTTATACTAATATTTATATAGACATATAATTTAGATATAGATATACATGAGAGCCAGTGTGGTTTCAGTACTCGATTTTGACACTAGAGACCAGGGCTCGGTTCCCAGCTCAGGCACAGAAACCCACTGGGTGACCTTGGGTAGGTCACACACTCTCAGCCCCAGAAAACCCCATTATATGTTCACCTTAGGGTCGCCATAAGTTGGAAACAACTCCAATCCTATTTATATACAGGATATAGCTCAGTTTTTATCTTGAGCAATTGCAGAAGGCAGAAACCAAAATGCTCTGCTAATTCATTTATCAGGTTCTGATTGTTAATCACTCCAATAAATATATACTTCTACTGATTAACTCGACCTTTCTGGGATCCAGAATAAACTTGTCAGAACTGTTGTTCATTAATTTATAAATTATACATTGCTATAGTGCAAATGCTGGCCTAGTAGACACCAAAACCATCAGTAAGAAAGGAGATAATTTCTATTTTCCACGAAATTATTAATTATAGAATTACAAGCATACAGTTCCATGCACTGCTATGTCAACTCTCCATCTACCTGGCCCTTGTTTTACCGAAGGCTTTCTGAGACCGGAGGACACCCACCTTTCTCCAATTAAAGGTTCCCCCAACAGACTCTCACATCTATCCCTATAAAACTGTATGGATCATTTATTTGTCATATGAGGACTATCGATTGTTTAGTAAATCTACTGTAATTTTTTAACTACTTATTTATTTATTGTACATCTATTTGTGTTTTTTTCCCCTGACTGTTTGTTGTTTACTAGTCTTTTGAGTCAGGTGCAATGTATGCCATTGTTGCTTCTGGTTTTGCTATCACCTCTCAATCCAATATCAGAAGAATCGATCGATCCATTTCAAAAATAAGGCGGGGAACCAAAAGAGCAGTAATCTGCTAAATGGCATTGCTTCAAGTTTCAGTTACAGATTCTGCCTGCAGATTCTGCTACGGCAGCATACGTAGATAAATGCCGTTTCATTTTGGAAAGTGTGTAATCTTCACGCTGCAAGGGACTGCGGGAAAGGATGGCACACTGATCGTCAAATGAAACCAACTGTCTTCCTTGCAGGGACTTCTTTAAAACAAAATATGCACAGTAAGTAAAGATTGAGTACCCTTTATCTGGAAACCCAAAACCCTCCAAGAACCAAAGCTGAACCCAGTTTTCCCCCACGAGGGAATTATGAAGGCTCACTTGAGACTAGGGGTGCATGGTCCCAAGCAAGCTGAGAGGGGGGAAAGGGTGTGAAGCCAGATGAAAGACTTTGCAAGCAGGGCACGCATGCATCCCAAACAAGCCTCTCAGATTCCTTCATGTTCCCTATAGGAAGAAGGCAAGAGGAGAAAAACTGATGAAAAAGTAGGCACCACATCCAAGAAATGGTATCCAACCTCATTATGTATATGCCAATATTCAAAAATACCCCAAAATCTGAAACACCTCTGGTCCCAACCATTGCAGATAAGGGATACTCAACCTGTAGCTGGTATATTAAAAGCAGAGCACTGACTAATCAGATAGGACTTTGGACAACCCATGAACCACTACACAAATCCCAAAAGTCATGTGTGCACCTCAACTGTGCAGGGGAAGAGAAGGGTGGGCGACTGCAGAATGCCAGACCTCTCCGCCAGAGCCTGGGGAGAAATCCCAAAGGAAGGCCTTGCCTAGAAGGGATGCCCGTTGCCTAAACCTCGCCGTCTGCTCAGAACCAACTGGTGCACTGTGACTCAATGAAAATCCAGCTCAAATCTCTAATTGGGCAACCGAGTTGTTAATGCCAGAAATTATCACTTTGGTGTCTTTTCTTCGGGGAAAAAGAGAGAGAGAGAGAGGAAATGCATCAGACATTTCCTCCTAAGAGACAAAATTAAAAAATAAATTAAAAGGAGGGGAACTATGTGCTAATCTTAGATATTTGCCTCTGCAGGAAATGCTTCAATCAAGTAGAGTATTTCTTTATATCAACATACGCAGCGGAAGAGGAAGGCTCCCAGCAAGTCCCCAAACTATTGGGAACCTCAATTTGTGATATCCTGTGTGTCATTTATAGACAAGATCCCAGGGGTCAAGGTAAAATACTAGGTTATATCTGCAAAAGAAAATAGTCATGCTTGGTTGGTTGGTTGGTTGGCTGGTTGGTTGTCCTTCCTAGTCTACAATCTATTCTTCTTCCTATTGGCTTGCAATTATTCTTATCTTTGGCCCAAGATTGTCTTGTCCCACAGTATGAACAAAAGGACACATCAATATGAAACTATATAAAAGTATGTTTAAAATCTGAAAGTCCAACAAGATTTTTTTTTGGCCGGGGAGAGCTAAATCTAAAAGGTGAAAGAGTCCATCCTAAAATCACTGACATGTTTTGTCCAGCTGTCAGCCTGGAATAAAAGCAAGTTGACAAAGAAACTTCTGCATGCCATTGACACATCTTACTGAGAGCAAGCAAAGAGAACAGCAGGGGTCATAATTCAGTGGGGTGCCAGGGCTCTGGAAAAACCTGCCTTGCCATGAACGGGGCAAATAATAGTGATGGAGAGCTCGGTCCTTCCGCCCCTCTAGCAACAGCTGATTCCTAACTAACCTGGAATTCAAGGAGCTATTGTGGCATCACAATTGAGCAATCCTAGAAGCTATCTGCTTCCAGAAAAGCTGGAACTGCAAACTAAAAGTGAACCCAGCCATCCAACTCCAGATTGTGAAGAGCAGGAACCAGGAAGTTCAGATGAAACGGTGAGCTTTCAACTTCTAGCTCATTTAGCTGCTCTTGCCAATGGGAGAAGCCACGTGAGAGCAAAGGACCTGTGTCCCTATACAGAAAGCTCACTCCCAGTAAGCCAAGATCTTCTCAAATTCCAGGTTCCCATTCTGTGCCAACACAGCCAAGGAGGACAACATTCTGACTGCTGCATCAGTAACAGCTCCACATTTGCAGTGGCAGGTAGAGATGGTTTGAAGCAACATTTGTCCTCCAACGCAACAGCATGCATCCCATAAGGACAGCATTTAATTTCAACCAGCTTTAGAAACTGTTTGGATTTTGATGGGACGCATCCATCTTAGGATAGTAGCTCAGTGTTTCTTCAAGCGAGAAGCGATCCAGCACCCTATCTTCCTTTTCTACTTCCTGCCACCGCAAATTTGTCTTCCTCAAGCTGGATTCTTCCTCCCGACCTCCTCTTGCAGCCAGTTTCACTACAAAACAGGGCTCAATTTGAGTAAGGACTTCAAGGCGGATTTGCCAAAACCTTGCTAGACCCAAATTTGACAATGGGGGCTTTAGCCGAGAGGCTTTTGTGGCAGAGCGAAGCCACACAAACAACTGACAAGTCTCCTTAGAGTACCCGTGTTCCACTACAAGGCGAGTTGGCATCCCGCACTATTGCTTCCAGCCAACAAACGAGACAAGAACAAAGGAAGGATAGGAGCACAGTATAACTTCATTCACACAATAAAACAAAGATTTCAGTGGGAGATTTTTATCTGGGCTGCCAAAGGAAGCTCTCCAGCAGCCAAAAAAGGGAGGGAAAAAAGAAGAAGAAAAACACTATTTCATCATACACCAATTGAGATTTTTACCTACTGATGCCAGAACAGAGGAATTCTAGCAAGCAGGTATCCAGGTCCAAAAAGCTGTTTCATCCCCCAAAAAATGCACAAGTCTAGCTTTAAAAGAATAGAAACTTTGCTTGATAAAAAGGAAAGTGAACTATCCAGGTTTATTTGGAGCTCTTGAAAGATTTTGGTTCAAAAACAAAAAGGTAGCTATTTCCAATATTTTCAAAACAGAGCCATTTCATAAATATTTCAGCCATATTCCAAAGTGAAACTCAGTCCAGCACCTGCAGGAATATCAAAGTCCAGAAGGTAACAGATCGATTCACAAAGACATCCTCAAGTCCTAAACTGGATTTTACTGTAAACACATACAATGAAAATTTGTGAGCCAGAAGACCCACCAAGTTCCATGCAGGTAACCAAACATTAAAGATAATACTGGTGTAAATTCTTGAGAAACTGGATTTTTCATATCTAAAGTGCTCTCAGTACATTTTACGCAGAGTCCTTACCTCTCACAGGAGGAGACCGGTAAAGAGTTAATAACAGGAAGCCAAGAGAAAAAATATCTATATAAAAACGTACATGTAATAAGGCTACAGACCATTGGGCAGCTGCCAGAAAAATGATGGAATACAGTATAGTTTACTTATTTCTTTTTAATGGCTCCAACATTCCACCTGAAAAATTGGTCCTGGAGCTGTATAATTGGGGATAAAAATGAAATGACAGTTTCCATTTGTCAGCATGAAAGCTGATCACTTATGTTTTTCATAGAGCTGTGGAGACTGCCATGGGGTCCTGGGGTTTACTTAAGAGCAGGATGAATGGCCCAAGTTAATGACAACAAGGCAAGAAGTTTCCCAAAGGGCGAAGGAAGTAGCCTGAAAGCCACCTTCCCCACTGAGAGCTCGAGTCTGCCTTCAGCAGGCCTCCCAGTTGTGGTGGGACACACAACACATACTTGACTACTGAAATTCTAATAAGGTCCCCAATATGTAGGGACTGCAAAAAATAATTACAGCTCTTGCAATGCTCATCAGTGTTGAAAGCCAACACAATCCATGCATCTCTCTTGAAGAAGCCCAGTGGACTGAACATTGGCCTGTAGTGCCATGTTGTTTAATTTGTTCTTGTGTGCCTTCAAGTCGTTTCCGACTTATGGCGACCCAAAAGCAAACCTATCATGGGATTTCTGGGGCTGAGAGTATGCGATGTGCCCAAGGTCACCCAGTGGGTTTCCATGGCCAAGCACCAAGTCAGACCCTAGTCCCCAGGGTCATAATCCAATGCTCAAACCACCGTGCTGGCTCTCAATGCTCTTTAATTACTCCCATTCATTCCTACGGGAGCTGCGGCCAAGGCTGTCCTTTCCCTTCCAAGGTCCTTTCCACGAAGTTGTTGTTTGGTGTCTTCAGTCCTTTCCAAATTATGGTGACCCTGAGGTGAACCTATCAAAGGGTTTTCTTCCAAGATTTGTTGGGGGGTGCCTTTACCTTCCTCTGAGGCTGAGAGAGTGTGACTTATCCAAGGTCACCCACTGGGTTTCCACAGCCAAACAGGGATTCAAGCTCTTGTCTCCAGGGTTATAGTCCAATGGTCAAACTACTGCACTACACTGGCTTTCTCTCTCCTATATGATCACAAATTGATGCCACCTTCACTGCTGCAACTCTGTCGTATGGAATCCTGAGACCTCCAGTTTCACAAACTCTCCCAGAGAGCTCTAGTGCTTTACCAAAGAACAAATCCCAAGTTCCATCAGATGCACCCATGACTGGTTTCAAAATGCTACAATTGTGGAGTGGGAAAGGGACCGAAGACAGAACACAACCTGCCCCATTTCCGGCCACCACCATCCCACCTCCACCGACTCCCTCCCCGTTGCATCTCGAGGTCACTCTATAAATGGGAAATATCTGCCTATAAAGCAAAATCGAAGCCTCTGCCTGAGAGCAACCTTGCGTGACTCCAGGAGAAATCCGCAGACCATTCCAACAGACCGCCTGTTGCCAAGTCCTTATTAGGAGCCATGTTAACTGGTTCCCCTTGTCCTCACGCCGCTTAGAAAATTCATTCTGCAGTTTCCTTAATTGACCTAAAGATGGACAATGCCTCAAAAAAATTAGAAGCTGTTCTTATTTTCCTTGCCAACTGAGTCCCACCAGGCGTTCTGCCTGATCAAACCCATTTACAGAAGGAACTGGCTACAGGAAGCCAATAACCTTTCTGTCCCCCCTGGAGGCCACCTTTTCCATCACACAAAGAACCATTATCTGGCCAGGAGGCATACTGCTTCAAAAAAAAGGGGTGGACATGCACATATAGAATGATTTATTTTCCACTTAAATGGCTCCATTTTCTTCACTAGTGTAGTACAGTGGTTATGAGTATGAGCTCTGAACCAGAAGTCCCCAGATAACCATTCCCAAATTCCACATTCCCAAATTCCAGAAGCCATTCCCAAACTCTGGAGAACCCAGATGGCCACCTCCTTGCTCTCCTTCCTCCAGGCAACCAAACATTTTTGTATTCAGGTCCGGTCTTGGAGGAAAAGGATTTACCAGAGAGTCATACTGATTTGTTCTGGAATTGACTTTAACTTCATCATTTTTATATCACAATGTTTCATTGTGTTGCACTGTTATAAATCATTGCTTTTATTTGCATCAGGATTTGTCTTTAGTAATAACTGTGAGCCATCTTGAGCCCCAACATGTGTAAAATGGACATAATTACTGTGGCATATTCATAAGAATGTTGTAACTCCAATAACACACATGAAGTACACTATGATTCTCCAGATTTGAATGCACAGTTCTTGTCAAACTAATCCTACCTTTTTTAAAATCAGATTACTATCTTAGTGGACTGTGGGAATGCTGCTGACATAATTTAGCTTGATTTCAGAGAAGCACTTAGCAAAATTCCATGATATTTGAGCTGGCAAACAATCTGAACAGAGGCTAGATAATGATACCAATAAATTGATTCACAGATGTCTGGAAACCATACTCAAATTCAAAGTCATCAGTGGTACTATACTTTAAAAAGATTCAAAAGATAACAGTGAAACACAATTTTTAAAGTGCATAATTTAATTTCCCTTTACTAAAAAGGCAGAAGAGATAAAGGATCTTTGCAATGGTATCATTCTATTTCCCAAGAGGAGTCTCTGACGTCCATGCTATGATCTTTTGGGTACAAGATGAAGGCCTTTTTATTCCCTTGGCCGTTTTGGCATGAGATCCCCAAATCATCAATACACTAGAGGTAACACTCAATCTTTCATTTCTGCTAGTTGTATTTATTGTAGTTCTAAATTGCTTTTGCATTCTTTATAGGCTTAAATTTTTGCTGTTAACTGTCCAGAGAACTTTAATTAGTGCCCAGGACACAAATGTTCTAAAATATAAATAAATAGAAATAAAATATACATAGGAATACAAGTATTAAACTGAACACATTGAATAATTTAGTAACTGAGATGAAGAGATTAACGTTGAACAAACATGATGCCTGAACCTAAAAAAATAGAATTACAGACCCAATCTGTATCTTGCAAAGGGGCTCCCGTGCCAACCGCACCACTGTAAAGAACTCACAGTCCTTGTGATGCCACCCGTAATTGAGATGTTTGTTCTGAAATTATGAGAGCTCTTTAGGTAGAAAGACAATTCTGCCTCAAGAAAAATCTACACACATTACATGAACTGAATTATTAAAACATTTTAAACAGTTATGCAGTTCATTATTTTGATACCTCGTTCCAGGAGCCAGTCAATTTTTATAACAAAAACCAAGGTGCCAAGGTACACCTCCTTAAACTGGCCAAAATCTAAACGTGCTACTAGTAAATCTTGCTTCTCTTCCCTGAAGATGAGTTTTAATGTTTGAAATTTAATGGAAAAGTACCATCAATCTGGGGAGAAGCCAAAGAGAATCTCACAGTATCCTGTATTCTACAAGAGATAGTGAACAGCTGCTGGTTTACAACAAGAGTCAGCTCTTCTACATGGAAATATACAAGCACAGTTCAATCTAATTTACTGCTGTTTGGACCAAAGGGCTAACTGAACTGATTTTCAACACAGAACCCAACACACCCTGGTTCTTTGACCATGTGAAGAACTATTAGCTGTTACCCACGGGCCTAAATCCAACCGCTAGTCCCAACTCAACCAGACCCACTGAACCAACTGCAGAACAACAAGTTCACATTAAACAAAATTCCAGTGATCCAACAGGCCTGCACCAATCGAGTCTGGCCTCCGTGTTCTCACGGCCAAATCAGCCCAATCCCATTTGTTTTCCAAGCATGTCGCCACCAGAAACATCTTAGCAGACGAGGTTTCTGTAGTTTTCCAGTTCCCATTATCTCCCATCTGATCTTTAAAAAAATAAAATCAGGACTGCTGAAAACTCATTAGCCATAAACCCTAGAATTCCTTGCAGGACTTCTTCCCTTCAGCTAAACAGGAAACTGAGTATTTTATCATCCCTGGCCTGGTGGCCGAGGACATCTGTATGTCCAAGGACACTCCCTAGAGAGCCCACCTGGCTCTCTACCCACTTCAGTGTTAGGTGGTTGGCTTCCAGAAATAAAGAAAGGAGTCTGGCAGACTGTAAAAGGACACCCCATCCACTAGCACCCTCTTGATTTCCACAAATGCCTCCAAGTCCCTCAGAGGCATGATTCAAAATAAAAATGAACATGGTGGTCCACTGCAGATCTGGAAAGAAGATGCAAACTGAAGGAACAGGAGAACACGGGAAGGGGTGCTAGGGCTTGGCAATGGAAAAAGGTGTTGTGCTTTTGCTGTGTGTGTTTCGTTTTGGATGCCTTCTCTCTTTTGCTTTTCTGTAGTTGATTTTGTTTGCTTTCAGTATAGTGACTGCTTTTCCTTTGTGTGTTTCCTTGCCCCCTCCCCACCTACACCAGTTTTCTTACTGTGCTTAGTACAAGCAAGCGAGTGAGCAGCCCTTAGGTCTCAGACTCCACAATCTTGGAGAAGTTACTTGCTTCTGAGCTTCCTTGGTGTGAGACGCTGGAGCAGCAAACAGTGGGTTCACGGTGAGATTTCATGTTTTGGAACTCAAATGCAGCCTCTTCAACTGGTTGGGAAAGTTATTTTTATTTTAACTTCACCAGGTGCTTCCTCACTGGCCGTATCCACAAGGCTGCCATTTTGTAACAGAACCCATGAAAACACTCTCAAAATTTGAAACCTGCCCATGGATCAAAATAGGATGGGGAGATCTTCCTTAACTGCACAGCACCGGATTTCTAAGATTTTTCTTAAAAAACCACTGAGGGCAATGCAGTGCTATCTTCTTCACTTATGCTCACGCAGATCAAGTTGGAAACATCCGACAGTCTCAAAAGGGGGTGCTAGGAATGGGTGTAGGTTTTGTATAGACAAGATATTAAGTCAAGAGGTTTTTATGAAATAGCAGCACAGCTTGGATGGGCAGAGGGTGATGGGTCTATTTTACAAATATTGGAGTACGCTATGAGAAAAATAGTAGGATCAGCCTTCCAAATTTTTACTCACAATGCAGTATTGGCTAGAGTTATGAGCAAACGGCAGCTGGTCGCCACAAAGAGCAGAATATGGAACGCAAGAGAAATTTTAATGCATGCTAGGCAGTCTTGAGATAAGTTCCCAAGGGGTAAATAAATACTGTACCTGAGCATACTTTTCCCCATTATTTTCATTAAAATTGCTAGTTTTTCCAGATGGTATTTCTTTAATGAAGTTTAGTACCACGGGGAGCACAACCACAAAGCCTTGATGCTGTCTACAACTTCCATTAATCTCAAATGAGAGGTGCATCCAAAACATCTTAGATGGGAGAGGGCAGCATATCAAAAGGTCTGCCCACCTTGTTCCCTGTGATTTCTAAATGGCGAGTTTGGCACCAATGGCGAATTGAATGGAAGACAGACACCCAAGGTGTTGGGTTTGAGACCTTCTGAGACCCAGGTCAGAAACAAAACCAGCAATGCTCTCCTACTCTATGCCTCCCCATGCACTCTACAACAATGCTCCGCATACAAAGAACCAATGCATAACATGACTACCCTGACATCCTGTGGCAGTGGAAAAAACCCACACAGCTCTGACAGGCAATGATATGTTAATGCATTTTATGCACAACCGCAGCCCGGTCTCCCACATCACCCTTGGTCAGAGCAGCAGCCAATCTGTTTGCCAAAGAGGCAATGCGCCTTCTGTGTAACTCCATTCCCCTGCAGTGGGCTAATACCACCACTCCCCTGCCTAACTGCCTGCCTGCTGCTTCCTCCCTTCACTTCCATGTTCTTTTGCATTCAGGAGCACCACTCCCCTGGCTTGCACAGCCTCCTGCAGTACTTTTCTAAACCTCAGTGCCAGTTTGCCCCCAAGCTTACCATTCTTTTTTTTATTATTTATAAATTCATACATGTCATCAAGCTCTTCTCTTGGTTCATCAATGTGCAAGCAGGGAGGAGGAAAGGAAAATATTAAAAGGATCTTTAACATAAGCATGGGGGGGTCACCATAAGTCACTAGGTGACTTGAGGTCATATAGACACATGCATATTCATTGGTCTCTTAAGATATTTTGAAAGAAGGGCTTTCGACATGTACAGTGACAGTTTTATATAAGTGATTGATGATGACGATGATGACAACGACAACAGGGACAGGTTAGCTCTGCCTCCCCTGGAAGGGAATTCCACAGCCTAGACATAGCCACCAAGAAAGCCTTTATTAACTTTATTATCTCTGCATTTTTACTATTCAAGCAATGAAAAAGGATCTATGACTTGCTGTTGTGTGCATTTCTGACTTACAGCAACCCTAAGGCTACCCTATCATGGGGCTTCCGAGTCTGAGAGTGCATGATGCGCCCAACGTCACCCCTTGGGTTTCCATGGCCAAATGGGGAATCAAACTCTAGGCTCCAGGGCCATCATCCAATGCACAAACCACTACACAACATTGGCTCAAGACTGAGATATTTCTATATTATTATTACAGGAAGCAATGTGCACTTTTTGACTCTATTGTTCTAACCAGTTCAGCACTCCCTGCCACCTTGGGAACCCCAGTGGTAGATGCTGCAGGATATAAATTTATGTGCTAGAAGAACGACAAATAAATCACAACAAAATGTTGATCCCGCAAACTGCTCTGCACTTCGCTGCCTAGATTAAGTTTCACCCACACGAGGACGCTTCCTACAGCAGCTGCCCGCTTCCCATTATCCCGGTTCCAAGCCCTACTAATTGATTTTAGCATCTCCTTCCATTTAATCAAGCAGCTGGAAACCAGGTCCACTTGTCAACATCTGGACAGGTTAATTATTAGGTGTCACTTGCTGAAACGGCGCCAAGAACCCAAGAATGACGCTGACACCTGTGATGGTGGATCAGCTCACTCATCCCTTCTGTCTCGAGGAAGACGAGAGACATCCTGGAAGGGCACGGCTGGGCTCGGACGCCTCCACAAGATAAGGAGGACATCAAGGGGTCATTAAGCCATCCAAACTACTAGAGATGGGCCTCCTCTTTTCAAGGAAGTGTTTTCAAATAGCCCAGGGCTTTTAAGAAGCTTTTAAGACCCAATGCAAGCCTGCATCCACAAACAGCAAGCATTAAAACGGGGACTCCCCTTCCCTCCTCTCATACGTTTTCTCATTTTTCTCCATCTTCCTCTTGCATGGCAGTACAATCATCTCCCCTGAAATGGCTGAAATAAAAAGAAAACGGGAGGGAGGGGATAAAATGGTTAGATGAAACCAGTCACCTATTATGAGTTTCTGGAGGAAAGGATGAGAACAAGATGTGTGTGTGTGTGTGTGTGTGTGTGTGTGTGTGTGTGTTTCATAATATTTAATTATAGGCTTCTACTTTTAAGTATCTGAAGGCAGGTCAATTTTTATCTGAAATATTGATATACCAATCTATTCATTTTTTATTCAAAAAAAACTCCTGCTTGGTCATGCTATCAAAATATTTAACTAGGCTCAAATCATATTTGATCCTACCAGGGCTGTGAAGTCAGAAGCAATTCTGGGTGGAGCCAGAATTAGTAGAAATGTTATCAACTCCAACTCTGGTTTCAAAATAAAAAAATTATAATATTGCAGCAATGCATAGTAAATATCTCATTTTACAATTGTTGTTCTTATATGCCTTCAAATAATTTCCAACTTATGGCCACCCGAAGATGAACCTATCACAGTTTTTTCTTGGCAAGATTTGCTCAGACGGGATTTGCCTGTTCCTGTCTCGGAGGCTGAGAGACTGTGACTAGCCCAAGGTCACCCACTGGGTGAACAAAGGAGATTTTTACCCACTGGTCTCCAGAGTCATCGTTCAGTCCCACACTGGCTCTCCTTATACTTTAAACTTAAACAAACATATTTTATATTTGATCAGTTTAAATGGCTTGATGATTCACGGGGTGGGAATGAAATGCCTTGAGCTACCATTTTACTACAGTAAATTGTTTATTATTGATTTATATATCTTTGACATTTATGATGGAGTCAGAGTTGGACAGTAGAAAAAAAGAAGAGTTGGAGACAGAGTTGGAATGGAAGGCTTGGCATACCATATCTGCTCCACAACCTTTGGTCCAAACTCTCAGAAAGTCTAAATATGTGTGTGGACTTCAGTCGCCTGTGGACTTATGGTGGCCCCATGAATTTCATAGGGTTTTCTTAAGCAAGGAATACCCAGAGGTGGTTTTGCCAGCTCCTTCCTCTGAAACACAGCCTAAAGCTCCTGGTTTTCTTTGGTGGTCTACCATCCCTGCTTACCTTCCATGATCAAATGGGATCCTCTGCCTTCAGACCAAACTAGCATGCCATGAAATTAATCCAGACTGAAAGAGACTGTGCAGTCAAGGTGAGGAGAGCTCCTGAAACCACAGTTTGCCTGCCAAGATTTACAGACCAACTAAGACCTGAGGAAAACAAGATCTATCCATTGCGTTGCACATACCAGAAGAAGGGGACGTAATGTAAATTCAGACTCATTCCCAACCATCCAAATGACAGACTGAAGAAACTAGAAGTTGTGGCTTTTTAAAAATGAATCTACTATAGCCTCAACAAATGGAACTCAGGGTTTAATGTTGAATGCAGCCCAGTTACTTAACTCCAAACTTCTATAGTGAAGCTATGGCTAATATCAGCCTATACTGGGCTCTTCCCACTTCTGTCTCTGCCATGCAACATCAGTGCAAAAGCAGCAAAGATGGACAGCACACTGCTGAGGGTTTGGGATTGCACAGTTATCCTACCAGTACTTATTTGCTCTGCTCAGGGGAAAGAAAAAAACCAGCAATGGCTCTAATTACCTCAATGCACGGGAAAGCATTGTGCCACCAGCAGTAAGGGATCAGAGCACAGTGCAACCAAATTATCGGTGGGGCTGCACCACCTCTGCAGTCTCCACGCTCAGTGTTTTGCATTTTTACTGCTGGAATGCTGCTACTGGTGGGAAGCTTATCATTCTGTCAAGGTTGAGTTAA
Organism: Ctenosaura bakeri; assembly: GCA_948474755.1. NCBI lineage: Eukaryota > Metazoa > Chordata > Lepidosauria > Squamata > Iguanidae > Ctenosaura > Ctenosaura bakeri. The sequence goes on along the minus strand of CAOLHI010000014.1, from coordinate 1,451,282 downwards.
CATTCCCAATTTATTCTCCTGAAAGCGTTAGAGTTATTACAAAAGGGGGAGAGAGGAAGCACCAGTGAAGCTGCTCCTGGCTTGCCAGCAGGAACAATTGGACTGGGCAAACTGAGGGTCCAAACCTCTTGGGCTTTCCATAACTGTAAGGGAACTGTCATGATGCCAGACAAAATAGCCTATGCGCCATTTCTCACACTGTGCATTATAAATTCAGCACACTGCTCTTCCAACAAGCACGGGCCACCTCGAGTCCTGGTTTTGGAGAAAAGCCAGGTACCAAGAGGGAGGAGATGGTGGTGGCAATGACGGGCATTCACTGGGACCCAGGGCACATGCTGGTAGCACATACAACATACTGTCAAGTTGGGCCATGCTTCTATTCCATAAGAACATGGTAATCCTTAATAATCTTCTAGGTCATGCTGGGCTTCTTTCTCCAACCAGCAGTGAATGAGCAACCGAGGTCTACTTCTCCACTACTGAAACTTGTTGGTCCAGGTGGAAAATCCTGTCAGATATTTAACAATCACAATGCATGCAGTTGTGGAAAGTCCTACTGCCTACAGGGTTGCCATGGTTTGATTTACGACCGTACGACCTCCTGGATTTAAAAAAACTGCACTGCACACACACACAAAAAGAGGGAAGTCGGGATTTCAAGGCGTCTGGTGGACGGATACTGCTGCCGAGATTGTTTCCGTTAACACTTGGCAAGCAAAGCCCACAGAACACAGATGAAGAGAGATAAGCTATAAAAACACCATTTGGGCTGACTTGCTAGAATAGCAGCTTGTAATCCAATTCCAACTCTTGCTGCCAAGTGTTACACACAATATATCTGCGTATCAGGTTCTTTTTCCCCCTTCTCTGCAGCGAAGATTAACCAACAGGCGAATAAGCAGCAGCGTCAAAAACAAGCCAGAGATTGATGGTGACAACCTTTTGGAATTTATGGACTAGAAAAAGTGGCACGTCCTTTTGAGTTACTTCACTTTCTCAAGCATTTAAGGATGAGGAGGGAATACCTTGCCGACAATAACGTGACCTTAAAAAATGTGCCTCTCGGGTCAGTTCAGGAACAGAAGGAAGCACCTGAAACGACCAGTCTGTTGGAAAACTGTGAATGCCAGATTATGGACACCTATGGGGAGGCCATTTCTTACTCTAAATCACCGGTTAATTTTCATCTTATAACGAAGGAATGCATATTCAAACCACACACTAGAACCATCGTGGTTCCCAGACCCCAAAAATCCTATTTGATATTGTTTAGCTTTTTACAAAGATGAAATTCGTCCACTTAAATTTGTTTACTGACTTGCCAGAAGATTTCAGAGGGTGGAGAAAGGAGGTATTGAACCTATCATCCTGCCAAGGCTCAAGCGTCCTGGACAACTGGAACACAATGCCTAGAAGTTTCAGGTCCCCCCCCATCTCCACTTCTGAACAGTTAATTAGGCAGATATTTTTCCAGACAACTTTGTGTTGCTTACCCCTCTTCCCTGCTTTTCTTTTCCACCCCCACCCCAAATTGCTTTTGTGAGCTGCAAATGCCACTTTTTGACTCATCTGGCTCCTGCTGGCAACGATTCCCAAATGGATTGTTAGTCAAGTTTCACTGCTTTTAGGTTTCTCCCTTGGGAGTTTTATTCAAAGCAACTGTGACTACAGTAACCAGAAACTTTCTCTGTAATTTTCACTGGGAGTGGGGTGGGGGGATGAGGGTTGAAAGCAATCTCTCCCCAACAGCTGCTTTCATCTCGCTTTCCTGAGGCTTGGCCTGCAAAAAGAAACCTGACCACAGCCTTTGCAACTGATTTAGAAACTATGCTGTGCCCAGACCTAGCATGCTGAAAATTTTATTCTGCAAAGCTCATCTTCCCTTCGTGATGGGTACCTCTCCCCTGTCTTTCCACTCAACTGTCCTCTGTCCAGGGACACTGGTCTTGGCTAGCATTTATTAAACCCCTCTGGAAGGGACACATGTCCCCGGAAATGGATTTGGGGAACACAAGCATGGCACACTCAAAAAACAACAACGACATCCAAACAAATGTCTTCTAAGTGCTGGAAGATGTGTTTTAGCTAGCCTGTGGCTCTCTTCTGACCCTTATTCAGCAGATCTAGTCTTAAAACTGCCATCTCTTCAAGATCCCACCTAAGCATTCGGAAGAACCTGCTGACCAGAAGAGTTGTCTGACAGTGGAATATGTTGCCGCCTGGAAGTATGGTGTTTAAAGGAGGTTGTTAAAGAAAGGCTGGACTGCCATGAGTCAAAGGGAGTGCTTTGATTATGTCTTCCTCCCTAGCAGAATGGGGTTGGACTGGATGACCCTCTGGGTCTCTTACAGCTCTCTGATTCCATGATTTTATGCAGCCCCAATTGGCATGTCTGTCTTTCACAAACATGGCTGGGTTATCAGAGATTCTAGAACACGACCCTTCTTCAGTCAAGCCCTTCCCCTTGATACAAGGATGGGAACCCACTCAGAAAATTGTTCCTTAATGGTACATTTCAGCTTGGATACTAAGCAGGAGACACATGACTCCACTGAGACCTCTTGAAAGTGTGCATGCATATATGTGTCTCCAAGTTACCTGTCAACTTATAGTGACTCCATGAATTTCAAGCAAGCCAGCCCTTCTCTAAAAAAACAGTCCTAATAATGCCCCAGATACGCAGTTCCAAGCTTCCTTAAATGGAACAAATGTGAGACTCAAAAATTAAATACAAAACCATCTTGATGTTTACGTGTGTTAGTAGAGAGAAGTGGCAATATGCACCAATGCTCCTGATCCACATAGCTACGATGAGTCCAGGTGTCCAAGGTCTGGCTCTGATATGAGATTACAGCAGTTCAGAAATGTCTTCTGTGGGGAAAGTCTGTGTATCCCAGAGAGAAATGCTTTGGTCAGCCTTTGGTTCATTGCATCATCTACTTTTCTGAAAGTGGAGGAGGAGGAAAAGGACAAGGCCATACCTCCGCCCAATAAGCAGAGAACCCAACGACCCTTTTTAGCCTCTGTCCACAGTCTGCTTTGCTCCTCCACGTTATGATGCACTCAAACCAATCAGGATGCTTCCAAATTAACCACAATATTATGTTTCATTCACAGCAATGAACTATCAAGGTTGTGCAAAAATAGGGGGGGTGGAAATCTTCAGAAACCTGGCTGGCTGGGCGTCTCAGAGAAGCATTGTGCCTTGCCTTGGATGAAAGGCAGATCTCTAACCTTAATTCATTCTCCAAAGCCACTGAGGCCTTCCCTGTTGCTAATAGGAAAAACAAGAACACATGTAGCTATCTCTCTGTCTATACACACGCACGGAACTGGGCAAAATTTTCAAGCACAGAATGCCTTTATGAGCAGATGAAGCCTGCCAAATTTCCGAAATAAAGGCAAAGGCCTGGGCAGGTTTAAAGCAGGTCAGGCATTAAAGTCTGAATTCTCCCTCTTGGAAGAAAACCTCTTTACATCCATAATTAGTGCTTGGCATAACACAATACACTCTGCTCCCGGGGAGGGGGGCAATTGTCGCAAAGATACACACCAAGAACACAGACGCAGAGTCAGTATAGATTCAGAGACACTGAGAACTCCGAACAACGCCGAAATTAAATCAAAAGCCGGTGCCGAAATGGAGAGATGAAGAGAAGCGACTTATCTAACAGCACGCGTGAGACTCAAGACAGAGAGTATGAGCAAAGAAAATATTTTATGTGAGGGATTGGGTTTTTCGAAAGAGCTGTCTGGATTGGAATATGTAAATGTCAGACAAGCAAAACCGGAATCGCTCACTCCCAACAACCCTTCGACGCGGCCTGCGACTGTGCCTAACAGATAACAGCTTGCAGAGAATTTCCCGAAACGGCACTTCGTGCCTCCTTTCCAGCGTCTCTCCCCAAAGGACCGTCATTGGAGAGACCTGGTTAAGTTATTCCCAGATAAGAAACTACAGCTGATGATCCTTCCCCCTTCATATTACTCATACACCTCCATCCATCTCTCTCTCTCTTTTTCTGGCGCACACACACACACACACACAGCTGACTCCAGGTCCTATGAAGAGCTTGTGGGGGCTTTCAAACAGGTAGGTAGCACCCCAAAAAACAAAATCCCAAGCAAGACAGAAGCCTTAGGGTCAGCCCACTCCCAAAGACGACTCCTTGAATTTGGGGGAGTGCAAAACTCTGAAATTGGGAAAAGGCTTATCCAAGGAATCTGCACACTATATAAACTATGATTACTAGCCTCAGGACAAGATAAAACATTAAACCACTGTGTCAAGCTGTGGTTGAACATCCAAGATTGTTCCAAAGCATTAAGGTTAATTTCCTGTCTCCGTGGAACTGAGAAGCTCAGAGACACCTCTTGGTTTGACTGCTCACGCCGTGAGTGGGGAAAGCCAAAAGGAATTAGGGACAAAATGATGGCAGATAGATCAGTTTATTAAGCTGAGATATGACTGATAAACTGGCTGCACATATTAGTATAAGTGGCTAATCGTGTTTCCAAGGGCCCTTTCACAATAAATGCTTCCAGCACTATGATTCCACTCTTAACTGTCATGGCTGCATCCCAGGGAATTTTGGGGCTACTTTTCACTTTCAGTTTCATTATGGGCCTTAATAATTGCACATTAACCAAAATCAGAAGGACCACATTTAACTTCAAGGAGATCCTTCTTCCTTCCACGGTATTCAGCCTATGTGAGATCTCAAATGTCCCTGAGAATTTTCCTTATTTTTTTTTTAATTGTAAGCAAATAGAAACAGAAGAAATGCTCCTTGTAACCCTGAATACAATTGTTTTGAAAAGTTATCTGCCTTTGAAAAGGTAGACTTGGAATGAAAGTGTCACCTCAACCATAACTCCAATATATTAAAAAAAAAAAAAATCTGAAGAATAAGTGCATTGCAAAAAAAAAACAACAACTGCAAAGGCTGATGTGGACAGTGAAGAATACAGAGAGGTATCCAAGTGAGTAAACATCAAATGAAGGATTATCCATATTTGTGAGGAACTCATTCCAGCAAGAAATTGAACCACGAACCTTCTGCATCCAAAAACAGCCCAGGCTATCCAGTGCACTGAGCTACGGAAAAGCCTTTCTCTCCGGCGGTGACTTGATAAAGTCTGGTGCTCCAGATAGGCCCCCAACACAAGCACTCTCTCATTTGGAGGCCGTCTCCCATACAAAAGATGCTGACCACGGCCAGCCAGCTCTGGCTTCTCAGCAGAGAAAGCCAGTCAGGCTCTTCAAGGCCAGCCACACGCTCAGCCAGCCTCCAATGCCCTGCCTTCCAGCCCGAAATCTTTTTCTCCAGCTCCACGAGGCATTCACAAGCTACCCTGGAAACATGGATTGGGCTTTGTGGCATGGGCTGCTTACGTTTCATAAGCCACCAGCAGAGACAAGCGAAGGAGGAGGGTTGCAGCTTTCCCGGCAATGTTTCACAGGTGGGTTCCACACTTGCAGGTTCCACATGGATAAGGCAAGAGTCTGGCAATTCCTGTCCAGCCCTACAACTTCAGCTATGATAAGAAGACTCCAAAAATCAAAAGAGGTATTTTTAAAACAGTGATGCCTGACAGAACACAGGTGAGCCGTTGGTGAAGCTGAAGGCATGCTGTCCCTCCACCCACCTTGTTGTTGTGTGCCTTCAAGTCAGTGCCAACTTATGGTGGCCCTAAGGTGAACCTATCAGAGGGTTTTCTTGGCATGATTTGTTCAGAGATGGCTTCTTTTTGCCATCCTCTGAGGCTGAGAGGGTGTGACTTGCCCTAGGTCACCTGACGGGCTTCCATGGCTGAGCAGGGATTTGAACCCTGGGCTCCAGAATCATAGGGTCATCTTCCAATGTTCAAACCACTATACCCTGCTAGCTTTCACATTCCCAAAAAGGTATTTTGCCTCAAATGCCCTAAGCACGCTTTAGTGAATGTGGGGGCATTTTGACACACTCTTCTTCTTTGGATAATTTAGCTCCCAGAGATTCCTTCTATCCAACAGGGAGCGACCCAAACTTGACTTCCGGGTCCATTCCTGTTGGAAAGAAAAGGTCTCTCTTTAGGCCAAAACGGCCCAGAAAGGGCTAAAAACATTGTGAAATTATTCCCGCTATGAGCACTGAAGGGGCGTTTGGGAACAAAATGTCAAATTTTGAGGGGGCACAGAAGGGAGTGAGTCTCTCCGAGTGTCTCTGAAAGCTCAAGGTGGTCTCTCCAAGCCCTGACAGTTGTCCTCTCCTGCTTTAGAATAACAGAACTCAACACACTTTAAACCACCATGCTGGCTCTCACCTCCACCTATCCACCATCTCCCATTTTTGGTTGGAGGGGATGCAAACACCTCATAAGCATCCCTCCTTCGACACCAAGGTCATTTCCGCACTAGACTGTTATAGCGCTATGATTCCACTTGCAACATGCTATGGAATCCTGGGTCAGAGTCACACATCCATCCTAGCAATGGAACAAGCTAAATGGCTTGCGACCTTGGTACTTGAAGAACATCTCCCCTCCATAGGCCTGCCTGAGTATGTCTAGGACTTGTAAGAAGGCAAAAAGTTATCAGTCTAAGATAGTTCATCCAAAAAGGTTTAAAGGTGGATTCATAACGCCACCAGAAGTGTTTTTGCTGGCATTACAGACAAGGAGATGGATATGGACTACTTCTTCTTTAGTCCATGTCCACACTAAATTGTTATAGCGCTATTATTGCACTCTCAAATTCCTATGGAATCCTGGGGTTTGCAGTTTCTGGAGGGGCCGCCTGGCCCCTCCCAAAACTTCAAACCCCAGGATTCCATAAGATGTTGAAAGTGGAATAATAGTGCTATAACAATCTAGTGCGGAAATGGCCTTAGATGATAACAGCAGCAACAATATTGCTCGCTCAAACCTGGAAACCAACCAAAGCACCAGAGGTAGACGAAAGGACGGTTAAGGTTGCTGCGTTAGCCCAAATGGCCAAATAAGGCATATCTTAAGGGATAAGTCAACTGAAGATTTGTTGAAAGATTAGAAAGCATTTATGGACATTTTGAGCAATAAGAAATCTAACAAAGCAATAATTTGTGGCTATGGACACTAGTAATTCTAGTAAGATTGATTAGCTGGATCTACAATTATAGAATAACAGTTTTTTAATGTCTCCTAATCTTTTCTCTCTCATTGCATTGGAAGGTCAGACGCCTTTTGTGCTTTTAATAAATTAGGGTTCATTTAGTAAGTCTACGTTTTAGTTAGTTAGCGTTAATAGCGTCTTTAGTTTGTTGTTTTAATATGGTGCATCAATATTTGTTCATGTTAAAAATGCTAACTTGTGTTATTTTTTTGTCAAAATCAATAAATAAATAATTAAATGAAGAAGCCAAATTGGCACCAATGTTGAGTTCATTTTGGTACCAATTTGAGACTTAATGATTTCATCCAAGTCAATATGACATAGGTTTTCATACTGTTTTAATTGCTTAAATTATTAAATTGTGTAACATGATTTTTTTTAATCTTCCCATTATTTTTATTGTTTTAAAGTGCTGAAGCTGATTTTAATGTAAACTACCCAGCTTATAACACAGAGTGAGATTCCAATATTTCAGTACAGTAATTCAATCAATAATGTGGGCCTTTGCCCTTAAGCTGGGCTCCCCAAAGGTCATCCCATCCCCTGCTAAGAAGCCCAGTAGTTGTGATCCTACTGGATTAGCCTACTAGATGTCTACAGGGCTTTAGACTGGACTTGCTTTTTAAATTATTCAACTTCTAAATCGTGCAGTTATTTAATATGTTTTTAGACAGCTGTAATTTCCAATTGCTCAAGCCAATTTTGTGGTAAACCACCCAGACATCTTATAATATTGGATCTCATAAGAGATTGTATATGAAATATGAATGTTAATAAATATTTTTAAAAAATATTTTAATAAATAAATAAATCTACCTGAGCTAAACACTGGGTGATGTAGTGCCATGCAGTCTCAGCAGCATCATGGGCTTATGTTGGACTCAACTGCAGCCCTCTTAGTTTCTCAGAACCAAAGATGCCCACAGAGGCCATAAAATTAAGCAGTAAATTTCATCAGTGGCTTGTCTAGCCTAAAGAGCACCTAGGGCGAGCGTGGAAGTGGCACCCCTACCCTTACCCTCACCCCTACATGCATGGCTTTTTTGTGCTCCCCCCTTGGCACTGGCACCTGGGGCACATCTCCTACTTGCCCCACCCTAGATATGCCTCTGAATCTCACTCCCCAAATACCTGGCCCCTCTAGGAAAGAGCATCACCATTTAGAACCAAAGCAGCTGGCTTGGTAGACTGTTGTCCCCCGGCCTTCTGTTTCAAATGCATGCTCAGTTCTGCACAAATCCTAGGTGTGATATTGCACAACCACAATTCCACTCTGCAACAATTAAGCTGTCTGAAAGGTGGGGTCTGGAAGACGCTCCCTCTCTCTCTCTCTCTTCACTTGACCTTCACCGCCAGTGCTGCCTTGCAAGCATCATGATTCCATTAATCACTTAACAGGTAAACAAAGGGACTCTTGAGAGTGGCACACAGGCGTTTGCGAGGCAGAAGAGGATGGGTGTTTTCCCCAGAGAAAACAATGGGCTCTATTCAGAGCGAAGAATGTGCCATGCCAATTAAATACTTCAGGTTGCATAATTATAATTGCAATAATGAATGGCAAAGAGCATTTATTGCTTGCACAATACAATTTTTCTATTCAGTTCGATGCCTCCGTTCCTCTCTTCCTTTCGACTAACCTTTTGTGCATCTTCATATCAGATCTTTCCGCAGATTGCTTTGAAAGGGTAATAAGAAATATTATATTACCCAAGTTGGGGAATAAGTTAAGCATCCTTGAACTGTGCCTGTATTTATAATTTGTTCGAGGACTTTCTCAGCAGAGGCACAATGTTCAAACTATATTCAATTAACCTGGAGCATTAATGAAATTTCAGAGTGGCTGGAACATTTGTATACCCCGCTAAGGCCGAAGCCGCAGATAAAGGTTCCATGTTGGTTTGTAGCTTTCTTTCCTGACAATTGCAATTCACCATTTGCCTTGGCAGGCAGGACATTTCTGGCCTTTATTTCCTCCCCTGGCAGCCCAGAAGGAGCTCTGACCAGCTGTTTCTTCACAACTGGTCAACCTGAAGAAATTAAATTGGAAGGGGAACAAAGTTAATTCAAGATAGTTTCGTGCAGAGCTACAGGAATCGCCGAAAATCTGAAGGATTTCATTCTGTGGCCCATTTGCGCGTACTCTTTTTTTCCCCTTATCCTCACCCTTATGCTTCACTGGGTCCAATAAGTTTTAAAAAATAAATTACCTCCTGGAATGTTACCATAGCATTTCAGGCTCCCGGGGCTCTCCAGAGTTCGGCCAGAATATTTCTGAACAGTTTCCAGCCTCTATTAACCCGTCTATTGATTTCCCACAAATGAGAATTAAAAAGATCAGAATAAAAATGCATTTCAGAGGTCATTTCAGCTACATCAGAATATATCGCCTACATCACCTGCAGAGGAAAGATGGTGCCAAAATGGGGAGGGGAGGAGACTCTGGAGACAGAGAGAGAGAACGCAACTGGAGCATCTTCATGTCTTTGCTGTTTAAGTGGTAGGTTCTTCCTCATGTAGCACCTGTTTTATGGGCTTCTTATTTCACCCAGATCAATAAATGGAGAATGCTGCTTGAACCCACTTCTCGGATGCAACATGCAAGTCAGCATCGTTCACCCACCTAAAATTACCCATCTTGCATCCAATGAAGTGGACTGTCTCCAATAAAAGCCTACACGAGAAATTTCTTTTGCCCAGCTAGTCTCAAAGGTGCTCCACAACTCCTTTATGTGTTTTATACTACAATTGTCCCTCCACATTTGCTAGGTTTAGGAGCACAGGACCCCTGGAAAAGTGGGGGGGGGATCACAAATATCAAAATGTGTGAATGGGTCTCCGGGAAGGGGATGAGGCATGGTAGAGAGAACAGACACCCAGGGTCCAAACCAGGTCAGGGAAAGGTGAGGGAAATGGGGTAGGTGGGCTGGCACGGTGGCCCTAGATTTCATGTGAAAGCTTCTGTCAATGAGCACGAAAGGCCAGGATTTCATCTGCTTAGTGAATAATATGTGCAATGCCAAAATCACAGCATCTTCAACTATGCTGTTGATTTAAAGCACGATAAATCTCTTAGCATGTACCAAAACATTCTCTATGTTTGTGGCAACAGCTACTCTCTCGGGTGCCTCTGTAGCATTTGCTCCACGTCCACCAGAAATACAGGTTTGTTTGTCTCAAAAGCCTGAAAATCCAGTTTGTTTGCCTCAAAAGCCTGAAAACTCGCATTCCACTTCCAGATTCCTCAACATGAGTGAAGCGGTCCCCTGTAAAACTGTATTGCAAATACTCCCAGGCTCTCTTCTCCCATTTGAAGAATGCCGACAAGCACATTCTCCCTCTCAGGAACAAGGAAGTGTTTTACCTTGGCCTCAAGCAAATGAAAAAGCCTGGAAGTTGAGCAGGGCTGTGTAGATTGGAAGCAGCCAACAGAATGCCATGATACTCCACTGGCTCTCCTCTTGCCAACCCGCCATGCAAGTTACGAGGCACCAGAAGCAAACAACGATGTTAAGCCAAGTCTTTCGACACAACCAGCTCAATCCAACAAAGTTAAAAATCCCACTGGTGTTCTTCCTGCCTTCCTAGACTGTTTGGGTCTTGTTTCATTTCTGGTTTTGCTTGTTTGTTCATTTCAGCAAAACAGCATCCAAGCTCCAAGGCGCTTGCTGTAGCGAGGTGGTGCAAGGAGGCCAATTGCTTCCAAAACATGAACACACTGAGCCCAGGGAAGTTCGGCACATACGTGCACAAGAATAGCAACAGGCTCTGCTGCACCCTCGGAGCTGCTGAGAGCTCATCTGTATTCCTGGATACCTACAGAAGGCTGCGTGAAAGCGTACTACAGGCCAATCCCCTAGATTGGACAGGGGGAGAATAAAGCTCCGCCGGATGTAAACAGATGCTGTCTTCTCCCTACTCTTTACGCACTGATCTAGAGCTGGAGCCTCCCCCAACATTGCCGTTTAGTGACCAGGGAGAACTCGGGGTGCATCCTGAAAGCACCCAGCTGTGCTCCCACAACCTGATGCACAAAGATATCATAGACTCTTTGTCGGGTAGCCCTCCATATTTAGTAATGGGATATGTAGTAGGAGTTAAGTAGTAGCTTGCTTGTAACAAGGTATGGAACCAGAGGCCATTAGACAAACAGAAAGCTAGGAATGCACTGATAAGCACAGCCAGGCTGCACCAGAACTTCAAGGATCTCTTGCAGGCGGGAAGATGAACTCTTTGTCTTTTACGTTTTGTATTTTGCTAATTGTCTCCAGTTCACTCTCTGAAGTCCTGCACAATGTATCACGCTCCTAATAAATAGTGTTTATGCACTGTTCTATTTGTGTGTGTGAATTCAGCTCCTGACACTCTTAAAGTTGGAAGAGACTAGAAAGGCCATCCAGTCCAACCCCTTTCTGTCATGCAGGAAGACATAAGCACATCCAGACTCTCTTTAAACTCTCCAAAGAAGGAGAGTTCCACCACATTCCCAGGGAGCAGCATATTCCACTGTCCAACTGGTCTCACCACCAGGAAGTTCTTCCCAAGGTTTAGATAGAACCTCTTTTCCTGAAGTTTGAAGCCATTGCTCCTAGTGGAGCAGCAGAAAACAAGCTTGCTCCACCCTCCATATGACATCCCTCCAAATGTTTTCATGGAGCTCCAGGTATCAAATGAACAATTACACCCACATTGGTCACCAACAGGATTCTAATCACAGTGTTAACTCACACCACCACCATCATCAAAGGGTTTGTGTGTGTGTGCATTTTGCACAGTTGCCTATCTGTGCCCAAGGGCACCTGGCTTTGCCAGAACCTCTAACCCTGGACGGTCTCCAGCCCCATTCCTATGGGCTTGGCACCATTCCTCTGCAGCACACAACTGTTATGTTTTCTCAGCAGCTTAAGACAAAGAGTGCTGACCACAGCTCCAGGCCGCCTCTGGCTGTTCAGGCACCCCCCTCGCTTCCTATTGAATCAATTAGCAATGTTAAATATTTAACACATTAGTCTTATTCCACTGCACAAAACATCTTCCGCTAGGCTCGGGCAGCGTAAGTGCAAGACAGGAAATGGACCAGAAGTGTAGCAAATATAAAGCGAACAAAGACAAAATGAGCACTTTGTTTAAAATGAATGTATAAACAAACAGAAAACAGCAAGTCAGAGCCCTCAGGCTTTAAAAAAAAAATGTGGGTGGGGAAAGCTGTCTGATGTGTGTGTGTGTCCCATTTCCCACACACACTTCTGACAGGCTCCAAAACCTCAGAAAGCCCATTCAATTAAAACGGAAGACTTATGAAGTGGTGTGCTTAAGGAATCCTCCTAGCATCTCCCATCAGTCTTCTTCGTAAGCATGGGTGAAATGGGAGGCACTTCCAACTTTTTCCAGGAGAAAGGCAGAGCCACCACATGGCAACAGAAGACAAGAAAATAGTGGGGTGTCAACTAGTACCACCTCTAGAACCTATAGACCCAAAGCAAGGACTACACCCCCATTACCAACACAGGTAACACTTTGGTCTCAGGTGGCACAGAACCTTTCAGTAGCATTTTGCAGACTCCTCGAGTTGGAAGGGGCCTCGAGGGCCATTCAGGTCCAATCCCTCTGCTCAAAGCAGGATCTCCATCTAGGGCATCCCCCGCAGCAGGGAGCTGTCCAGCCTCTCTTTGCAGATGTCCAGAGAAGGAGACCCTCACCATCTCTATAGGCAATTTCATTGCTGAACTGCTTTCGCTGTCAAGAAGTTCCTTCTGACGTTGACCAGAAATCCACTCTCCTGTAACTTCAGACTATTAGATTTAGTTCTATCCCCTCTGGGGCAGCAGAGAACAAGTGTAGACCCTCCTCTTGAGGTATTTAAAGAGTGTGATCATCTCCCCTCTCAATGTTCTCTTCACTGAGCCGAACATACCCAGCTCCTTCAACTTCTCTGGTCCCTCTCCAGTCTTGCGTCTCATACACAAGTAACAAATGAATGAGACGCAAGGCTATTCCAAAAAGGTATTGCATTCCAAGATCTGAAAAAAATCCAAAATAAGGAACACCTCTGTTCAACCATTTCAGATAAGAGAGGCTCAAATAACAACAACAACAGACTAAATAGAGATAGAAACATAAACACACTTTGCTGTATGTGCAAAGGTCTCCATGGCATTCTGAACCTCTCTTTGAAGGCCAGCAGAGGCAGACAGAGGCAAGACATGGGCACCTCCATCCTCCGCTGGTACTCACTGCTCTCCTGCTTTCCTAAATGTCCAGACCAGGCCTTTGGTCACTGGTGCTGACCATGACCTGCAAGATCTCCTTGACTGAGTGCTTGATGAGAGGGATCCAGACAGCTTGGCTGCCCTGGAGCACAGGTGAAGGCGGTTGCATACCAAGCCAGATAGACGTGGCTTGCGGAAACCAAGACGTGGTTTAGGAGAAGGCAGACCAGAAAGAAAACGAGGGTGCTGGGAGCAGACTTCCACCACCACCACCTTGCAAATTACTGCAGCCAATCCTGTTTGGAAGAGTATAAAATACTCACCGGCATTTCTGCCTGCCAGCAGGCACCTTTCAAGACTCCCCACGTGAGGAGAGACCAGCTGCAGGAAGCCGCTCTACGGGCTGCAAGCTCTGGAGAATACGAAATTGGGTTGAAAGAAAGCGCTGCGGCCTGCCATCATTTAACTGAAGAGCAGGGAAGCTCAAGTACACATTTTAAAGTCAGAAGTCTTTAGCATGAACTTTTGATTGCCAAGCCAGCTCTGCATAACATGGATTTTTGACAGTAGGGTGTTCATGTTTTGCAGACACGAACACAGCCTGAACTCACTTACCCGGCTATTATGAGAATGACAGTGGTGCGCTCCCTCTCCAGTGCGGCTCGCCTCCGCCATGAATAATCCAGCTGCTCCAAAAAAGCATCTCTGCAAAGACGACGCAGAGCTCCTCTTCTTGCACTGCAGCTTCCAAAATGGCAGGCGGAGAGCTAAGGGCTGTGCCCACGAAGGCACTGACAGGCGTCCTAAGCCATGGAAATATTTAGAAGCGTTCAGCAGGAAGAGACGCTATTTAGAAATGGCCCAAGACCTGCTCCACACCTGCCACCCTGCAGTGAACTTGGTCAATTTTTTAGAGGGTTATTTTTTTCCCCTCCCTAAAATAAAATCAGGAATGATACAAATGTAAGAACAGGAATAACAAAGGATTTAGCCCAGTTCTGAAGCTGCACCTCCATGGGGCATCTGTTTGCCTTTTGTTCCGACAACCACCATTCATTTTGCCTTCAGCCCCATGCATTTCTTTGTTTCAAAATGGGGAAAACCCAGCGTAGAAAACCCAGAGATGAGATGGACGAGACCACCGGGTCATTTCCCCTGAACCACTGCACACCTACAACAGCCCTCACAAGCCCTGTAAGAAACTACAGTAATTGGATTCATATCTTTCCTGTCCCCTGGGCAACTTGTTTTCTGCAGTTTTTTCCACTGATGTTTTTCATGAGATGCATTTACCAGCTATACTTCTGCACCTGAAAAACCATCTGATATCTTGCCCCTTTTCCGTGGAAAGGAGGCCTCTGCCGACTTCTCGGCCTTTCAGATACTTAACGCCCTCTTCCACACACATCCATCCTCCCACATTTAATCTTTTCTAAATAGAAAGACTCAGTACTTCAACCTCTTCAGTTGACTTTGAAGCTCTGCCCTTTGCTATCTTCTATTACTTTCCTACAAAGATGCCAAGCATTTTGTTTTGCAGCATCCCAAAACAAGGATTGCCCAAAACAATGGACACAAAGGTCGAATATTATTTCCTGAATTTTTAATGCAACATTTATGCTAGCTCAACACCAAATTAAGTTTACATGATCCTTACAAGAATATCACTTTTGTGGATTAACGTCTTTACACCCAAATTCTTAGACCACAGAAATTTGGAGCAGCTACGCACTGTGAGCTGTAATCAAACTGCACACAAAACATATTATTGCACATAGACACAAAGGGAGAAGAGTTCCAGATATCACTTTAAATCCCCCTCAGTGTACACTGGGAAGTTGTGAGCCAATCAGGGTTTCCAGGAACACAGAGGTATTTATCATTTATTATGAGTATCCTTTGCCTAAGAAAACCCTATGAAATTCATGGTGCCACCATAATGCAACAAGCAACTTGAAGGCACATACACACCAGATCTTGGAAGCTAAGCAGAGACAGTCCTGGTTAGTACTTGGATGGGAAACCGTGAATGAATACCAGGTGCTGTAAGGTCTACTTTAAAGAAGGAACTGGCAAAACCACCTCTGAATATTTCTTTTCTAAGAAAATCCTTTGCAATTCATGAGATCACCATAGGTGGTGATCTCATGATCAACTTGAAGTCACATATGTATACATGCACATGCTTTTTTAATACATATGTGTGTTTAAGTACGGGTGCTGTCTTCCCCACTGCAGGAGACACCAGCCCACAAAGGTGACTACCACACAAGTTTTGCAGCCATGTTCATCTTGCAGAATCATGATTAAGTTAAAGAGAACTTCTCAGAGTCTATTCAAAAGAAGCTTTGAGTTTACTGTTCCCTAGACTCAAGTTACAATCCACAGAAGCAAGAGGAAGTCTATTAACGCGGAAATGTCTCAAGTTTCAGCCTGCAGTGCCAAATGTTGGGGAGTGGTCCTGCTTTCTAGGGCTACACTTTTGTTTAATGCGCACAGAACCCAGGGCATGTATCACCCTTGGAGAAGATAAGCCGTGGATATGGTGTCCTCTGTACAAAGATCCGGTGTTGTCCCAAGCTGGCTCTCGGTAGCAGGAGCAGGCATAATGGCTGACATTTCCTGTTGACTCTGAATTAGAGCATCTTCTAATGAAGCTCACTTCAAAATCATTTTAAATCCATTTGCTCATGTCAACATCAATGTACTCAGCATTAGCTACCAATTAGTAAACCGGAAAATATTCTTCAGATAATCTGAAATCGTGGCAAAATATTCAACGTGCCGTCCGTTTACAGCAAACTGCCCTATAAAACCAAATTACTGGAACCAGCTGTCACACACCACCACATCTAAGGGTGCAGAGCTATTTAAGTCTCCATTTTTCCCCCTTCCAGAAAAAGTTCCAATACCTGACTGCAGCTAAGTTGATTAATATTTTGAAGTGCAGACTGCTTTATCTGCTCGCGTTCGCTCCCTATGCAACAAACCAGCCACCTTGTCTTTATTGATGTATGAGGTAATGAGGAGCAGTTGTAAGGATTTTTAAATCATTAGCTCAGCCTAAGCACCATGCGAGAGACCAGCACACTCTGCAGATCAAGCTGTTCAAGCTTAGGTTTTACAGGAGTGTCAGAGGAACACAGATTCTTATTAAGATTCCACAGGATTTAAAGTCTGCAGATTTGGAGAAGCCAATACAGCCCCCACCGGCCACACCTCTTCCCCAACGCTTATCAAGGCAACTCTTTAGAACCTGATCTGTCCCTGTCAATGTGGAAGAAACTGCAGGAACAAACCCATTCCTGGCCATGCATATCTAACTTTGTTTTTCTGCCTGCCTCTGCATGATTTTCCTGCTTTCCACTTTTTAATTCGTAGCAAGCAATGCCACAGGACAGGGAACTGTGATGATGGCTCCATCTATCCAAAGTCAAGCCGTGATTCAGCGTGACGAAACACAGTCACTGGGTCGGTGCATTCCCCTCCAAGCTCTCCGGTTCCACTTCTCAAAACAAACCAGCTTGTCTGTGAACTGTAAGCGGCAACTAGGAACTGAGAGTCTCCAATTCTGGTTCACACAGACTTATACTTTGCCATGTTCGGATCTAACAAACTACAGTTTACTACGGCGGAGAGCACTGAAGCATGCAAGGGAAAGAAACAAAGTTTGCTTCATGTAACACCAACCCACAGGTTCGTATTCCATCCAAACTTAACCAACCCTGCAAAGATTTTCACCAGGGCATCATGCTTCTGTCACCCAATGCTTTGGAGCTGACAATGCTAGTGGTCATGGAAAGAGTTAATGTACAAACCAGAACACTACTGTAGGGCAATCAATCTATCTATCTATCTATCCATCCATCCATCCATCCATCCATCCATCCATCCATTCATCCAACCATTCATCCATCCATCCATCTTTGTATGCCACCTTTCTCCCGCAATGGGACCCAAGGCGGCTTCCAACAATATGTACATGTCAGATGCATTCCTACACCACCACCTGGAATTCACTAACATTGGGGGAATGGATGCTACCTCAGGCGGCTTTTAAAAGAGACAGGATTTACTCATGGAGGAGAACAGGATTGTGGAAAAGCTCCTACATTGAAATGGAACCTCCAGGCTCAGAGTGAGCACTGTTTGGTCCAAAAGAAGCCTGTCCAAAAGTTGTTTCATACATTTATATCAAGAGACAAACTCAAAAGACATCTTAGTCCAAACATCCCAAGATAAAGACAATCCAGACATCCAAACTTGCATCCAAACTTTATCAACAGCCACTCTTCCAACACAAGGACCCTCCTCCTCCCACTGAAAAACACAGAGCTAAGAAAGGTAGCTGCGTTGTGCTAAAATTACCTCTCGGATTTCTGGGGGAGGGGATAATCTTTATGAGTTATATCCAAGGTTAAATCCATCCACAGACAAACTTCCTTTGTCAGTGAGACTTTCACCATCCCACCTACCACCAAAAAAGGGGAAAACATCACTTGCACAGCCATGACAAGTTTTAGACTGGGTGAGAAAATGAATAGATCTTGATGAGAAGGCCACTGGTCTACAGAAGGCCTGGGAATCATGTGTCCTTCAGGCATTGTTGGACTGCAGTTGCTAAAAGCCCCTGGGAGGGTAGCTTCTCTTTGAACTTTTTCCATTCCCCCCCCCTGGTTTTCAAGTCCCTAACTTCTTTGAAAAAGGTCTCAGAGGGAGCCTAACTATCAGAGTGCGTTCCAAAATCACATCCTTCAAGTGTAGATTCAGGTGCAGACAACCACCTCCAGATTCTACACTTCCAAGCTTGAGTCACAACTGACACAAAATGAGATCTTGTTCTCAACATGGGATCTTGTTCACACATCGTCCACCTTGTTTTTGTGATTGGTGAAGCTGACTCTTTGCATAATTGTGCTCAAGCAGATGGTTCCACCATCTCACCACCATCCAAGCACTGACGAGTAGGAAGAACGAAATATTGGTGGAGGACTCAACCCCCAATACCTCCACGTATAATCCTCCTTTCCAATGCTGCTCAACGCTTTTAGCACACCAACTACAAATATTATTATTTGTCCTCTCAACAAATCAGTTTGAATAACTCTGCTATTTAAATAAAGCAATATTTCAAGAGCAGGCTGCCGCTGTAGACCCTAGCAGTATTTTTTTTTCACTTTAATGCACTGGTTATAAATAAACTACATCAGAACACATTCCAGCGATTTTTTTTTTAAAAAAAGTGCCATCTGATTATGAAAGACGGTTTTGAAGGTCTTTTTTTCCCCCCAGTGCAAGTATTTATCATTTTCAAAATTCCCTACTAGTGGGAACATGTTTAATTCTTTAGTAGAGCCTGCCAAGTGAAGCTTCAGCCAAAGAGTACTTCTGTTTTTGCTTTATCAGACTTTAAAATTCAGAAGTCTAAAGCAAGGCATATGCCAAACACATCAAACATCTGTTGGAATCCAGCACACGTTTCTGTTACAAGGGAGTCTTGGATATAAATTCATCTGAAACCACCACTAATTCACAGCTCCTTCCTAAAACTGGAACAAAGTGCAAGATGTTTCTTACCACAGTTGTGTTACCAGCTTAAGGTGAACCTTATCCTAGGGCTTACACGACAAAATTTATTCAGAGCAGATTTTCTTACTCTTTCTGATGCACTCTATCATCATTGGTATCCTTCATCGTTTTCCAAGTTCTGAGATTACAAAACATTGTTTGCATACTTTCGCGGTTACCTTTGCAATCAGAAAATCTGGGATGGTGTCATGAAAGCTGGCAATAGGAAGCTGAACTCTGTGCCAAATGGAAACTATCCTACTAGCACAGAATGCCCATTGTGTATGAGGCACCCATACAAAGGAATCAGATAAAGAACATCTACTTTCCACATGGGCATGTGTGCTCCTCTAGAAAACACCCTAACAGCAGGTTGTACAGTGGCATGGAAGTGCAACACTCCTCACCCTCTTTTTGGGTCAGGGTGCTGGCAAAGCTAATTTAGCACCTCCAGGCCAAAAGGGTGGTTGGGTAAAGATGCACCAAGGACAACGCCCACCATAATTCCAAAGATGGTTTTTCCCATTTTACATCAAAGCTTTTTATACAGCCATTATTCCTCTACAACATTAACATCCTTCATCTAGATCTCTTGCATTGTTTTCCCTTCTGCTTTTGGAACAACATAGGCCAGGTCACCCAAGTAGGTAGCACGAAGGCTTCTGCAATGTTCAATTCCATGCTATTCCCTATATGCTCCCACTAAGCCTTGAAACGCATGCCAAAGACCTGTCTTTAGTTGGACACTCAGCACAACAAAAAGGGAGCCAGAAATTTCGAAGCATATCTCATTCCCCTTCTCCCTATTAAAAAATAATAATAATATGGCCAACACAAAAAGCTATATCCATCTGCTGTAAGCCATAAAGCACCAGACCAACCATTTTGGCTACTTTTAATTTATACAAGACACAGAGAGATAGAATTTAAGTCTGTGCTAAAATAAAAACCCAAACCCTGAGAGACTTTGAAAATAAGCCTTGAGGATTAGATATTCATTACCTTTCTCATAACAGTACTAAATTCATTCCTTTAAGCAGAGTAGATACACTTCTTGCTTCAGATCACACATCTGTTGACTATGCAATCACATTTCAGTGGGTCAAGGTTGGTTAAGAGAACTTGATCTGGTGCCACAACGTTGATTTTCCATCCATGTGCACAGCATTCGATAGGACCCCACTAAATGGAATACAAGATGAGGCATTATGCTTGAACTGTCCAGTCTTCCTTGAGGTGGCCGCATCAGAGCTCCACGGTCCAAAAGACATCCCACAGCAAGAGCTTCTGGAAGTGTGTGACAGGCAAGCAGGCTTCAACGCTCACATCACTTCTGTCCCAGTGAACTGTTCAAGATGGGTTTCGAGACCAAATAGGAAAGATGGACAACTCCTCAAGGGACCATCATGCTATAAGCCAAGAACATCTTCTCAGGCAACAAGGTAAGCATGCACACACACAGGAAAGCCCTTCAACACAATGCAAGATTGGCATAACAGGAAAAAGAATGGCTGGGAGGACATATTTTAAAAAGCAGAAATAGAACAGAAGACTATATCTACTGTTGTAGCTCCTCAACAACCTCAACGGTGAGGCACAAGCATTCATGGGAGACCCAAGATGATGATTCAGCTTCGGCCTTTCCCATATTCCAAAAGACAAGGAGGAAAATGCCTGCCAGTAATTCTGAACTCTCAACACACTCTCCATACTATTTCTTACCTGTAACAGACTTTTTTTTTTTTTTGGCAAATATATGGCATTTTTCAAGGACTTCAAATGTCACAGTAGGCCATGGCCACTGAAATGTTTGCTCAACTAGACCTGTAGAAAATAGACAATCAGAGAAACCCAGCAACTTCCTTGGAAGGATATGGCTTACATCTTTCATAGTATATCACTTCCTGAAGATAAAAACCAAGTTGATTTGGGAGGCAGAAATCTTAAGGGGTGCATCAATAGAAAGCCAACCGCCCAAGGCAAGGACCCTCTTTAACATCCTAGGAGAAAATTTCATTCCATTACCCACCCTGCCCAAGTAATGTTTATTTGCTGTTTTCCTTGGGCTGGTATTAAACTCCTACTAATTAAACAAGCCACAAGATCTAAACCCTGATAGGACATCCAGATCTAATTAAAAGCTATTCAAAAAATATGGTATTTTACATATCCGGAAAGGGGGGGAAAAGGCAGAAACCTAACCTTTTAAATCATATTGGACTGAAATAATGTGATCTATTAACATCGCAAATTATAGTATGCAAATTTTGATAATTCAATGGTATTTATAAAATTCAAATCAAGTCGCTCACCACTACCGAACGCAGACTAAAATGGCAAATTTCAAGAGACTACGGAAATTTGTTCATAAGCCACGCAGTCCCATGAAATGCCATATCTATCATCAACTTTTTAATTACCAATTGATCAGCATGTAGACGGTGTAATAGCTTTCAGCTTTTAATTACAGAACTATCAAAATCCCAACCAAAAAAAGGGATCTCCAGAGAGGAAACTGTAATGCTTGATTATTCATCGCTGCATAATGAATGATTTGTTTTTAAACAAGATATCAAGTTCCTTATGTAATCCATCTGGATGTGTTACTTCACGGGACCCCCACTTACCCAAACGTCTCAAGTATCAAATCTCTCCCCCGCTCCCCACCGCCGCCTTTCTCCAGTTGTGGCTGGAAATTTTGGAAAGGATTCAGACCTCATTCCAAGACAGTGAGATCAGCAGCAACCCCAATGAACTGCAGCCCTCTGCTACAAATCCAAGAGATCCTCCAAGTCCCCTCCAGCCCCTGAAGGACCAATGCAAACCTTTTGGAAATGTTCCTATTTATTCCTCCCCGAGGTACCGTTTCGCCCTCTCCGCTGGAATAGCTCCCCAGCAGAAGCATATTGTTCAAGCATTACTTAAACATTTTGGAAACCAGCTGGAAAAGAAAAAAGGTAAGGGCTACCCAAGTCTGGATGTAATATGGAGTTTATTTAACCTAAAAAGCATGGCTGTAATTCACACTTTGATGAAGGGGTGGCATAGTTAAAAGCTGATGGAAGTGTCAAGAGCATTAGGAAGACTAAAACTAGCCTCTTCCAATAGGAAGCTTTTTGGTCCGATCAGATGTGAACAACTGCAGATGCAGGTAATCAAAGGCACAGCAAAACCCACAATCTGCCCACTATAAGGTGAGGCTCTCCAACTCTTGCTTGATCACTCACTCAAATGCTGCAAATTTAGAGGCTGCTTTATGGAGCCTTTCTCCCATTATGCAGAATCCAGGTTTTGTCTGAAGAGGAGCAGGAGGGACAGAGGCAAAGCTTTCAGCTCCATCTACTCTGGAACCCTTTTAACTTCAACATGGATGCATTCAGGCCCCCTCGAGCAGACAGCCGACTATTCATAAGCACCCAGGACAATATATTTATTTATGAAAATGTTGCCCTCGTAGCAAATTGGCATTTCCTTGCAACTGTGAGTCAGTTTGCCTACTGAGCATTGAAAACTCATGAATGCTAAAGACAGGAGAAAATCCCACATTCACACTCCCATATAACATGCATATAGGATGGTGATGCTAGACGCCAAAGCTCCCCTAAGATGGTTAAAATAAGGATGTGAGAAGGCACAAAGACATCGATGCGAGCAACTCATGAAATGTTCACTGACCTGTGAGATCAAACATATGGAAAGGTCTACTTTTATCACTATGTTAAACTGAGCAAACAGCAGTTTATGTGCCAGAGTTTTTAACAGCTTCAAGCTATAGCATATTTTCTTTTTTTTCCCCCTGAAAAATAGCAGCAAGTCAATCTGGTACTTTCCGTGCTGCTCTTTGTTCAACAATAATCCAACTTTGTGTAAAATCCCATGAAGTAATGCAAAAGATATTTTTTTTAAAAAAAAAAAAAGCACACCAAATGTCACTGAGGACATCTTATTTTACACAGTGTATTGAAGCTGCCTTTGCCAAAACGGACTCAAACCATCCGTCTTCCTTTCAGCCTCAGTTTCCCTGTCTGCAAAGTGAGAAAAGCAAATTATCTTATGGGCTTTTTGGTAGTCAAGAACAGCTACTGAGGAAGAAGAATCATCCAGCATATATTTCCCTCCCCAGGAAACAAACTGCATTAGCCAAAATGAAATATAAGCATCACACTGTTCTTTACCCATCATAAACAGATTCTTAAGAGATGTAGATACTGTTAATTCAGACTAAACGCTGGCTGGCAGATCCAGGAAAGCTTTAACAGTGTGGCTACTCCCTGCAGATTTCAGAGCAAGTTTCTCACCTTCAAGTTTAATTAAATTTCCCTACATTAGCAACTCGCCCACCCACCCTTTTGAAAATAGCCGTGCAAAGGTGGCAAGACATTCCCTCACCACTGGAAATTCTCCAAGCAAAAAACAAGCTCAGTCATTAACAGAAACAGAAATTAAAAGCATCTCGTGGTGCAGGTGATAAAGATGAATGAGTAAAGATTAATAAGTGGATTTTAACAGGAACAGCTCCGGCCGAGGCGTGCGGGGTTTTTGCATCGGTGGATAATGGTTGTAAACATCTGTCCACCAGTTCATTGTTTTTGTTGGGCTTCCCAATCAAATGCTTCCAGCCATGTGAAACTGCTTTCTTCATCAAATGTCCCCAAATGTCAGTTACTGCATGGCTACTTTGCTGTATTTCAATTAAGACAGCTAATCTACTAAATAAGGTTTCGGGGGGAGGGGGGAGATCAGTCGAGAAACCTTGTTCAACCTATTTTTGTAGACATATCCCACTGTTCTAAAAATACACAGCAACTCCGAAATACACTAAAAACCCTGAGAGACTTCACTGGAGATAAATTGCAAACGTTGCTTAGTAAAAAATTTATGAAGAGGAGAAACAAAAAATTAACCCACCGTTTTAAACGGGGAACAATTAGAAGTACGCAAAGCATCATACCCGGAGCGCATGGCGAGACATACACACACATATGCACTCCTCACACCAGATGGAGAACAGAACTGTAAATATCCAGGATTACAACACTGTCCATGCGCTTCAGGTCTGACAAGGCAGCTGGGAGGGCCAAGCACCTGCTCCGGGTATTAAAACAGAGGACTGGCAAGGACCCACAACTCCACCAGTTAGCAAAGCGGGTTATTTCCTGGGACTTCAGGCCAGAAAAGGAAAAGATTGCATTACCTGTTGGGGCAGGTCAGAATCTTAATGCTCAGGTAACAGATTGCTATATACAATTAGCAACGAGGACTGAGACCCAAAAAATATGGAATAGCGTAACCCTTTGGAGCCAGGGTAGTGTGAGGGCTGCACTACAACCACGGGGACTGGAGTTCAATTCCCCGCTTGGCCCCGAAAATGCACTGGGTGACCTTGGGTGGGTCACACACTCTCAGCTGCAGAAATCCCCTTGATAGGGTCACCTCAGGGTCCCCGTAAGTCAGAAACGGCTTGAAGGCACACAGCAACACTTCCTACTTCTCAAACCATCAAACACTGTTATTGAAACCCTTGCAGGTGGTTTTAAAGTTGCATCGTAAGTTACAATTTGTTTTTGTATAAGTTTATGCGAGTTATTGGGTGTTTTTAGAACTGAAACATTTTGCATGCGTTTTTAGGTAAGATATACATAACACAGAATTGATATAGCAAATTGTAACTTGTCTCCTGCTATAACTCCTGTTGTTTATGTATTGCTCTTTTTCTTTTACCAGACCCTGAAGAGGGCCATTAAATATTACCAGGCCAAAATCCACTGGGTTAATTGGAAGAATAAAATCATCCTCTTCATCAGCCTGAGGCTTTTGGGACCCCCAGGGTGCCCCGTGGGCTACAAAAATGGCCTGCTGGCCACACTGCCCCTTCCCTAATGCCGGAGAGGGTTGCCGCCTTGTCCCTTGAAATCCCTTCTTCCTTTTGTGCTATCGGTTGGAGATTACAAGCAGCCAGGCAGAAACAGCCTTATTTCCAAGCTCTGAAAACCCTTGGATCCCTTTTGGTTGGAAAAGAAAGACTTTTTAAATAAAACATTTTAAACAGATGACACGGTGCCTGCTGCACTGGAGAGGGACTGAATGAGCTCCTTCCCTGCTAAGAGCGAGCCACGGCGCCGATATGGCCACAAACGTTTACCTGCAACCAAGCAGAAACCATTGGTTTTCTTTACGTAACGGGCGGGAGGAAGAAAACCTTTTTCTTTCCCCCGAGAAGCCACCACGACAATGCTCTTTGCAGCCCAGACATTTTGCACTGCATTAACAGACTTAAACTTAATAAGATTCCATTTACACAAGAAGGAACACGGAGGGGAGATTCATTATGCAATTGTGCATTCAGAACTCTCCTGGGGTGATTTAAAAGCTGCATCATTGGTTCAGCAATAAACCCTCCATTTTATTAGGCTCAAACCATATTTCTCTGTTACAATAAATGAGTTGCCGGCAAGGATTTGTCAGCTCCGTCCCCGAGACTGGGGCTGCTTTCAAATGTCAACTTTGTCTCATTGCGCAAAGTCATGGCGATTCATCTTGCCCGGGTCCAGATTTGCCTCTCCGTGGCAGCTGTTCAAAGGAATTTTTAGCATGAAGGCACCAAGGAGCTTGATTGCCTTGGAGGTTTCATCAAAGGAACAGTAATGGGGGCAGAGAGGAGGGACCCCGGGAGAAGACGACTAAAAGCGGAACACAGGGATCACCAGATGGGACCTCAGGATTTGGTAGCACCACAAAAAACCCCATGGAAATTCCCAAACAGCCACTCGCCCCACATGACCCCCAAATACTAAAATGAGGCTTGCAATCCCTATTAAAAACGGCACAGGGAGGCAACAGAGGTGACAACAAATAATCAGTGAATAATCAAATCCGCAAAAGTGAAACCCACAAATGCGGAGGGCTGACTGGATATGAACGCAATACTTATAAACATATCTTCATACAAATGAAATGAAGTGAAATATAAACATACATAATATACATAATCAAAAATTATATGTATTTTTGTCTAAAAAAAATGTACCTTTTGAAATAGTAAGTTCTCCAAATTACTTCCTACCTTCCCTTTGTTGGATGCAGCACACCCATTGTTAACAATGTACTTCTATGCTTTCTCATCGTAACCCTTCCTGTTGCTCTCCATTAAATCTCATTTTTCATTCACCTTTGTCCTCCTGTTGCCGGAACTGTTAACTGTATGATTCTGAAGTTTCTAAAATGATGTTAATAGTTCAACTTATTCTCCATCCATCCCACAACTTATTTACCATATCTTCAATGTGATGCTGGAGGAGGATTCTAGGGATACCATGGACATCAGGAAGAAAAAGGTATCAGTTCTAAAACAAATCAGGCCTGAACTCACTAGAAGCCAAGATAAGTAAAGTGAGGCTATTCTGAAGTGGAAGGCAGGGGGAAAAAGAAGGCGGATGTACTACAGGTGCTCCCCAATGATCCCATCCAGGGAGCCACAGCTGCCTTGAGTTTGCAAGACGGAAAAAGGGTACAGCTAGCCACCAGGACTCTGGGGACCCTCTTTTTCATGGGGCTGCCATAAGCAGAAGCCCACTTGATGGCAAGCAAGAAGAACAATGTGTGTGCAGGGAAGCATGTTAACAGCTTGGAGTCAGGATGACCAAAAGACACACAGACACAGATCCATGAATCTGAGACCTTCAACAGAGGCTCGATTGCGCGTCCCACCTGCCCAAGATGTAGGCCAGGGAGCTCTAGAGACAGAGGACCTCTCTACAGCCTCCATTCCAGAAATTCCTCCAAGTCTGGTCATATCATTGCTGTTCAAGAAGGTGGTCTAAACTTGCATTGCTCCATCTGCGCTTTAGGGTTTTAAAAAAAGAATGCTTCATCTATTAAAATACCGGGCAGAAGACTGATGAATAAACCTTCATCCAGCCAAGAGTATCTGAAGGAGCCCTGGGTGTTCTGCAGCTGCAGCGAGCCAGGAGGGGCCTCTCCCGGAAAGGCAGGCGAGCCCAGGCAAGTCTGTCTCGTCCAACCTGTTCTGGAGCAACCCACGATGCTGCAGTGCGGCTGCCTCTGACATTTCTTGTCCCTTCCAAGCCCCATAGCTATAACTATTTTAACACTCTCTGGGGCAGACCTGAGCTGGGAGGCAGATCCGGGCAAAGCCATCAGCTCAGCTCATTGTGCACAACTAAGCTCAACAGCATTTCAAACAGAAAGGAAGATGTTAGAAGAGAGTCACATCTGGAATTGCAATACAGAAGGGAAGGAAGACGCATCTAAACAGGTTCTTCCTTTCACACAGCCATTACAAGCAGGCCTTCCTTGGCTGTGGCTGGATTTGGGCACTGCTGTCCACAGGTTTTCTCCTGGTCCATAAGCTGCACTTTACATCCACATGGCTTTTCCCAATGGCCCAGATTACAGAAAAGCACCCACATCTTTCAGATGTCGAATAGAAATCAGTTTTCAAATGCAATGCTCAAAAGCTTCCTTTTGGTATCCAGCAATCTCCAAGTATCTAATATTTATGGGCAAGTCTTTCTCCTCCTTGCCAGCATTATTCTCACACTTGCTCCCAACGTTCTGCAAAATATGCCATCTGGCAGTCGCAGGGTTTTAAAAAATATATTACATTAAGTAGGTATATTCTATTTTAAAAGATTATGTGAAGCCATTCAGGATATTTAAGAACTTTAAATCAACCTAAAAGTGATTACTATGGACAGAACTCATGAGGCCCAGCTTAGATGTCGCATTAACCAAGCACTCAGATCTATTTAAAATGAGTGATGATCCTTCCACATTTTGCTCTCTTGAAGCACTGGGGGGGGGAGTGGAAGAGTGAAGAAGGAGGCCCTGAAAGCAGCATTCAAATTTTAAAGACAATGGTTTAAAAAATAAATCATTTTCCTGAACAACAGCTGGAAGACTTTCATAGCAATAAGCTCCAAGAAGGATACAGCTCCAAAGATGGCAGAAGAGAAACCAGAGTGATTTTGGGCATAAGTAAAATGGAAGTACCCGAACCCAAGCAAGCACAGGGACTTACCACCCAACCCAGGCCTACAGAATTGGATATTTCTTTGGCAAAAGTGGAACAGGAGGAAGGACCTCAGCCCTTCAAAAAGAAAGAAGACAGAAGACTCCATCTCCAGTTCAAAATCCCAAGATCCAGAGCAGTGGTCATGACAGAGGCAGATTCTGATATTCTTAAGGACCGTTACAAGGACAAACCAGGGTCTGACCCAATGCAAGCTGCCAAGAATTGCACATCAATTCTGAGCCTAGGAGATTCTCCCAAATCTGAGGGAATAGTTCTCCCTATGGCTTTGGAAAGAGGCCGAAAATACCCTAAATGCACCAGATCCCATCTGATCTTGGAAGCTAAACAGGGTCAGCCCTGAGTAGTGCTTGGATGGGAGACTGCCAGGGAATCCCAGGTGCAGCAGTTTGTATTTCAGAGGAAGGAACTCCACCCCTGAGGATTCCTTGTCTAAGAAAACCCTCAGAAATTCAGGGGTGGCCATAAGTCAAAAGGTGAATTGAAGGCACACAGGTACTCAGGTACACACACGGGGCTTTGGGCACGGGGCACGCTTCCAGCACAGCTTTGAGTTAGGCGCAGCTCAGTAACAGGGCCTCCTCATCCCTCTGACCTGTTGCCTTTATGGTAACACTCCAGCCCAGGAGCCCCCCATCCTCTGCCACCCCATTGTTCCACAATCTATGAAGGTCCACTAATTGCTTACTAAAATAGAGACTTTTTTAGTGGATGCTACAGAGTTAAAATCCATGCTGACTTCCTTCTCCGCAGGAGGTCATATTAGGAGTGAGCTGTACTTTCACTACCGAACTACAAATCAAAACTCCCCCACACATCAATTTAATTCTGGGCCCCTGCTGAGTAATATGTACTAAGAAACCGTACACCGTTTTCCCGGACTCGGCACAGCATGCCTAAAAACTAGGGTGGCACAAAGGGAGAAAGAAAAGGGGGGAAAAAAATTAATCTGCCTATGGAACAGGAGTTGCCGCTAAAGTGACCTAGATTTTTTGGCTCCATTCAGAGGCTTCCTGAGGATAGTGAGCTACAAGTTGGTCTGCCGGTGTCTTCCCCACTCCGCCGAAGGAAGGAGACCCATTCCTTCTCCCCCAGCGAAACCCAGCCAAACGGATTCCCGAGCAAATTGGCAGCCTGACAAACTCAACATCCCCCAGCAAAACATTCACAGCTTTGATGTTTGTGGATAAGCCCCCTACTTAACTTTGTAACCCCAAGAATCTTAATTAGAGTTCTCCAAATGTGATAATTATACAGAATGACACTGGTGCAACGTATCAATACCAAACGGCAGTACAAATTTGTTTTGAAGACTTATTTCTTCCTCGCCACCTTCCCCCCACCCCAAACCGCCCCCAAAGCTTTTCTCTTTTAATTAAGACGAGGGGAAAAAAATGTGGGTTTTAACACGGAACATTTCAAAGATGTGCTGACATGTCAAAAAAAAAGAGAAGGAGACTGTGTATATTTCAGTTGGAAACAGCTTGTGCTGAACACTTTTACTTATTTCCATCTCAGTAACCAAAAGAATAGACCATTCTTCAGGGGAAGGGGGGAGTTTTGAGTCGGGAAGAAATGAATTCGGAAGACTGAAAGCCCTCTTACCAGGCTGAAAACTGTGTAATTTAGGCATGCCTTCTGCTTATTGTGCAAACTGTTTGGGAAGCGTAAGAGATGTTATGGACTCCTTTTCTTATCACCGAGACTTATGTTTCAGAGAATGTGAAAGAACAGCTGGGAGGAAAACCAGGAGGACAGAAAACTATCTGAAACTGGGAGGTACTGAAGCAATATGGGAAGAACAACAGAAGCTCCAACCCAATAGATCCCCCTAAGAGTGTGCACGTACAACTTGACAATGTATTATGGATAGCTTTTTGGGTCACAGTGGTCATGCTGTCTAGCGGACTCTGAGAGTGGGGAAAAGAAATCCAAGTTCTGGTACTAATCATAGAGTCCTAGAGCTGGCAAAGACCCAAAGGCCACCCTGTCCAACCGCCTTCTCCCATCCAGGAATAAACCACCAGAGCCCTCCCTTTGACAGATGGCCACCCAGACTCTCTTTAAAAGCCTCCAGAGAAGAAGGAGACTCCACCACACTTCCTTCAGACAGCAGCATATTCCATTGTCAAACTGCTCTTGCCATCAGGAAGTTCTGACCAAAGCAGCATTAGTGTGGTATTGTTACTTCTCTCACGCTAGACACTATACTCCTATTGATGCAGGTTAGACTCTCATTGGCCTTATGAGCTGCCACATTACATTGTTGATCCATTAGTCTGTAAAATGAAATTAGACAGCCTTGCCAAAGGTAGACTCACTACACAGAACAGCATCAGCTATGGTTGCCCTCCTACAGGAACTTCTAAGGCAAGATCACCATCCTTCCACTTCATTTTCTTTCTGCACTGGCCAAGATGGAGTAGTTCTAGCTAATCCCAACCCAGGGACCACTCTCAGGTGCCCACACCAGCTCCTCTGCTGGGCAAGGCACCCTTGGTTATGACCAAGCTGGTACACCTCCCAATCCTGGTGCTCAAACTCACAACCACCCTGGGCACCACTTTCACCTGTCACACAGCAACTTTGAATGCAATGTCACTGCAGTCACCAGCATCACAGTGTTCTAGTTTAGCTTTATATAAGGAGAGGCTGTTCCACAATTGGGTGCCACATCAGATAAGGCCATGTTCCCCCACATACACACACACGGCACATTGTCCCAACTGATGGGACATAGAAGAGCGTCCCTCAAGCAGACCTCAAACCTCCAGCAGGCATATATTCAAAGAAACAAACATGTGAAGCTTCCACTGCTCAACATCATCTACTCTGATTGGGAGAGGCTCTCCAGATGTTGCGTAGGGGGCCTTTACCAGCCCTCCCAGAAGGTATGGGCAACTGAACCTGGTATTTCTGCCTCTGGTATCTCTCAGTTCAGGCAGTAGATGCTGGAGGGAATTGGTACAAGACTGAGCCAGTGAGGCATGGTGGTCTGAGTTCCAGAGTAGGACTTCAAAAGACCAAGATTACAAACTTCTTTCATCCATAGAACCCAAAGGGTGGCCTTAGCTGAGTTACACTCTCTCAGCCTCAAAGAAAGGCAATGACAAACCCACTCTGAACAAATCTTGCCAAGACACACTCCCCCCAAGATACATTCTCCTTTGGGTCACCATAAGTCAGAAACTACTTGAAGGCACATATCATCAGCAACAACAGGACTGAGCAATGCACCCAACACGCACACCCTAAACCGCCTTTATATGCTATTCATCAACAAAGTGCTTTCTAAGCAACTAGATTCATCAAGCCTGTTGTCAATTTTTCCACCGTGCACTTTGCAAGTAAATGCTTGCTTGAAGCAACACCTCCAGACAAAGTGTTCAATGCGATTCGCACGGCAGCAGCACCAACCCGCCTGCAACGTTGACCAGGAAAGCACACCTGACATCATTCCGCACTTCAGGGAAACTGCAAAAAACTGTTTGCCATTCTTCTGAAAGACCTGGACCAGGTGAGCTCAGTTAATCTGCTCCTAATGCTCCCGCAAATACAGACATGGAGCCAAAGACATCCCAGCCGTACAGCTGTAAGGGAAACACTGACAAGACTCTTGGATGAAATACGCAGGACTGCTAAGAATAAAACCAGGCTGACAGTCTACATGCCTCCAGCAGACATTAGAAGGTCAAACGAAGAGAAGACATTTAAGAAAGAAGACGCAAGGACTCCCTGAAAACACACACGCACAGAGATCTCTAATAAGGTCTTCTTACTCACCATTGCTGCTGCAGTCCCACTTGGTGGGTAGTGCCAACTGCATCTCCCAAAGAACACAAGGGATAGAGATCCAAGAAATTCACATTTTACATAGTTGGAGCATAGCCAGACGAGATGTCTTTGGGTAATTGTGCCCTCTCATATTTCATCTGTAAACTCAGATTAAGTAATCAGCCCTGACAAGTTATGGGGTGGATTCTTATCCATCCATCCATCCATCCATCCAACCATCCATCCATCCACGGATGATTCAAACCAACAACACTTCTCACAAGTTTGTCCTTGGTCCAAGAAGGCCACAGTTTAACACTGAAGCTATATACATTTATTGACGCAATTAACAAACATGATGATAAAAATACATATCAAGAGCAAAACGTTTCAGTTTCCACCTTCTTCAATTGCCAAAGATGAAACTGAGATGTAGCGTAGGCGGCAGTTCAGAACACTATGCTGCCAGCATGCTTAGTGGACGATGGCATTATCTTCGTCATTGGGGCCACTGGGTGACCTTGGGCAAGTCACACTCTCTCAACCTCAGAGGGAGGCAAAGAGAAACCCCCTCTGAACAAATTCTGCCAAGAAAACCCTATGATAGGTTTGCCTTAGGGTTGCCATAGGCTGGAAATTATCTGAAGGCATGCAACAACAACAGGAGATGTGCTGTTTAATGCAGTAGGTCCTGCCTAAACACAGACACACCATGGCCCCTCTCTTGCTGTGGACAGGGGATAGCAGGTACATACATAGAATTCCTTTGCAATCAATGGCTTCCCCAGTCACTCCAAAAAAAGAGAAAAATCCACATTATTGTCCTTTGTGCAACCAATTCTCCCACTGAAAGGAATGGGACACCCACATCATTGCAGTTCTTCCACTGTCCTAAACCCCTGGGCAGAGAAGAGAGCTTCTGGTCACTAACCATGTACGCATGCGCACACACGGATCTTCTTCTCCACCTTTCCCAGTGGAAGACGCAGATGTGAGTAAAACCAAAGCAAAACCCCTTTTCTCTTCCCTCTTCCTGGACAAGAAAAGAACCTGAGTATACCGAATAGCCAGAAGCACTCTGGGACTCAAGAGGGAGTTTAAGAAAGTTTTATGCTAAGTAGGAAGGATTAAACCAGGGTTTTTTGGTACCATCTCTTCAAGCATCCCCTCCAGGCACGAGCTTAAGAAATTGTAAGGTTACGAGGAATCAATTACATTCAAAGACACCTTGGAGCCGACAACCGGCTAGGGAAGCATCACAAAAATCCCTGTCACTTCCCCCAACTAAAAATACTCCTGCACTTCTTACACAAAAGTAGACCTTCTGTCTCAGGTCTTCACAAGGCTATGGAAGCCAGGATTTGGATCCTTGCAAAATCAACCTCTACCAGCCTTCTTTATACCAATGGCAGGCATCCCAACTTAATTTATGTGCCGGGGGAGAGATGTCCAATAATTTGGGGGAATGGAAGAGGACACTCTCTGACCCTCCCTCTGCACAGATCCCAGCTTGAAGAAGACGGAAGACAGAATCTCAGACTTTTAACTTGCAAGACATTCACCTCAGAGACATTTTTTAAAAAATTCACAGGAGATCGCTTCAGGACAATTTCCTCTCCACACAAACTTTCATCTAAAAAATAAATAAATAAAAGGGAGCAGCCCTGCAACATTTAGCAGCAGCTAACTCCAGAGATTAATAGCTGAAATATTGTAAAGCTCTCTCGCACAGCAAGAGAGGCTGCATTGCAAGCTCATTTACAAGACAGAAATGCAACAACAAGCAGTTTTTCATGCTTAATCCGATAACTCTGATGTATCTTTTGAGACCGTTGACTCCAGCTCATATTTCTATTTTTGAGCAGGCAGAAACAGACCCCTTTTGAGTTTAATGGCTGCAAGTCTCTTCTTGGCTTCCCCCACCATAGGCAAGTGTCAGGGACCGCCAAGCAAGGAGGGTCACCTCTTCATCTTTCCTGCTTTAAATCACAAAATAAGAATCTGGTCTCCTTTGAGGAACAGATGGAAACAAGCTGCTTCCAAGGCTAGGAGCAACGTCAGCCATTGCAGACGACTGCATGTTGGTAAGGGCTGGGGTTGTTTGATGGTTTACTCAAAATATTTTATTCTGCCTTTCAAGGCCAAGCCTCCTGGAAATGGTTCCAACAGCAAAATTTTATAATAATAAAATTTAAAACACAACTAACTAAGCAGCATAAAACGATGAAAGCAGCTGTAAACTATCCTGATTCATAAAAAGCCAAAAGAGTGTGCTTGGTTTGCAACTTCTTACAGTCCTATGTGGAAATTCTTCCTAACTATCCAAGCCTATCCACCTGGTCTGGATGCTATATTTGTCATTATGTCATTCACTGTCATCCAATCAACCTTGACTTGTCATTGTGTGCCTTCAAACTGTTTCTGACTTATGGAGATCCTGGGTTTTCTGGAGCTGAGAATGTATGACATAAGCAAGATCAGCCACTGGGTTCCCATGGCTGGTCTCCAGGCCTCTATGGTCACAGCCCCATGCTCTGCTGGTTCTCCAACCTCAACTTATGGCACTAGACCATATGCCACTAGGCCATGCTGGTGCTCCACTTTCAGCTTATGGCAACCCTATGGATAAGACACCACAAGTCCTCTTATCATCAACTGCCCTGCTCAGGTCTTGCAGATTCAAAGACATGTCCTCCTTGAGTGAGACTAGCCATCTGTCATGCAGTCTTCCTCTCTTCCTACTGCCATCCACCTCAGAAAGCATTATTGCCTTTTCTAGCAAGTCAGGACATCACATAGCCCTGATCTAACCCAAAACCCTTCTGCAGAGACACATACAAACATATCCAAGCAATGTCTGGCCAGGAAAATCTCCTCCATTCATCGCCTTGTCCATTCATTTTAACCAATCTTGTTGTGTGCTTTTTCTTATATAGTGCTGGCCACAGACGGTAATAAAAATTGAATGGCTGATTGCTCTTCCTTCACTCGTCAATCAAAGTCACGAGAAAGAAGAGGTAAATGGAGAGAGGGATTGTCCCAGGGAGCCGGGTGAGGTGAGCAAAACCAACAAAAGACTCCTGACGGTCAACTATGATGGCATGGGGAACACATGACCAAGCCAGTGTGGTTTAGTGGTTTGAAGGCCGGATTAGGACTCTGAGTAGACTTCCTATAAACCACTTCCAGTACCAGAAGCAGTAGGTTTCTGTATTACCAGTTGCTGGGGAACGCAAGACAGGGATCTGAACTCAGCTGTTAGTGCCAGCTAGAACACACACACATGCAATCAATGAGAACTTGCTAAGTCTACACTTACATAAGTTCCATTGATTTAATGGGTCTAATCTATGCGATACCAATAAGCAGATTTAGGCCACTGGGTAAAACCTCACTCATGCCCTGTTTGTGGACTTTGTGTGCCAGCAAAGTGTGAAGAAAATGCTACCCAAGATAGGCCTTTGGCTGGATCCAGCACAGCCATTCCTCTGTTATTCTTCTGTGACTTTCAATATGAATGTCTAGAATGTTCTTATGTCCACCACTGCCTGTGGATACCAATGCTGGATCTATCCTTTAACTGACACACTGGAGGAATCCTGCCTGTCCAGAATTACACATTCACCCCAGGGTTGAAATTCTTGACCTCTATGGACATTTCCTATTCTGTCAAAGGGAGACCAGGAGTGTGGTATTTTTAGGTCCACACGTGGAGTTCTAAAATACAGGAAAACACATTATTATGCTAAGATATGCACTTTTGCTTGAAGATGCTTCACTCAACCATGAGCAAAAATGCAAAAAGAGCAGGGCGATGCGTCCACCATACCAGTCTTCCCCTTGTCATACACATGGGTGTGGTGTACGCACACCAACACACACTTCTACAAGCAAAGCTCAAAGCATGAGTCAATGCAGCAACAGCCAGCTTAAAAACAAGATGAATCAGAATGTGTTCATTTGATGCACCCCACCACTGAGATAGTACTTAATTACCACAACATGTACCAGAGTAGGCAGAGCTCCCACCTTCTGTTCTCACTAACGACACACAAAGAGCAAGCTCAGATCGCTAGCAAAGTGAGGTGTTGGCAACGGCCCCCCAAAGCACTTTGCTTGTCAGGAAACCCAAGCTCACTTTTAAAGGCACCAACACGAGTTGCCTGAGTTCCTCAGATGCAATGCAGGCGCAGTGCACAGCAATCATGCCAAAACGCCTCGGAGAAGCAGCGGGAGAAGCAGCGTAATGTACTTCCCAAGAGGGTTCTTTGTGTAAACACACACTCCTCATCTGGAGAGGGGGGTCAGGGTGGGAGTGCAATCTGAATTACTACCTCAGTTTCCAAAATTTGCCCATGTAGGTGATAACATCAAGTGTGTAATCTCCGAGTTTATCTATCATGTATCCTTCTCCACAACATATAGAGATTATCCTCACTCATGACCAAGTCTACAGTTTGAACCAAGAGCCCCGTTTCTGCATCTTCCTTCCCCTCTCTCTATTCCTGCCCCCCTGCCTCTGGCCAAGAGATCTTGAGATTCTAGTAAAAACAAGACAGATCCTGCAGGTCTGCCAACTCTTGGTGGCTTCTCTGAAAGGAAGGGACAATGAGACCCTGGATGTGAACTCTGTGCAAGGTTAGCCAACACACATCACTGAGGATGGCATGCGGATAGTTAAAAATGAGCATGAATTATAGCCTTGGATTACCAAGAAGCTTCCATACAGCAAGAGAGGTACAGAAGGAAGTCCAGCTTCCAGTCTCTTTTTCTGTCGCGCATGTTTACGTGTTATGTCAAATTCAGATATCAAGTACACTTGATGGCATACAAAGAGTCACAGAGTGGTCTTGGTTGGGACCCCTTTCAAAACAAAATTCTCACTAATGCATATGCCACAACCAAAATGACTATAAATCCACATAATGTTCAAAATTCAAGCTAGGGGAAAAAAATACACACGTCAAATTCTTAAGCCCATCAAGGTCTAGGGTTGGTTGTTTTTCTTTGTTTGCTTTGTCTGTTTTGCAGCTGCAGGGATGACTAAGATATACTAAAGTATAGGTTTGCTGTTTAATTAAAACAATGCTTTTATTTATGAAGGCTAACAGAATACTCTTGATATCCAAGCGTGTTCCAGAATGCCCATTGAGAGCCAGCAGAATCAGAATGGGTCAGGGAGCTGGTTGCAAGGTTACGGAAGATGAAGGCCCAAAACAAGCTGGAACATGTCCAGAGGAGGGCTACCAAAATGGTAAAAGGCCTGGAAACCATGGAATGGCTTGAGGACCTGCATATGTCTAATGTGGAGAAGAGAAGACTAAGAGTTGACAAGATAGCCATGTTTAAATATTGGAAAGGATGTCATATGGAAGATGGGACAAGCTTGTTTTCTGCTGCTCCAGTGACGAGGACACAAAGCAATGGCTTCAAACTGCAGGAAAAGAAATTCCACCTAAACATTAGGAAGAACTTCCTAACAGCAAGAGCATTTTGAGAGGGGAACAGGCTGCTTACTGGGACTATGGTGGAGTCTCCTCCTTCATTAGAGACTTCTAGACAAGAGGTTGAATGGCCACCTGTCAGGAGTGCTTTGATTGCATCTAGGGCAAAGGGGTTGGACTCAATGGCCCGTAGGGTCTCTGCCTATTCAAGAATTCTATGAAATCCTGTTGCTAGTCTTAACTAGAGTAAACCTACTGAGTCAATAGGATTTGCCAGTGTTGGCAACTGATTCAATAGGTCTAACTCTAGCTGGGACTCAACCAACAGAATTCTGGGCAAATGCCTCACCCACACCCCACACCCTTATCTCAGTGAATTGGCTTCTGTACTCTTCCCTGATCGACATACATTTAGTTAAAATTCAATTTTTCCATTAGATACAAGGGAGAACGCTTCGTTAAGTGCCGTGGAACCTGCAAATACACATAGATGTTAAGTGCAGCCTCAGTTTGATTTCTTGCTCCCATCACAAGGTTTCAGGTCAAGTGGTCATACTCACATCAAAATTCAATGAAACCCATAAATAATGCACATAAAAGTGCTGGAATATAATACCAGAATTAATATTTACCCTAATTACAATTGCTTAACCCCAATTATCTCAACCTGCACTTTTAATCTCTAGTGTCCTTTCCCACTTTTGCAGTTCTCTGCCCCTTTGGACATGAAAGGGCCTTTAACCTCATCTGGTTGAAAATTATATGTATATAAAAAATTCTTGAGACCCAGAAAGCGGGGTACTGCTTTTTGCAGAACATAAAAAACCACTCAAAAATTTAACTGGTCCCACAAGGGCCCATGCAATCTTGTTCACAAAGTTTCATACTTCCTGGAAAGGTCTGATTCTAAACCCCAGATAGAATAAATCCCGTGTCTTCTGCAAGAAGCTGCAGACGCAGATTCCTTTCTGTTCCTGCACAAGATTATTCAGAAGCTGCCAATATGAACGCAAGCACCAAATGGGTCTTCCATCAAACTCCCTTCTCATTTTTTGGGACGCTGGATGTTCACAAGATAGGAACAAAGCAGGACAATTCAGTGTCATGAAAGCTAATCACTAGCTCAACCTTTTGAGAGATAAAGCAAATGCAGTTGAGTCGTTTAAAGCAAAATGAAGTCGGGGGTGGGGGAGGCGGTTGCAGCTTTGAAATCTCCATTTTTCAAATCAAGTATTTCAGAGAGCATGTTTTGCTTCAGTCCTCGGAGGAAAAACCAGACAGGCCGACCACACTAAAAACCTGAAGAGGAAAGATGTGACTAGCAAATCCAAATAATTTTTCCATTCTCCTTCTTGAGACCCACCAATTCCTCCTCCACCCCAAACCCCTCATCTTGTCCACCATAATCTTCACATAAGAAGCATCACATTTTTCTTAGGACTGAGTGATATACTGTTTCTAATAAAGCAAAACAAAAACGTGCAGACACTTTCCCAGTGGACTTCAGCTCACAATCTTCCCTGCGCAGCTCCTTTCCTGGTGAGGCAGGTTGGCCCCCGTTCTCCTTCCAGGAAAAGCCCAACACCTTTTGATTTGGCCTTGTATCTGGTTGCTGTGCAAGGGTGGTATGTGGTTTCCCTTTTCTCCTGATGTTTTTAGACTGTTTTAATTCAGTGCATGCTTTTAACATGACAGTTTACCTAATTGTTTTTTAATTGTTCTTCATGGTTACAATTGATTGGTTTTTAGCTGGGCTTTGTTTCAATTTACGTTGTGAGCGACTCTGGGTCTTGCAGTTGGAGGAAGGAAGAATACTGAAGGAGGAATAAATAAGATTAGAACAGATCATAATATACTGAATCTTGGTTTTAGCTAAGATGGTACTCTATCATGTTCTCCTCATCATCATCTTCGCCCTAGCAAACTATTCCTGGGTACCCATCTCTCCTCCTGGCTGCTTTCATCACACCACCAATCTATGGACCAGCAGCTGCCATCTTTCTAGGAGGCTATCAGACACACAGGAGAACCGGCGTGGTTTAGTGGCTTGAGTACCAGACTACAATTGAGGCCAGGGTTCAACTCCCCACTCGGCCATGGAAACCCACTGGGGGACTTTGGAGAGCATCACACACTCTCAGCCCCCACACTCCCAAACCTGCCTCTATGGTTGGTTTGCCTTAGAGTCACAATAAGTCAAAAATGGCTTGAAGGCACACAACAACAACAACAACAACAACAACAACAACTGGACATGCAACAAGTGTCTTTTTAATGCTTTTAATAACTCCTATTATGTGAAGCTTAAACACAACATACCTCCATGCTCATCCTGCCCGATTCCCATTTCTGAGGATTTCTTTTCCCCCACTGCACATAGGATTCTAACTGTCAGAGAGTGCAACTAACCAAGCAAGTATGGGCATGCATGTAAGGGAAATGCACCCATTTCTTGGAGTGGTGTGCACTAAGGGCATGTTTTACAAACCCACACCCCTGCACTATTCTAAATTTTTCACTTAAAAGTCCTGAAAAAAAAGTAGCTATGTTGCATAGGCAAGTCATCAGCAGCAGGCCAGCCTTATACTTTTCATATACCAGATTTGTAAGGGGCCCATACAGTTGATTCTGGCAGAAGAAATGAGCACTAACTTTGAATCAAAGACTTATAGGACTGGGAGGGCCACCCAGTCTCTGTTTCCAAAGGAGAACCCACCCCCCATTCCCTTCTCAAAGAGCTTTTGCCACCAAGTGGCTTTTCCTAATATTTAGCTGGAATCTCTTTTTCTTCCAATTTGAATCTACTGGTTTGTGTTCTAGTCTCTGGAGCAGCAGAAAACAAGCTGGCTCCACCTTCTACCTGACATTCCTTCAGGTATTTAAAGATGGCTTTCATACCCCCTCTCCATCTTCCCCTCTGAAAGCTAAAAATCCCCATCTCCCTAACCAGTTCCTCATAGAGTTTGGTTTCCTGACCTCCCACCATGTTGGTCACCATCTTGGACCACCACCACTGAAGAAGAGGAAGTCTTGTTTCCCTAAAAGGCAGAAATGGGGTAGTGGAACCCAGTAGTATCTGTTTTCTTTTAATGGTGGAGGCAGTAGAGGGGAAACGGTAGGATCAGTAATGAGGAAGTCCCACAGATAGTTGGCAAACACCATAAGCAACCACACTTAACCCCCTGAGAGAAGGCTACTCAAAACTGAAGTGACTTGCTGTAGTAAGAAGGTGAGCAAACAAAACAGCCTCCTGATACCAGTTTGATGAAGAACTTCGAAACATGGCAACAAGGAAGCTCACAACAAGTACCGACCTCTTAAGCTTGTTTATTATCACAAGCAAGAAAGTGTACAAATCCCACAATGGTGGCCATACAAAGAAGCTGCTTTAAGCCAGTCTTTAAAACTCGACCAGTATTGCTGCACAGAAGGCAGGCTGCAAGCTGCTTCTCAAGGCACTGTCAGAACAATGCCAATTACAGACAACGAGCAATTGATGAGCTCCTCAGATGCAGCTCTCAACCATTGTTTTATAAGGCAGAACATCAGGTTTAGAACAGAATAAAAATTCATCAACTGAGCTAAATTGCTGTTTTAAAATGTAGTTAGCATTTCCCAAAAACAAAACAAAAGTATAAAAGCCCAACGCGTAAGCTTGTGCTTGCCTTGACTCATGTCAACACATTAAGAAGGTACATCAGTTTCGAATACCAACCCTACTCCCTCCCACCTACGCAAACAAGAGCTTGGACTCCTTAGGATGGGCTGGCTTTGCATAGCAATATGGGGCTGCACAGGGCTTCATCTTCAGATGAAACTTCTCCAGTCTAAACTCTCCAGTCCCTATCACACCTGTAGCAACCAGACTAAAAAAACACCAGCAAGGACCAGCGATACTGGTCTCTGCCTTCATGTTCTATCAAGGACCTCCAAAGCCCCCAGCAGATGGCTGAAGTCCAGCAGTAAGCTCAGAAAATGTGCAGGGAAATATCAAAAGAGGTCAGTACCAGACAAAACATTCAACAACCCAACTCTTGTGGTTGTAGGTCCAAGACAAAGGAAGCGTTTCCCAGCCCTTTCTTTCTTACCTAAGTCCCCGCTGTCAGCATTTGCCCCAAAAGACTTGAGGATATGATTCAGCCACCCAAAATCCATACCTCCACCCCGCAGTCATTGCACGTTGAGTTGCAAAAATGAAACCTGCCCAAGTGAACTAGAGACACTGATTGACAAGGCCTTGGAAATGTACCTCATATTCCAAGTTTCAAGAGGTGAAGAAAAGCCTACATTTTAAGACACTCCATTGGGTTCTGGAAATGGATACTGGAGTGTTAAAGCCTATTTTGCTCAAAATGCAAGATGCAGCCAAAGAAATGTAAAGGCACTTTAGGGAGGCAAAATTATTGTGTTTCTACAGGCAAGTCAGCCCAAAACCCATCAACAAAGTGCAGATAGCATATGCATAACACTGAGCAAATTACTAGGTAAGTCATTCCTGATGCACACAAACAGAATGGTAATAGCATTTAAATAGGCAGCCTTTGATGTAGAATGAAACAGCGCGCCTGATCCAAGGCAAAATACATTTTATTAACTCTGACCAAACACACACTTTGGGTTAGAGGCTGACCCAAGTTGCTCACGCAGCTCTGTCATTTAGTAGCAGGGCCAAGACCACATCTACAGACGGCTGCCCTCGGAGGAAGGTATCAGTGATGCAGCCCTGCCCAAAGGGAACAAGGGCAAGGTTCCATCCACCGCTAAAGGGAGGGAAATGCCATGTTTGAAAGGAAGCAGGCTGATGCTTACATATCCAATAGCAGGCAACCAAGTCAACAGTGAATGCTATATAGAGCCTCAGCGCTAAATGCAAGCCATCTGAAACGTGTCGTCCAAGTCCCACTAACACATTAACACTCACAAACCAATGCAGGGTGTTCAGGCATCCAGGCAGATCCTAGAGGGAGCAAGCAATGTGTGCGTAGAGATTACTTTCTGCCAGTAGACACTCCACCAGTTGCATCCATCACCCTGAGGTCCAAGGGCATCTAAATCCTCTCACTTCATCCGCCCAACCCCACTCCCGATTCCAAACCCAATCCTGAAACCACCCACAGTGGAAAAGAGTGAGGTGGACTATGCTCTGAAGGATGACACAACAAAAACTGAGGTCTTACTGATGGAGTGGCACAGAGAAGATGGTCATGAACTTTAAAAACCTCCCACCAGGTCTCTACAAAGGTACTGAAACAAGCCTCCCTAGAAGAACAAGTAGTCAATTGCTTTTGCCAAACTTCATGGTGATGTCCTTCAAGCTTTACAATACATCAAGGTGCTAGTGAAATGAGATATTGGCTCATGAGCAAATCCAGGCACTCGAATATTCAAACAGTGCACCTCCCAGTGACCAATGAAGCAGCTGGCCAAAGAAGTAAGAGGTGAAAACTCCCAAAAAGCTTGGCTCTTTCACCAGACATTTAACTGCTGATTGCACACATACTTGTTACCTTCCACCCACCATGGATGATCAAGGAAGCCTCTTCCCATGTTCTCCAATGTCGCTGCCAACCCCTCGCAGAGGACTTAGGATGCTCTGCAACACCCTAAGTGAGGTCCTCTGCACTGTCAGAAGCCAATCATACAAGAGAGATCTTTCTGCAGCACCACCTTGTAAATTATTTCTTTCTAAAGGCTCCACGTAGCGGTTGCACGCACTGTTAACCAGCAGCTGTGTTCCACCCCGGTGGTGACCGTGTTTCGTTAGCACTTGGAATCTTTCCTTTTTCGGCCTCGTTGGAGCATTGTGAAGCTTAATTAACTGTAAAGCACAGTGATCTTCAGATGAAAGGTGCTATAGAAATGCATAGATTAAAGTTACCAGCTTATTTTAAACCAAGTCTTAACATTACCTATCCCCATTACAATTACCCATGCTTGAATCGTTTTTTGTGCTGCAATTACTACACGCTCCAAAGCACACTCCTGATTATCGCACTATTTTAGGAGCTTACCAGAAAGGCTCTCCTTTACACAACTTTTGCTGAATTCTCTTATGCAACAGCAAATCCAGGGTTTATACTACCCAGAGAGGAAGAAGCCCAATGAGAAACACCCAGCTGGTTGCACCCATGAGATCTGTGACTTCAGCAAAGACAGAATGGGGAACGTGAGTCATCTTTGCTAGAAAATGCAAACATGCACACCAAAAACCACAGAAAAGACCTGAAAAATCTCCACTGACACACCATCCGTTGCCTCTGAAGCCCTTTCATTCATTCACTGCACAAATGGGAAGTCAAGACCCACCGCTGAGCAACAGTATTCTAGTGGTGGCCACAATTAAAAGACTGAGACAATATGGTAAAAGCCTACTTCTAGGACAGGTAGAAGGAATCTCAATGAGCTGAACCTCAAAGACCATTTAATCTGAAGGCCTCATTAATGAAATATTTAAGCAGCACTGGTGCGGATCACAAAAAGCCTCGTTTAACAGAGAAAGGGACCGGGCAACACGCGCTTTGCCACAGAGTGTCTCCAAAGCACGCAAGATTGCTTTCGACTCAGGCCACCAAATTTTCATCAAGACTAACAGCTCCCTGACTCAGAGTGGTAAATCTTCAGCTCGGCACCAGTTGTCTCGATGTGACGCTCTCCGGTTAATGGATGCTCAGTGCAAAAGGAAGTCACTTCTCTTCCGCAGCACCATTTACACACTTCATTTTTATCTTTCTGAAGGCACCATTAGGCCCCAGTGTTTACGTGCAATATCAGAACCACGCCAGCCTGTGCCAGCAGATGGAAAAATGTTATTT
This sequence comes from Ctenosaura bakeri, assembly GCA_948474755.1. Classification (NCBI taxonomy): domain Eukaryota; kingdom Metazoa; phylum Chordata; class Lepidosauria; order Squamata; family Iguanidae; genus Ctenosaura; species Ctenosaura bakeri. Next base: position 1,407,291 of record CAOLHI010000014.1, on the reverse strand, counting down.
GCTAGCCATATTAGCCAGGTTTCATGCAAGCAGGCTGCTGCCGTATTATAACATTCAATGTGACTTTTATAGCAGCTCTTCTTTTAATAGCAGCAGTAAGACAGAAAGAAAGAGTGAGGCATTGCATATATTCATGTCCACATCAGAAAAGAAAAACACCTTTATTTCAGGTCAGCTGTTATTAGAGATCCCATTCCTCCACACCAAAGTGCAATGTGTGAAGCGGAAACCAAGAAGCACGGGAGCAGGAACACCACCACCACAAACCCATAGAACCAGAGGCTGTTTTACAGCTTCGCTCTTGAACACCAGCACCGCTCGCTGATGCTATGGGGGGGGCAGGGGGTTCATTTAAAATCAACAAAGACAGGAACATCATTTCATAACATATTGAATGTCTGGCACCAACTGCTGACAAGCCATCACGCTAAAGTGACATCGTCGCTTCACCTCCCCACGATCGACCCCGACGGAGGTCTCGGCCCTACACTTTGCTCCTGAGAAGTAAACCCACGCAGGAGGAACCCCACCTCCCCAACTGTCTCCCAGAAACGTGGGTTTGGGGGTGAGCGCCACCATCTCTGCAGCCAGCAGTCAGTCCGGGCAACAATTGCATCGGCTGGGGAAGGCATTATGTTCCAAACGGAAGGTTTGTTGAGCCAGCATAATGAACAGAAAGTGACAACAGTTTTCTCTTCCATTCCACCCCCACAGCCCCTTTCCAAGGGGGCCCATTCTGCAGAACTTGATAAAGCATGTACAACATACATATGAATACCGCTCTTTGTTTCCGAGAGCTGCCTGGCCTTTTATTCCCCACCATTCTGGTATTAGTTAAATTCAAAGGATCCCTCAATGGCTCTGTTGTTAGTCCAAAATGTCCCAGGCAAAGCATGCTCGATGCTCTTGTCACACAAGTGAGTAAATGAGGCCTTGTACGTCTCCAGTGACACACTGTAAATATAAAGTGGCGCTAACGAGGGGTATTTCATCAACGCCGTTGGGCACCGGGGCAGTTTTTCCTGCAGCCAGCCAGCTCAAAACAGGGAGGCGGGTGGGAGGAGAGAGACCACAACGAGGAAAAGATGGCACTTTGCACCACACACAGAGCAGTCGGAGGCAAATCACGGCTAGGAAGCTGGCTACCTGTTCCCTTCGGTTCAGCCCCAGCTTTAAAAAGCATTATTGGTGCAAAATCCCGCCGGCAGACAAATGTTCAAATCACACAACTGTGTGCAGAACACGGATTGCTTAAGAGCCTGCCCAGTCCCTGTGTTTTAGCAAACGTTTGCCGAATCCAAAGCAATCTGTGTTCGAAAAGCATCAGATCTTGACAAAAGAGCCGGGCATGTAAGGCTCAGAGGACTTCCCTTAGCGGCGAGCCGGAACGCAAGGAAGGAAGTTTTACTCTGAACCCAAACGGGCTCCCGGAGAGAAAACAGCCGGCCCTGAGACCCCTCCGCAATTTGCCAAAGAGGCTGCACCCGTTTATACAACATGCAGGAGACTCAAGGCTTTTTGCTACTTTCATGTAGATTTAAAAGCCAACCAGCTGCAGAAATGTAGGGGAGGGGGAGCTTTTTTAAAGAAAAAAAATATCCACAGACACACAAACCAAGTGCTGTTTAGTTCAAAATGTTGCTTGGAAAAACCAGTGTCAAGCCGTAAGATCTGTAAGAGAAAGAAGCTGCTTCCATGGAAACCGGCAACAGAATTTTCAAGCAGCTCTGACAGGGATTGCAGAACCCAGAATGCTTCCTGGGCAAAGCAAACGCGTCCTCCGTGTAGGGAGAGCAAACCCTTTGTTTGCCTTTAAATGCATAAATAAATAAAGGCCCAGAGTGCCTATTGTTGCTACTACTCGGAATGGTTTGTCAACAAGGTTGCTGAATATTTTGTTACCTGTTAAGCAGACTTGCGTATCCTTGTTTTCTGGCTGCAGAAGCCGAAAACTCCCCTGCGCTCCCTCTCATGCCCACCCCTCACTGTGATACACCGGCTGCAGAGGAGGCTCCATAAATGTGGGAACACTTTTCCAAGAACGCACGGCATTAAAAAAAACATCAAAACTTTTGACATTTCCAAGACGGAAACGGCCATAAATGGGGAGAGGGGGCTGCCAAGGCCACCTATCACCCCCACTTACCAACAGAGGATTTTTCCCCCTGATGCGCACCAGAGGATCAATGAGGCGGAAGGTACCCCAGTTTCTTAATCCGGTCCGTATTTAGCCTCGCAAGCAAACAGGCCAAAGTGTCCAGTGCGCTTCGAAACCCAAGATCTGCACCCAGCGAGGAGCGGGTAAGGCTCAAACGGCTCTGTTATAATGTATTCAACTATGTATTTGTATAGATTATAGGGGGGAAGGAGGGACAAGACAAAGCCAGGAATTGGAGATCTACCCTGAAAAGGCATCTCGACTGCCACAAAGATGGTTTGCTGCAAAGCAGGGGGGGGGACTGGGGGAAGGTCCCCCGCTTGTGGCCCCTAGACCCCAGACCCAAATGCAACGCCCTGCTGCTGCCTCCAGCTGCTTTTGCCCTGTTCCGCCAGAGGAAAGGGGTTGGAAAACCCGCATTCCCTGGACCCAAAGGCCGGAAGAGCGATCCGGTGGCGGCAGAGCGGTTCCTCGCCTTTCCCCCTTTTGTGATGGAAAGCAAACACTGCCCTCTTCTTTCCCAACCTTGCCAGCACCGACACCCTCTCTGCCTCTCCGCTCGCTCTCTCCCCCTTTGCCAGCGAGGAGGAAATGCTTGCAAGGAGGGCAGGCGAAGGAGGGGGTCTCAGAAGCATTTGGGGTGCATGTGTGTTTAATTACAGCCAAAGCACCGTGCTGGGGGGTGGGAGGGAGGGGCCACTGCAGCACGGAGACCCCTGCCTCCTTCCCACACACGGATCGGGGCGGCGGGCGGGAGGTCCGAAGGGACCTGCAGGGGACTCCCTGGTCAACCCAGGAAGGATCGCGGATCCCAAGCAGCCCTCCATCTCCTGCAGGGGCCGAGTCAGCGCACCGGGTTCAGGAAAAGACCACCCGAAGGAGTTACATGGGGGGGAGGAGGGGAGGGGGAGGTCCTGGAGAAGGCCCCCCCAACACTGCCCCCCATCCCTCTGCAAGGAAGGAGACTGGCAATAAGAAGGGGGGGGTCTGCATGGAGGGGGGAGAGGGAGCAGCCACGGCCATAAAAGACGAAAAGGGTTCCTTGGGCAACTTGAGGCTTAAAGGCAGGGAGAGCAAGGGGGGCTGGTTTCATTTGAGGGGGGGAGGGTGGGAAGGGCGGGGGGGTCTGCGTGCCCTGGAGGCTCCAGACAAAAGGGAGCGGGGGAGCAGGGAGCCACCTTGGCCGGGGGAGGGGGGCTGGAGGGAAGGAGGGGGGCGAAGGCAGGTGCCCCCCCAGCACACGTCCCCCCTGGCCCCACGGGAGCAGATCGGGGGGGGGGTTCTGCTGCTGGAATGAATGAGTGGGCAGAAAAAGTCCAAAACCCAGACCGGGGCGAAGGAGCCCCGCGGAAGGGGAGGGGGCGCGGGAGGGGGCGAGGGAGCCCCTTGGCAACACGGGGGGGACAGGCGGGGGTGCTCATGGGGGGAGGGAAAGGGGCGCACCGGGCGCTGCAGCCTCGGGGAGGGGGCTGGGGAAGGGGACGGGATGGAGTGGGAGGAGGGAGAAAGGGGGAGGGGGCTGCGCTCCCGGAGAAGAAGGGGGGCCAGGAAGGCACGGGGGGGGTCTTCCGATGGCAGGCAGGGAGGGGGGAGCAGCGCTGCTGGGCTGCCGGGGAAGGAAGGAAGGAAGGAAAGGGGGAGGGGGGAGGCATGCCCTCGCGGGGGGCGGGGGGGAAGGGGAAACTGAGGCTCCAGGAAGGGCGGGGGAGGTAACGAAGGGGAGCAGCTGTTTCGGGGGCCAGGGGAGGGGAGGGGAGGGAGGGGAGGCGCAAAAGGGGCTCCTCGCCCCCGCCGGACCGGAGGGGCCGTGGGGGGATCCGGCAGCAGGGGGGCCGGGCGAGGAGGGGTGGAGGCTCGGCCGCCCGCCCCCTCCCCGGAAGAGGGGGGCCGGGGAGGGGGGCGGAATCGACACCGGGGTGGCTGGGAGTCGGGGGAGGGGGCGAGGGGAGGGGCGGGAGGGGCAGAAGCGCCTCTCCTCCTGAGACCTCCCGGGGGGTCCTCCTTTTCTTCCAGTGGGGGCGGGGGGGCTCCAGACAGGCAGCGCCCTTCCCGGCCCCCTCCGCACGCGCACCCGGGATCGGGGGCTCCGGGCCCCCGGGGTGGGGGAGGGGGGCGGCTTGGGTGAAAAGGGGCCCGAAAGCGAGCGGGTCGGTGGGGGGGTCGGTGGGGGGTCCCCCTCCCCCATGCCCCCCTTCGCGTCCCTACCTGTGGGGAGGAGCGAGGCGGCGGCGGCGGCGGCCAGGAGGAGGAGGACGAGCGAGGGCGACGACGGGAGGGCCAAGCAGCCGGGAGACGCGGGGGGCGGCGGCGCGGAGCCCAGGAGCCGCGGCGCCGAGCAGGAGGCGGAGGAGGCGGAGGAGGAGGCGGCGGCGCTGGCGGCGGGGTGGTGGTCGTGGGGCGGCGGCGGCGGCGGCGGGGGCGGCTGGGGGGGCCGCTGGGGGTCTCCGAGGCAGGAGCCCGGCCGCCCCCGCCGCCGCGGCCGCCGCCGGAGGAGGAGGAGGAGGAGGGGGGCCGGCGGAGGGGACCCCGCCGCCGAGGCCGCCAGGACTGCCGGCGCCTCCGCGGCCGTCCGGCTCGGGCTCCGGCTCGCCATCTTCGCGCACCTGCTCCTCGGCTCTGGCAGCGCCGCCCGAAAGAGCCGCGCGAGCGAGCCGGCGCGTAATGAGATGCGGGGACGTCACGCCTGACGGGCCGAAGGGGGCGGCGCTCCCAACACGCCGGCCTATCCGGAAGGGGCGGGGGCGGGGCCTGAATGCAGAATGAGGCGCCCGCCTCGCCTCGACGGAGGAGGGGCCGCGGCCCGAATGCAGAATGAGAGCTTTTCTCGGCCGCCCGGGAGGAGCAAGGGGCGTGGCCTGCATAAATTATGGCTCCCCTCCTTCTCTACTTTGTACTTTCTCGTGGATCGGAGGAGGAGGAGGCGTGGCCTGAAGATGACCTCCCCCTTCACTCGCCCTTCTGCCTTCCAATGGAAGGGGAGGGGCGTGGCCTGCATAAATAATAAGATACCCGCCCCTTCTCTCTCTTTCTCTGCGCTCTGCCGTCGCACTGCTTTCTAGAGGAGGAGGAGGAGGAGGCGTGGCCTGGCGACCTCTCCCCTCCCTTCGCAGCGGAAGAAAGGGGCGTGGCCAGGTATGGTAATAAGTACTCCGTGAGGCCCCGCCCCTTCCTCAGCAACAGCTCCGACGGGGCAATAGGGGCTATTTGTCCCCGCCCCTTAGGCGGCGAAGCCCCGCCTCCCGTCCCAGGGACCGGGAAAAAGTCCAAGGAAGGGAGCAACGGAGAGCAGGCTTGGGGAGCGTCTCTCGTCGCTTTGCTTGGAGCCAAAGCTGGAGCTGGGCCCGGAGCTCTCCTTTCCGAAGGGTAAGAAAGCAGAGCTTGACCTGGGTGGGATAATAATTAGCAATTAATAACTAATAATAATTATTAATAACTAATAATAATTATTAATAATTAATAATAATTATTAATCATTAATAATAATTAATAATCTTTGCTATTTCCCATTATTATTACTATTATTACTTATTATTATGCATTATACATAATATGTATCTATCATACATATATATTATATATTTTTATTACTATTACTGTTTCATATCACGCTTTATATCCCCCAAAACTGATTTTTCAGGGCTGCCTTTGAGTCATTTCCTTGCAGCCTTAGACCTTGCATGCATCCTGTTAGGCATAAATCGGGGAGGGACCTTTCTAAAAATACGTGTAATTCCCAGAGTCCCCCTGGAGTTCCTGGGATTTGTAGTTTGTAAAAGTCATCTGCCTCTCGGGGTGGAAGTTAGTAGGAATGGGTGACTTTGGACTGAAAATGTGTTGGGTGTCCGTTGAGGGTTTCTCTCTGGCTCCGGGGAGTCTGCGCCACAAAGGTTGGAGCAACCTTTAGCAGGTCCTGCGATCTGTTTTAATTCATGGGAAAATCTCTGACTGATGCTGGATGTGTGGCTGGGTATGTGTGCAAACAGTGACCCGGTCCGCACTGGACTGTTATCCCACTTTCAGCCTCCTATGGAATCCTGGGGTTTGCAATCTGGCCCCTCCTGAAACTGCAAAGCCCAGGATTCCATAGGGGGTTGCAAGTGGAATCATCGCACTATAACAGTCCGGTGCAGAAAGGGCCAATACATTGCTGTTCTTGTTGCATGCCTCCAAGTGGACTCTGGCTTACGGTGACCCCGACCATTTCCATACTAGACTGTTATGGTGGTATTATCCCACTTTCAGCCTCCTATGGAATCCTGGGGAACCCAGCCGGCCCCTCCCTAAACTGCAAACCCTAGGGCCGTTTCCGCACTAGCCTGTTGTAGTGCTATTATTCCACTTTCAACAGCCTATGGAATCCTGGGGTTTGCAGTTTTGGGAGGGGCCGCTTGGCCCCTCCCGAAACTGCAAACCCCAGGATTCCATAGGAGGTTGCAGGTTCCTCATGTTTAGCTGGCATCTCTTTTCCTGCAGTTGGAAGTCGTTGCTCCATGTCCTAGTCTCTGGAGCAGCGGAAAACAGGCTTGCTCCATCTTCCATATAACATCCCGTCAGATATTTAAACATAGGCCATTTCCGCACTAGCCTATTCTAGTGCGATGATTCCACTTCCAACAGCCTATGGAATCCTGGGGTTTGCAGTTTAGGGAGCGACGTTTGGAATTCTCAGCCAGAGAGCTCTTTGGCCTCGGTAAACTACAAACCCCAGAATTCCTCAGGATGTTGAAAGTGGAATAATATCACTGTAACTGCCTAGTGTGGAAATGACCCCTATCACTGTTTTTTCTCAGCTAGATTTATTTAGAGACAGTTCGGAAGGTGACCTTCCTCTTTTCCGGTTGCCTTCCGCCTTCTCAAGCATCATCATCTTTTATTCTGAGCCCTCATCTCATGAGCTGCCCAAAGTATGACGAGTCCTTTTGGCTTCCAGGGAAAGTTCAGGCTGGATTTGCTGATTTTTCTTTTGGGTGATCACTCATATCTATCGAATTTCCCCCCAGTATCTCACTGCACTTCATTCATTCATTCATTCATTCATTCATTTCTTTCTCTTCTGCCTTTCGTCCACTTTAGGAGTCCAAATGGCTTGCAACACATTAACAATTGCATTCTTAAAGATTCTAATGGACTCATTTTCTTCCAATCAGTTTTCTTCCAGTCCAGGGCCATTTCCGCACTGCACTCTTATAGCGTGATTATTCCATTTCCAACATCCTATGGAATCCTGGGGGTTGCAGTTTTGGGAGGGGCCAGGCAGCCCTTCCCGAAACTGCAAACCCCAGGATTCCATAGGATAATGAAAGTGGAATAATTGCATGATAAGAGTGTAATGCGGAAATGGCCCAGCTTTCACACCCATGCATAGAAATGGGAAATACTCCTTCTTTGGTTTCTCCTCATCCGCAGAGGCCCCGAAGAAGGTCTGGATGGTGAAGACCCCGCATAAACTCAGTCTTCCTAGGAGCTGAATTTAGACCACACCATTTTTTTGTGGCAAGTCCCACTTGCTTCCACTTATAATTGCATTTCCTACGGAGTGTAACCTTCTTATACGAAAGCATAAACATGCAGCAGAGAGGAAGCCAAAACAACAGTCAGGAGGAAGTGACAAAGGCAAAACAAACACTAGAATGGAAACAAATGATCTTTTTTCGAAAAAGCTTGTAAACCAAACCCAAAGGGAACACAGTTTGCGCCATTGCTCCCTTTCTCTCTCCATTGCCAAACCCAGGGATTGTGCCGACTTCAGCCATGCGTGAATGAGACACTTTTCCTCCACAGAATGTCTGTTGGCCACTGGCTGTGCATTAAATTCTCAAGACCAAGACTGTACACTCCCTCCCTCTTAATGCAGATTATTTCTTTCTAAACTGCAACGTCCTCCTGATTCTGCCCTCTGACTAAAGCGGTTGCACCCAGGTCCATCTGGCTTAAGACCCGCCGCCGCTGGGAAGCCCGCGGGCAAGTGGCCACGGCACTCCGCAGTCCCTCGGCATCTGTTGCTTGGAATAAAATCTACCGTGGATGGACTTTTCCATCCCGAATACGTCGGTTTTGCCCATTGTCTCTAACTCTATCTGCCACCGAGTTATTCAGCAGCAAACCGATAAGTTCCTTTATTATCGCTCCTGTAGACAAGAGCGCTGGGCTGATTTCTTTCTTTTCATTTTGGCCACCTTTTGATTTCTCTCAGTCTTCTTACTTTCTTTACTTCTTGCTTTCTGAAAGCGTGAAGTCTCTACTTGTGCCTTTTGCGCTGGTGGAGAATGCTGAGCGGGAATTATGGGGCAAACTTTGGCCATTTCCGCACTAGCCTGTTATAGCGCAACGATTCCACTTTCAACATCCTCTGGCATCCTGGGGTTTGCAGTTTCGGGAGGGGCCGGATGGGAGGGGCCAGATTCAGGAGGGACCGGATCCTCACTAGCCTGTTATAGCGCGACGATTCCACTTTCAACATCCTCTGGCATCCTGGGGTTTGCAGATTCGGGAGGGGTCGGATTCGGGAGGGGCCGGATCCGCACTAGCCTGTTATAGGCGACGATTCCACTTTCAACATCCTCTGGCATCCTGGGGTTTGCAGTTTCGGGAGGGGCCGGATGGGAGGGGCCGGATTCAGGAGGGGCCGGATCCGCACTAGCCTGTTATAGCGCGACGATTCCACTTTCAACATCCTCTGGCATCCTGGGGTTTGCAGTTCGGGAGGGGCCGGATGGGAGGGGCCGGATTAGGGCCGGATGCGCACTAGCCTGTTATAGCGCGACGATTCCACTTTCAACATCCTCTGGCATCCTGGGGTTTGCAGTTTCGGGAGGGGCCGGATGGGAGGGGCCGGATTCAGGAGGGGCCGGATGCGCACTAGCCTGTTATAGCGCGACGATTCCACTTTCAACATCCTCTGGCATCCTGGGGTTTGCAGTTTCGGGAGGGGCCGGATTCGGAGGGGCCGGATTGCCGCACTAGCCTGTTATAGCGCGACGATTCCACTTTCAACATCCTCTGGCATCCTGGGGTTTGCAGTTTCGGGAGGGGCCGGATGGGAGGGGCCGGATTCAGGAGGGCCGGATGCGCACTAGCCTGTTATAGCGCGACAATTCCACTTTCAACATCCTCTGGCATCCTGGGGTTTGCAGTTTCGGGAGGGGCCGGATTCAGGAGGGGCCGGATCCGCACTAGCCTGTTATAGCGCGACGATTCCACTTTCAACATCCTCTGGCATCCTGGGGTTTGCAGTTTCGGGAGGGGCCTGGATGGGAGGGGCCGGATTCAGGAGGGGCCGGATCCGCACTAGCCTGTTATAGCGCGACAATTCCACTTTCAACATCCTCTGGCATCCTGGGGTTTGCAGTTTCGGGAGGGGCCGGATTCAGGAGGGGCCGGATCCGCACTAGCCTGTTATAGCGCGACGAATTCCACTTTCAACATCCTCTGGCATCCTGGGGTTTGCAGTTTCGGGAGGGGCTGGATGGGAGGGGCCGGATTCAGGAGGGGCCGGATCCGCACTAGCCTGTTATAGCGCGACAATTCCACTTTCAACATCCTCTGGCATCCTGGGGTTTGCAGTTTCGGGAGGGGCCGGATGGGAGGGGCCGGATTCAGGAGGGGCCGGATCCGCACTAGCCTGTTATAGCGCAACAATTCCACTTTCAACATCCTCTGGCATCCTGGGGTTTGCAGTTTCGGGAGGGGCTGGATGGGAGGGGCCGGATTCAGGAGGGGCCGGATCCGCACTAGCCTGTTATAGCGCGACAATTCCACTTTCAACATCCTCTGGCATCCTGGGGTTTGCAGTTTCGGGAGGGGCCGGATTCAGGAGGGGCCCGATCGCACTAGCCTGTTATAGCGCGACAATTCCACTTTCAACATCCTCTGGCATCCTGGGGTTTGCAGTTTCGGGAGGGGCCGGCCGGCCCCTCCCGAAACTGCAAACCCCAGGATGCCAGAGGATGTCGAAAGTGGAATCGTCGCGCTATAACAGGCTAGTGCGGAAATGGCCCTTGTGGTTTCCTAACTGTCCCCTTCCTTCCAGGACTAATTTTCAGTGGGACATTTATAATCATAGAACATGCTTCCAGGGAGGGGGGATTTTGAGCAGAACATCGCCAGCCTGGGAGGGGTTCATTTATGCATAATAAATGGTGGTCCTTCAGGAGAGAGGCTTAAATGGCGAAAGCAACTCCCTCTCCTTTATGGTACCTTTAGAGGTCCTGCTGGAACTGTTTGGGAGAAGCTGGTTTGCTTTGTATGAGGAGTAACAACTGCTGTGTTTCTGTTGATTTGCTTTGTTTATTGTTCTGACTTTAGGCACACTACAGCTGTGGTTTTTCCTCTTTTCAAACTGGGTATGGGGGTGTGCTGTAAATCCAGCATAATCCCACTAACCGCCCTCCATAGGACATCCTCGGTGGGCTGGAAGACCTGAGATGAAACATCAGCTTTCATAGCATCAACATTTGCAAATAGGAGATTTGCCACACAGTCTTATGCACAGTTGAACCATCTTTGCTAATCCAGTCCAGTTGATCCAAATCTGCAGGAAGGGAGTGTAAAAATTGTCTATAATGGGCTTTGCTGTTGTTGTTGCCATTTGCCTTCAAGTTGACTTCAACTTATGGTAACCCTTTTATAGGGTTTTCTTGGCAAGATGTATTCCAAAGAGGTTTGCTGCCATCGCCTTCCTCTGAGGCTGAGAGGGTGTGACTTGCCCAAGGGTATCCAGTGGGTTTCCAGGGCTGAGATTTGGACCTTGCTCTCTCCAAGTCTAATTTCAACAGGCAAAGCACTAAACTAAAGGTTTTCCAAGGCTGGTCTCACGTACACACACACAGAGGATCCTCACTTGTAAACACAGTGTAGTTTTCAGGTAGGATTTCACCCCAAAGGATAAAGTTTCCTTCCATCTGCTGTACTCTAATGTTTTCCCTTTTCGTCCAAAGCTCTTCTCAGGAAGAAAGTTCAATGACACATTAAGCTAGGATAATGAAATATGTACCAAAAGTTTTGCCAGCCCACTTACAAACCCCGTAGTCTGAGAAGTAAACAACCAGACTACCTCCGGTTATAAGAACCGCAGCAATTTTGCATTCCATTATTATATTTGGAGTGGAAATAGGAACTGTGAATGTGCTTGTGTGGTGAATTGGCTGGGCGTCCATGAAACACAGTTTGAATTTAAACCCCCCTCCCCAAAAAGCAAGGAAATTCAGACAACATTCACAGCCCCCAACCCAACCCACCGCAAGATCTGTAGAGCACACCTGACTCATCATCCTCACTAAGGCCATTTCCGCACTGGAGTGTTATAGCGCTATTATTCCACTTGCAACATCCTATGGAATCCTGGGGTTTGCCGTTTCGGGAGGGGCCACTTGGCCCCTCCCAAAACTGCCAACCCCAGGATTCCATAGGAGGTTGCAAGTGGAATAATAGCGCAGTAACACTCCAGTGCGGAAATGGTCTAAGGAGCTTACATCCTAGTTGATATCAAAGTTCTCCCTTATGGTTTAAATAAAATGAACTTTGGTAGCACATACAATCCATAAGATGTGCCTCATGCCAAGTGGCCTGAAAAATGGACCCAAAACAGCACTTCCCGGGGAAAAGAAGCTGAAGTTTGCCAGCCCACCTCAAACTTGCACAGAAATGTTTGAGATGCCAGTCTGAAAATCCAGTTTGATCAAAATCAACTGATCAATGTAAAAGAAGAAATCTCAAGTTTGTGTTTCGGAGGTGCTCAAGGTTGTTGGCAAATTGGGTTCAAAACCTTGCTGTGGTCTTCATTTTGGTCCCCTTAGCTAACATAGCAAAACTGTGTGTAGCATAACTGTGTGTAGCATAACAGAGAGACACTTTAAGTTATCGATATCCCAGCTCTACTGATTGCTTGTTGTAATTGTTTTCAAGTGCCTTCAAGCTGACTTTGACTTATGGTGTCCACATCCTAGGGCTTTACCTGTAAATCTTGATTCCAAGCACAGGTTGTTGTCTTCTTCTTCCTTGTTGTCTTCCTCCTCCTCCTCCTCCTCCTCCTCCTCCTCCTTCTCTCTCTCTCTCTCTCTCTCTCTCTCTTTTTTGGCTACAGAAATTTAAATCCCAAAGTCCTGCCTGAATAAAAAGGTCTTCACCTGCCATGAAAAAGTAACAAATACAGAGAACAAAGCACATTCTTTGTTCCCAAAGGACTATTGAAATTATTTTTAAAAAGAAAAGTCTTCTCCTGTTGCGTCCAAGATACCATGAGGAGGTCCAGCCTAGCCTTCTTGGGGAAGGAGAGATCTCTAGACCCTGCGAGCAGCCACGGAGAAGACCCTGTCCCATTTTCCACCAGGTGTACCTACGAGGGCACTGGGACAAGGAAGAGGGTCTCTCCTGAAGATCTCAAAACCTGAGCAGGTTCATATAGAAAAGCACTTTTCTTCTGACAACCCAGACCTCGTCCATGTGTGTTTGCGGAGGCCTTTGCTTTTGTGCCACCTACTCTCCCTGCCACAGCTTCTCCGCCTCTGACAGTAACTGCTCTTGCATTTTCGTCACAGCAACAGGTTGAAACTTGCTCTTTTTTTTCCTTTTAAAAGAAAGCTGAGATTTTCAAGATCCCAATGATGCTGCCAGATTCTTTAATCAAAAGCCAGATTTTTATGACTAATCGCAGCCATGGAGAGTCATAGACTCAATTTAATATCTCTAAGTGTGCTTTTTAAAAAAGAAGGCTTAAAATGCCACATGATTCATAAGGAAATCATTAGACTTTAACAGACTGACTAATATGAAAACAATCATCCTTCCAGTCCAAGGAGTCGATTTGCCTCCGTTTCTGCTGCTGCTGCTGTTTTTGGGTCTTGATCGAACCATTGCCCACCCCCCAACCCTCAAGAAATGGTGCAGAAATTGAGCTGAACCTGCACTTAACTCCCTGCTAGGGGGAAGAAAGGAAATTTTCCCTTTGTATCACAGGCTGCTGGAGCAAAGCCACCAAAAAGAGAAGCCCCTTTTGTTCTGCTTTCATCCACATGTGCTGCTCTGCTTTCATCCCAGAACATCAAAGGTGCCACCTAACATGGGTGGGAGAACAAGTGAAGCTTCTAACCTTCCCAAGTCTGTTGCAAGTAACTTCGGCACAATTCCCATTGAAACAGGGAAGGTGAAGTTGTCCAGCAGTTTGCACTCATCAGGGTGGCTGGCAGATCCTCCACCATTTGAGGTTAACTGCCATCATGCTGACTTCAACGTGAGATGGCACTATAGATAAGAGACCTCCAGGTCATCTTGTCCTCAACTGCCCTGCTCAGGTCTTGCAGACTCAGGGACATGTCTTCCTTGAGGGAGTCTATCCATCTATCATACAGTTTTCCTCTTTTCCTACTGCCTTCCACTTTGCAAAGCATCGTTGTCTTTTCTAGTGAGTCAGGGCTTCTCATGATATGGCCACAGTATGACAGCCTCAGTTTAGTCATCTTGGCTTCTAGGGAGAGTTCAAGCTTGGTTTGCTCCAAGACCCCTTCATTCATCTTTTTAGAAGTCCTAGGTATCCACAGGACCCTTCTCCAGATGACCCATTTCAGATGAGTTGATTTTCTTCCTTTCAGCTTTCTTCACTGTCCAGCTTTCACAATCATACATAGAAACTGGAAATACAATGGCATGGACAATCCTAACCTTATAGCTTTGTGATTCATCATCACAATTCAGGATCTTGTCTAGTTCCTTCATAGCTGCCCTTCCAAGTCCTAATCTTCTTCCACTATGGGACTGATGCAATCACCTTTAAATTTACTCCCATGCTTCTAAGTTTGGTTAGGACTCAAAGCAATGGTTTCAAATTACAAGAAAAGGAGATGAAAGATTAGGAGGAACTTCCTGATGGGAGAAGCTGTTCAACAGTGGGACAGACTCCTCAGAAGGTGGTGGGATCTTCTTCATTTTAAGCAAAAGTCAGATGGCCACCTCTCAGTGCAATTCTGCATCAACAAGAGAATCAAGAGGAGTGTCCAGATCAAGGGAAGTAATAGTCTTGCTCAGGTGGATCCCAGCACCCATTATTTCTGACTTCCCTTCTCTGCCTTCCCCTTTTCCAAACTGCATCCTCAGCCATCCTATGGGCCAATGCAGTTGTTAAAAGCACAACCATGGTGTTGATAACTTGCATATGTAATACATCCATTTCATTTCAGGCACAGTGGTCTTTCAGGTAATGGCATTGCAATGCACTGCAGTGTCTTCTCCATTGGCTTCTGAGAAGAAATCTGCATCTTTGGAGAATGGCAGGAGGTGGGATGGCACATCAAGAACCGTGAGGTCAAGTCAACAGAAATTCCTAGGAAGTCAGCTGTTCCTCAGCTGCTTGCTTTAGCCCCATAGCAACTAATGTTTATGAGTGATTGCATGTCCCCAACAGTTGTGTCACTTTCGTACCATCATAATTCCCATCTTGGGGAGTTTGAGATTTCTAGTTTAGGGAGAAGCTTGGGATTACTTTCTGAGGAAGTCTAATACTCCAAAGCTGTCTAGCAGAAATTATAAATAACACTCCACACTACAAATGCCAAGATTCCATAGGATGAGGAGACAAGGACCCCCTTCACACTATGGAATTGTAGCACTATGACTCCATTTTAATTGTCATGGTTCTATCCTGTGTAATCCTAGGATTTGTCATTCAGGGTGGAGGAAATGTTCAGAATTCTCAGCCAGATTGCTCTGGTGCCTCCCCAAACTACAAACCAAAGAATTCCACCAGAAGCAGCCATGGCAATAAAAGTGGGCCATAGTTTTAAAATTGTGGACCCTGAAAGGGTGCCATGACAGTTACAGTAACATCAAATTGATATAATTCTATAGTGTAGACACAAGGAAATGTTCCAGCTATCCTCTCCTGCTAATCTACATTTAAATCAAAACAAGGGAGGGGAATTAAGAGAGGATGCATACAAACCACTTCCTAATTAGAGATTTCACTCTCTGCAGTGCTGAACATTTGGCAACTGCTTTTATCTCCCTCCCCACCCCGGTAGCTACAACCCTGGTCTGCCCCTAAGCCTATGAAGAGCTTTGTAGGTTATAAAGCAGCATCGGGGCATTGTGAATGCTCTCCAGAGATCCCATTTTAATTCCACGTCCAGCTCAGTGCAGAACGGCTATGTGTGGAAGGGCCCTAAGAGTTCATCATTTAGAGAATCAAAGGACATTCCCTGTCTTCCTAGTTCTGTAATTTGTAGAGGCTGCTCAATCCCTCACCCACTCAACCCCTTCTTAGATATAATTTGGATAAAAGTCTCTTGTTTCCAACCCCTGGCCCCGTCGTTTGGGGTGTTCCAACCCCAGTGTTATTTTGGAACCTTTTGCGTTGGGAGTGCTGCTCTCTCGACTAGCCATTTCGGGAAGAGGAGGTCCCTGTCCCTCCCCGCATTCCGGCACAAATAGTTCACATTCCATCCTGACAAGCGAGGACCCGTCCTCTTTGACTTGGTGAAATGGGAAGTTGTTGAGAAAGAAAAGGAATGACCTCTCTCTCCCTTTCTCTCCCCCTTCCTCTCCCTTTTACTTTATTCCCTGTGTTTTCATCTTTTATGCCAAATCAAAGAAGTAAACTCTCCTTCTCCTCACTTCTTGGAGACAGACCCTTCCAAGCAACCATCCCAGCAGAGGAAGGCAAGGGCAACCCCCCTCGGAATAGATGTGGCCAAAAAATAAAACAAAACAAAACAGAAACTGCCTTAGGGTTGCGGTTAAGTCAGAAACGACTGGAAGACACGCAGCAGCAGAAGCAGCAAACAACAAACAACATCTTCCTGCCAACTCTGACCGGTAGGTCAAACTCTTGATGATTAGCTCTCTCTCCCTTTGGATAGGAAAGGAGTCTGAGTTTGTATATCTCTCTCTCTCACGCGCACACACACATTCTCTCTTCCCCACGCATGCACACGCTCTCCCTCTCCCTGCCTTGTTATCCCTTAAACAGCGAGCAAGTTGACATGTGCCGGAGGAAGGAGAGAAAGACGCCAAGCATCCCTAGCATTTTTAATGAGGCTATTCAAAGTGGTGCCACTCTAGGTAAGTTGTCACTTTCGGTTTAACCTACTGCCTTCTTTGGCTCAGTCTGAAGTTGAAACTGCTTGTGGAGAAGATTGAATCATGCGGCAATTTGGGACCGAAGAGCCCTCTCTTTCCCTCTGGCTTCCTCTCCCCCTGCCCACCCCCTCCCACGCACTCAATCTCTCCCCCATAAGGCAGACGGCACCCCTTGTGTCCCCGCTCATTCTCTGGCCGGCGACCTCAGAACGCCCAGCCCTGAGGACCACTCGCTCTCCCTTCCAAATCTCCATTTTGCTTAAGAAAAGCAGCCTGAGATTTGCCCAGTAGGTAGGTAGAACAATCTGCCTACATAGTTAGATAGGCAACCAAACTGTGCCATTTTCTGGTAGAACTCGGATTCCAGATGGATAAAAATAAAACAGAGACAGATTTTTTCAAAATTGTTGAAAACAGGTGTTTGTTATGAGAGAAGCATTACATGTTTGGGCTTCTGCCTTCTTCAGTGATGTTAGTTGGATAAACAGCACTCAGGGCAGTTGTGGCTGGTGAGTCCCATTTCAGTGGAGCAGTGAATCCACTCAAGGTTTTGGATATCTTCAAGGCATCTCTCCAATGCAGTGATCCCATTGGAGGAATGTAGGGTCCAGGTCCTTAGACAGCTCCTAATTTAACACCTGGAATGGATTCACCGCCCCAACGACATGGGAGCTCCCCGTTGCCACTGTTGCGGGGCAGCAGTTAAAGAATTCCTCAGATCAGAGCATGGAAATAAAAGGGTGGTCCTGGAGAGAGGAATGGGATTGTCCTTTCAGCCAGTGCCAGATGGTGTCAAGCTACTGAGTCTGTAGATGCAGAAGATCATTCCTGGGTTGGATCAAAGGGTTTATTGGAAATACGGCCGCATAAGAAGGCTGGGTCCTCAGAACTGTTTTGCAACAGATTGTCCCATGTGATTGATGATTTATGGTTCCCAAATCCTGTGCAGACATCAATGCTGGCTCCCTTCTCCCACATTGCAAGTTGCATCCAGGATGATGGTGTTCAATCACATCTATGGCGCTGGTGGAATTACAAGTCATGTTTTCTTTTATGTAATAGATTTTACTTGTGCTTTTTGCTTTTAAATGCAGTTGTCTCATGGAGATATGCACCAGTGATGCAATGCTTGGATGTGCTGTGATGTGATCCAGGATTTGCAGTCGGTACCTTCACTTTAGCTGTCACCAGCAGCTTCTTTGAGAGTAGGTGGCTGACAGAAAGGAAGGACTGGAGGAGTATTAATAGCTTCAGAGAGACATGGTGAATTAGCTGCGATGGGATGGCTTTCTTTAATTGTAAGGTGGTAATATATGTGTGTTAGTGAGTGGTAGCATATATGCCACACAGAGAGAGAGAGAGGTTGTAAAGCACGCTGTTCTTGGCACAAGAAGAGCTCCTCTCCATGGGCTACATGAACAATCTCTGCTGCCAAAGCCATTACAACCCTATGACTAAGTCAAATTTATTCATGGATGGATGGAGTGGGAAAGATATGTTGTCTTCCTCCAGGTCTCTATAGCTTGTTCCTTTCCAAGAGCTGGTAAACAAGTCAAGGTTTAAAGACTCTACACCTAAACACAATTTGGCTTGCTATGATTAGGCACCAGGCTCTCTCCCTGGACTGGTTTTAATTACTTATTTCATTCCCTTCCATAACTTGCCGTATGTTATGACCCAGTACTGCTCAAGCATCAAATTGAAGGACGACTCATATTAAGGATAAAGGTGTATAATAATTTAAGTATTCATAAAATGCAGAACAATAAGATGTAGGAAATACAATTTGCATAATAAATATCAATATTGCAACTGTTAAAGCAAACCATGACAAATTATCTGCTGCTAAATGACCAAGAGATTAGAGAATGCAAATTGCAGAAATCCTGATCTCCAGGAGGGGACCCCTCAAACATCTCCCTTAATGATAATATTCCCCCCTACATTTCACCTACAGGAACACATCACTAGTGGGGGAAAAAATTAAGAAGCACCACCTACGCTGCACCTGCCAACAAACTCACTGCCACCGCCCGCCCCCCACTGAAACCATCCATTAGGCCCTCATTTTGGTTGGAAGAAGAAGCGGAGCCTCTGATATGTTTGTCACTGTGCATTTCATAGTTATGATACTGGAGCAGGGGTCTGCCTGACAGTGATTGAAAGCTGCTAAATAATCTGCCAGAGTGCTGCTTTCCCTGCAATTGGAACGAGCAGCTCTACTAATAAGGAGAAAGAAGGTCTCATGAAGGTTGACCTGCTGTGCTATTACAAAGGGTGTTGACAGTGCTGGTGGCTGTTGGTGGCTTTCATGTTCCATGGGGCAGTGGATTCACTCTGCTTGTTAGTGGGTTTCAGCTGCCGGGGGTCTCCAGAAAAGCCACCCAGGGCCACATGAAGTTCATGGATTGAGCCTATGTTTCATTAGGTGCTTTCCGGGAATTATCCAAGGTACTGAACCTATTTTAGAGGGATTGAGGTCAGCACCTTGGAGAGCACCTTGAAAGCCTAAGCTAAAACATGGATCCACTGCTTCGATGACATGGAAGACCCCAGTCACCACTGATTTTATGGCTGGGCTCACGCAAGAGCATTTTCCTGTGCCCCTTTCTGTTAGGAGCTGACCTTTTGAAGCCATCGCTCCATAAGGAACCACAGACATCTGGGCTGTTGTGAATGTTGGGCTCCCCAAAATGTGGATGGAGCAAGTACAGCCCAAAGACAAGGCACTTGCCTTGAACTATAGGGTGGCTCACGACAATGTGCTAAGGAAAAGAGTGTGGCCTCCCTCCCCATCATGAGCTTCCACATCAGGTTGGTTTGGAGATGGAGGAAGAGGTGCCCAAGACAGGTTGAGAAGCATAGACAGCTCTTCCTCCATCAGAAGGAAAGAGTTGGAAATTTCAGGAGGATCTGTTGGGAGACTTCCATTGCTGCCACTCTGCAGCACGTGCTGCCTGGAGTCCTTTCTCCACTGTACCTAACAGGAGGGCTGGCACTGCTGCTCATACGGGGTCCCAAGTTCAGCCTCAAATATCCACCTGAGTCCAGGGCTGGGGCACGACGGCTGCATGCCTTCAGCAAACTATGCAATAAACAAAGCTTGAGATGGGAAAAAGCCAGGTTCCACTCCAGCCAATTCTACTGCAGCCATACATGCCTGGCTACAACAGGCAAGGTAAACAGCAGGCGCCTCCAGAATCCCTTGCTGACCATGCATGCATAGTACAACAGAGAGGAAAAAAAGAAAGCAAACAAGCCTTGCTTGCCAGCTGCCCCTAAGTATTTTCTAAAAAGCATAGATGTAAAAGTCTGGCCATCAAAACTGAAATCTTAAGAAAAATGGAGACTGGTAAAAGAAATAGTCATCCTTGGATGCATTTTTGAAGAAAACTTGAAGAGGTTCAACGTGTTATGCAAGGCTTCCCTGTTTCATTTCATATATGCATATTATGGGTTGTGAATAAAAAGTTTGCGGAAACATGTTGAACAGATTTTTTAAGGTATAGGAGCCAGTCCCTAACTTTTTTTTCCCTGTGTATGTCATTTCTGCCTCTGGGCAGAATAAATGGAGTGGAATGGAATGGAATGGAATGGAATGGAATGGAATGGAATAGAGTAGAATAGAATAGAGTAGAATAGAATAGAATAGAATAGAATAGAATAGAATAGAAGCAGCCCAAAATGGTAAAATGAGAAGTGATGTGAAAATTGGACTGACCCTCTGTGTAATTAGGTACCTTCCTTGTAGCAGAACTGGTCAACTGACTGAGTGATGCACCACAGTTACAGTTCAGCTCCCTGAAAAACAACCACCCAGTCCATGGTACATTTTTTTTTAACACGAGAAAAAAGGAAAGACAAATTAAAGCTGGCCCAGTGCACGGATTCCAGTTGGCACCAGCAGATGCCTGAAGATCAGGCCCTGGGAAGAAATGGAGTCCGAGGGCCGCCATGCTGTTGATGGAGCTCTAGGGCAAAGCGGAACCCACCCATCACGCAGCTGGGCAACATTTTCTTTCCAAGAGCCGCCTTCGGTGGACGCATTAGAGAGGCAGGACATTTCTCTGTCTGGAAAGATTCTATCGCAACGTGTGGCGTGTGAGGGACGTGCCAAGTTGCCATGGCTACTTAATAAAAAAGAAAGTTATGAGTGCAAGAGACTGCCTGACAGTAACACTCTCTCCCTCTCTCTAAATGCCACCACCACTGAATAGCTTCAAATAGGCATTTGTTAATATCTTTATATTTTAATATAACTGACTTCAAGAGCCAGATGGTGTTTTTGCAGTTTGTAACTTATAATCAATGTTTGCTAAAGCTGTTTTTTTCATTTTTAAAGGAAGAGATTAGAATGAAAGGAGAAGCTTCACTGTGCATGATGCGTACTTGAGTGCGTGATTTATGTATTTGTTTGATATCGTGGCATCAATGGATGCGGCACCCGACCTGGTTTTTCTTTGGGAAAAGTTCATCAAGGCCTTGCCTGCAAGTGGCCAACAATCTGAGGAGTGCAACACACTGAAAGAGGTGTGCATCAGGCGGGAGGGGAGGAAAAATCGCCAGATCGTCACACGGGTTAAGCTGTGTTGCATGGATGTAAGAGTTCACTGGATGCTAGCATAGCATAGTGGTCATTCCTTCTCCTTGCCACAGCAAATGGGTACACATTTCCCGGTTCTCCATAAATGCTACACTTCTCCAGTCCAGAAAGTATGCGCGCGTGTGTGTGTTTGTGGATGTTTTACTTAACACTGAATCCTCAAGCTATGCTATCCAGTAAATCTCAGTGAATAAATACATAATGCATATTGTTTGAACACAGAGACAATAAATCATTTTTACCCTTGTTTGTTCTGTGATTAGTTCTGTTAGTACACAAAGACCCCTTAAAGGCTCACTAATCTTCCAATTCTTTTTTCTTTCCAGCAGGTCAGCAAAACGGATCTCTCGGTCTCCTGAAGCAGCCATGTGCAGTTCAGACACACCGGTTTAATTAACTAAGGCTGATCTGGAGCTGCCTCCAAGACCACGGCACTTCTGCACCCCTGTTGAAATGCCACGCAAGTTCTTTCTGCCCCACCATTTTTATATGTGTATGTGTGTCATTTTTCATGACTATCATGCCACTCCTTGAAATATGGATTTTTAAGAGCTCAACGACTGCAGGGAGAATCTTGCCTGGCAATTTGAATTCTATTGAGGTATTAGGTGATTGTTAGCTCTGGAAACCCAGACTCCAGAGGGCATTCACGAAAGGCGTGAATCTCTCGCTCTGAAGGCTGAGGGATATTTTGCTAACATTGAGCAGGGAGCTTTGAAGGTGATTCGCAGTGGCCCGAGCCAAGGGATGCTCTGCAGCTGCCGGGCTTGGATCTGAAAAGCCATTTCTCCCAGAGAGCTTGCACACAAACTCTGGTATTCCTTTGTCTTTTTCCTCTCCAGCGTGGTCCAGCACTCTGAGGCCATTTCTGCATTAGACTGTTATAGCGCAATGATTCCACTTTCAACCTCCTATGGAATCCTGGGGTTTGCAGTTTCGGGAGGGGCCAGCCGGTTTCCATAGGAGGTTGAAAGTGGAATCATCGCGCTATAATAGTCTGGTGCAGAAATGGCCTGAGTGTTGGACTAGGACCACTTTGGGAGACGAGGGTTCAGATCCCCTGCTAGCACTGGAAACTCATAGGGTGACCTGACAGTTGTCTAGCAGTGTTGACATTGTCTACCATGCTTACCGTAGTCATGCTTTCTCAGCCTGAGGACAGCAATGGCAAACTTCCTGTGGAGAAAGCTGGCTGAGGAAACTGTAGGAAAGGGTCTCCCTAAATGGAAGGTGACTAAAAGGTACATTGCAGGTGCAATACATTTTTAGAGCTCTGGAGCAAGACTCTGGGAGGCCAACTTTCTCATCCCTGCAGAGCCATGAAACCCAATGGGTGACTTTGGGAAACTCCCACTTCCTCTGTCCCTGAGGAAGGCAGTGGGGGCCAATCTTGCCAAGGAAACCCTAGAAGAGGATTGTCCTTGGTCGGAGATGACTTGAAGGCACATCTCAACAACGACCGTGCCGTGCCAAGCCCCAAACAGCCACCCTGGCCACCAGCAAACTATCTTGCAGGCTCTTCTTGGTGAGCCTGTTCAGCAGTAAGCCCAAATGAGTTCAGTGCAGCTTACTCCCTGGTAAGCCTGTGTTGGCTTGCAGCCCAAATTTGGGGTGCTGTTGTCTCTTTTGGGGAATGGAGGGTCTTGAATAAAGTGCCCTGAATGCTCACCTGGTGCGTCAGAGTGCCTGTTCCTTCGCACACACAGGCTGCTCTGCCAAGGGTAAGGAAACCCTTCTCTGTGCACAGCCAGACCCCTTGCATCCTCTGAATTTCCAAAGCCTCCCATTCCATATAAGCCATGAAACTCTCATAAAAAGAGGCATTGCAAGCCCAGGCCCATGTAACCCTTTGAAAATTTCAGAATTTGCTTAGAGGAGTCCAGAGAAAGGAATAATCAATTTAAAGCATTTCAGATTTAGCAGCTGCTTCTGAAAGATTTTTCTTTTTTCTTTTTTGGAGTGAGGGAGTTCCAAGGCTGCTTTTTCCTCTCTTACAGAAAGAGTCTCTAGGGAACCCTTTTTAATGTTTCCCATTTACCTGTCCCCAAACTGAAGAACTGAGGCATGGACTGTTCAAAGGTCAAGGGAAAGGAAGTGCAAACGCTTAATTTACCCTCTTTCATGCACTGTGACAAAAGTACCATTCGACTCAGTCCCCTTCCCCATCTCTAGACTGTGTGCTTTGGTTGCACAACAAACAGATTGTCTCGCTCTCTTTCTCTCCCCCTCTCCCCTTCATTTCACTTTCTCCTGGATGAATAGCATATTTTGTTCCAAATTGAAATGGCAGATAAGCCAAAAAGTGGTATTTTTGCAAGTAAATGAAGAATCCTAAATCCCTGCCACAGAATCAAAAGGAAGCAGACAGCGAAGTGGAAAGCTTGGCACTGCAATGCCCAGAATCCCCAAGCCATGTAAACTACAGGTTGCTGGGAGGTGTGAAGAAGGGTGTTTTTAAGAAAATCTAGTTAATAGTCCCTCCATCAATTCTTCCAGACTTTGTCTAGGTGCTTCTTTATCTCTGCAGCATACTCCAACTGGCACGGGGAAGGTGAGTATGGCCCCTGAAATGGTTGTTTGAGTTATAATTCATCCAAGACGAAGTCCAGGCAGATGCCTTCAAGGTGATGCCAACCTACAGTCAACATGCTGGCTCTCAGTGGTTTCTTATTGTCACTATGGACCTTCAAGTCACCTGCAGCCCTATGGCAACAATTATGATAGGGCTTTCTTTGCAAGATCCATTCAGTGGAGGTTTGCCCCTGAGGTTGAGAGATGGTTACTTGCCCAAGGACATCCCGTGGGTTTCCAGGGCTGGACAGGGAAGACTTCCAGAATAGTAGTTCAACTCTCAAACCACTACCCTGCGCTGCCTCTATTCCATATCCCAGTTGCTTCTGCTGCTCTCTTCTGGTACTAATATATTCAACAGCAATGTATTGATACCGGTTGAGCCTCCCGTATCTGGAAATCTGAAATTTGAAACCCTCCAACAACTGAAACTTTTGAAAAGCAAAACCTGGTCTTCTTCCTGTAGGGAGCATGAGGGAGTTATTCGCTTAGGACCGTGTGTACGCACGTGTAGTCCCAGGTGAGCTGAGAGGGGAAAAACAGGCACCGTACCAGCTGAGAGACTTTGCAAGGAATGCACGTGAGGTCCCAAGCAAGTCTTCCTGATTCCCTCCGGTTCTCTATATAAAGAAGGCAAGAGGAGAAGAACTGATGAAAGAGTGGACTCCATGTTGAAAGAACAGTATATAATCTAGAACAATTATACAACTCTGCATGTACAGCAACATAATGCAGAAGTATATTAATTTACAACTGCTTACATTTACAGTTTAAGGTGTATATGAAACCTAAATGAATTTCATGTTTAGACTTGGGTCCCTGTCTCAAAGATACCTCATTATGTATATGCAAATATTCCAAAATCTGGAGAAAAATCCAAAATGTGGAACATTTCTGGTCCCAAGCATTTTGGATAAGGGAGGTTCAGCCTGCGTTACCTTCCACTGCTAAAGTATTTCAGGTACTTGTTTGTGTAATCATGTGGTTGCAATTTGATTCTAACTTATGGCAACTCTAGCCTAAGATTTTCTCGGCGTTGGGGGTGGGTTGCCCCCAAGGAGGTCATTGCTCCCCAAATAAGAATTCTGGTCACCAATGAAATTCTCCTTTGATCTCCAAATTTCTAGCATTGCAGTTATCCTTTAGAAATACTGTTGCAGCATTTAAAAAAATGGTATGGTAGGATCCTGCCAAAGCATTAACGCTTCATCCATTTATTAAAATGTTGCATCTGTACAAGGAAGCCTTTCCATGTGTGTACATGCTGCACACTGCAGAACTACCCTTTGGTGCATCTACAGCTGTGTGAGAAAATTCTTTCTCAGCTGTGACACTTGTGCTGACACCAGACTGGCATCCGGTGCTTCATCAGAGAGAAGCAAATTGCATAATCTTGGCTTCGAAAGCAATGCATTGGTAGCAATTTCCACTGAACAGTTTCCCACTGGTTTGCAGAGAAATCATGGTGCATTCGTCAACACTTGAGATCACAAGGGGAGGATGACTTTTGCAATACTTTCTAGTCAATGTTGTTTAACTTTGCACAACTATTCTGATTATGGAAAATATTGTGTTTTAAAACTATTTGCCTGTTTTGGAAGCTTCACCACACTTGTTGTTGCTGTTTGCCTCCAAGTCATTTCTGACATATGATGACCCTAAGGCGAACCTATTATGGGTTTTTTTCTGCAACATTTGGTCAAAGGGGGTTTACCTTCCTCTAAGGCTGAGAGAGTGTGGCTTGCTCAAGGTCAGCCAGTGGGTTTCCATGACTGAGTGGGAATTCCAATCCTGGTTTCCAGGGTCGTAGAGACCTTAAACCACTACACTGTTCTGGTGTTCCTTCACAACATCCTTTCTAATTAAAATGCATTCACTGGCTGGTATTTTTGTCACTATCTGTGCAAATCTTCTCCCACCTTTTTCATAGTGACTGATGCCCAAAGCCTTTTGCCCCTCCAGTTTTTGCTTCCGATGTGCTCCCAGTGCAAATTGTCTTGCAACACCCCTGCCAGTTGTCCAGCAGTGTTGACATTGTCTACCATGCTTACCGTAGGGCCAGGTCAAAATACTCAAGGAGCTTAAGAGGCATGGTAAGGCATGCTTTACGCCCGAACCTGTTCTCTGCAAGACTGTAGGGGAAGAAGAGGCCCAAGGGAGGTATGTCCGGTTATTCTTAGTTGAGGAATAGCATCGCAAGGCCCCTGCTGCAGCTGCCCTTCCGGAACAGCTGAGGCGGAGGCCAAGTGCTCCTCTCCTTTCCAAAGGCATCACAAGTTCTTGTTGAAGAAGGTGTTGTTATTTCACAGGGAGTCTCACAAGTACCCCAATCAACAAGATGCTTTGTGCCGCTATATTCCAATGAATTGGAAACTCAGAAACTGAGGGTCAAACTAAACATTTGGGGAATGTGCATTCTCTGTGAGGAACATGTTTTTTTCCACCCACAGTGGGATCTCATCAGAAATACGTGATCCAGCAATCAGATGGGCAATTTAAGTTTCTGTTTCCCTGTCAGGGACCACTCACAAAACAAAGCATGCTAAATGCAAGACGTGTCAATGAGGATAATCACCTGTGGGGACAAACAGATGTCTTTTACCCTATGACGGAGCACCTCTTTTAAAATACCTGTTAAGCGTACTGTATAGCCAGACCCAAAGAGGCCTCAAAAGCTATCCAATACAACCTAAGTAGCATAGCACGCCCAGTTTTCCTTGAAGCTAGGCAGCTTTCAGTGGAGTTTGTTCTCAGCCAAGCATGCATGGAGCTGCATCCTTTGGCTTCCATTATCTGGGAAGAATTTTTTCCCTAATTATAAGAGATGCTGTGTGGGGGGAGCTTCTCATGGAGCCAAACAGCAGTTGCAGGAGGCATAGGTGGTTTTTATTGTGTGCCTTGAAGTCCTTTCCAACTTATGGCGACCCTAAGGAAACCTATCACAGTGTTGCCTTCCTCTGAGGCTGAGAAAGTGTGAATTTCCCAAGGCCACCCGGGGGCCCATGGCTGCGTGGAGATTCAAACACCCGTCTCCAAAGTCCTGGTCCAACACTCAAACTACTGGGTCTCAGCTGCAGAAGCGCAAAGACAAAATAGGAATGGGAGGTGAGAAATATGAAGGAAAGATGAGATAAAAATGCAGTTACCAAATAAAAATCCCTCCCCAAATTATTTTGCTTCTTCTTTATGTCTCCACCACCCTCCCACCATCCAAAATCTTGCAATTCACTTCCCTGGCTCTGTCTGTTGTACCCCTTTGCTTTCTCCCCAGTGTATCCAATTTTTTTCCTGTTATTATGTGAGCTGATTAAAAATTGTGTCTGTGTATGTGTGTGTGTGTGTATTTTTACCTTGATTTAAAAGGAGAAACAAATTGCCAAATATGATAATGAAACAAAAATCTTTTGATTTGGGTAAAAAACCTATGGAGAGGCTGGAGGGCTGGTTGTCATCAGTGCGACATCCGTCTTCATTATCTGATCCACCCTCCCCTTAAAACTGGCAGCGCTTTACAAAGAACGGCTGCTCTTTCAACACAATGATAAAGGGATTTTTGAAATAAACAGAAAGTCCCCAGCCAGCAAATATCTTAGATTGCTATGGACGGTGACTTTTAATGTCAGCAGCTCTTGCAAATGTGTGCTTTTCATCTCCAAAATAATAATAAAAAATGCCTTCCTGATGAGGTCCTTCTCCTAGACAAAAGAAGGGAGTGGGGGACAGAATCTGGAATTGAGGGGCCCACCAGGGCTGGATCAATGGCGGAGGGCCAGGGCCCTGTGGTCCTCTTGGGGAAGGTTAAGACCCACAGGGTGATGGGGCGATTTGGGCTTTTTAGTTTGCTCAGACCCCCTCCTTTTAAATACATCTTTTGCTAAGTTGCCTCCCTGAGAAGACTTTGTGGCCTGGACAACTGGGCCCAACTAGTTTGCACTCAACAACAGGGAGAGGATCAAAGGAGCCAGAATATTGCCTTTCCCAGTTGGCTCTGGCAAAAGCAAATTGCCTCAGCCTCTCCTCACCGGTCTGTTCTGCCTCATGAATAGCTTTTGCCAACTTGACCACACTCTGAGGTTGCTTGCCCATGTGCATCCTGATTTTCATCTGTGAAATGTTGGAGAGTATTGAGAGCCAGTGTGGTTTGAAAGCTGCAGTACAACCTTGAAGAAGACCAGAGTTCGATTCTCCACTCGGCCATGGAAACCCACTGGGTGACCTTGGGCGCATCACACTTTCTCTAACTGGCACGGGGAATGAACGTTGAAAGATGCATGGATGTTTCTGGGCCTGGCTGTTGGTTCCTGGTTGTTTTGGGGCAGGAGGAGAAGAATCCGGACGTCCTGAGCCGTGCACCCGCCTTCTCCTTGTTCTGCCCACAGGTCACTTGCTTATCACGAATAAAGACAATACTAAAAGACAGTAGCCAGGAGGGTTCAGGGTGCCCTCAGGACAGCCAGAGTGAGATGAAATATTTCAGATGGATTTGAAAGAACCGAAGGGTTCCCAGGAGCTGAGATGAAAGGCGTCCACTTAACCAGCCCGGCTCCTCTCCCAACAGACCCTTTGGCAGCTGGATAACGAGGAAAAAGCAGAGTTATTTCCATGGCTTGGGTGGTGGAGAGGCGGGCGAGGGTCGAGGTGCTTGATCGCCCAGCAGCTGTGTTGCCCCCTCGCCATAACATTCGCCCGGAGAGCCATGCCCTTTGTGCCTTGTTGCGACTAATCTGGAATCAAGAAGGTGCTTGAATTGGATTTATGACAACCAGGAAGACAACGGAATGGCGATCTTTATGAGCGGACGGGCACAGTGCCTTCTAATAAGAGAATGAAGTATCATTTGAAATTTAGAGCAAATTAGATTACCCAGGTCAAATCCTTCTGTAGAGACAGCGTCTCCCCCTCTCCACAATCTCTCTTATGCCTAACATCTCTCTCTCCCAGGCTCCACATTAGCATTTAAGTACTTTTTTAAAGCACACCCAGCTCTTGCAGAGGAGGGAAGAGCATCAGGGAAAGTCAAGTCCAGAAGCTCCTGGTGGGGAGGAGGAAATAGAGAGCCATCCAGATGAATGGAGAGAGGAGGAAGAGGAGGCAGCAGTGGAGCTCCCAAGCCCATCATCGAGCAAAACTTCCCTTTCTGTCATCCCCACCCTATAGAGCAGAGACCCTGGCAACCTTGGGAGGAGAACAAAAGCCAGGCTTCCTTTTGAACCTCCTTCCATCCTAGCTGCCTCCCTGGGAGAAGAGGACATCTTCCTGGCACTTCAGAGATTTCATTTTAGTTCCTCCCTGGTCTCCTTCCCGCTCCCCAAAAAAAGGAAAGAGGGAGAGAACGAAATGAAAGGCACCTAGACTTTGATGTAAGAAAGATTTCCTGTGGGGGGTGGTGTGGTTGAGAAGGGTTGTGCTGTGACCTCCCGTTGCCACAGATATTGCCCCACTTTCCGTCTCAGGGATGCTCCTCCTGGCTGCCCAGCAATTCTACCTGGCTCTGCTCCAGAGACAAGGGACGTGGGCGAGGCACAACAATGGGCTTGTTCCAAGAGGACTGGAGAGGAGAAGGCCCAGTATTGCCCCTGAGATGGTTGTCTGCTCCTGGTGCCTCCATGCCAGAGATGGATCCAGCATAAGTAGCACCTAGGATAAGCATGGAAGTTGTGCCCTTACCTCCAGGCCACTTCCGCCGCCTCCTCTGCCACTTCGGGCACTGCTTTCTCATGCCTCCCTGGCACTGGTGCCCAGGGCACGTGCCCTGCTTGCCCCACCCTTGATACACCTCTGCTCCATGCCTTTGGCAAGCCTTTGGAGGGGGGATTGTGAATGTGCCACATCAGATAGCTTGAGAAGGCCTGGTTTAGAGGTTCACCCAGACCAAAATTTGGGAAGAACAGCTCTGCTACATTCCAGGGCTCAAGGGCATGAGTGACAGGGAAGGAGGAACACTGTATATCGTCTGAAAATATTTGTCAGAATATTTCTTTGCCCTGGCAAGAAGATCGAGGGGAGAGATATGAGGAACGGGGGGGGGAACCTCTCCACCATAATTATTATTGGGTTTTGAGAACTGCCAGATGGAATGCTACAGAAGACGACGATGAAGAAAATCAGCATAATCTACATTGCTAAGTAATGTTCATTTTCCGCGTGCCAATTGGATGGGCCGTGGTCCAGCTATCCCAGTGCTGGGCACCTGTTTGCAAGAACCGTTCTGGCACTCAGCTGTTTCAAGATATGCGCGTGTTTGATAGCTGCTCCCTCATCAAGGGCGAGGCATGGGCAGAGTGGCAAAAGCGGCCCCATTATTACAAATAATAATCACGATCTGCATTGGATCCTAATAACGGGCTTGGTGAAGCTCCTGCCGCACCGTGCTGATAGCCGCAGAGCCCTCCCCGTGCATCAAAGGAGGAGAGCTGGAACTCCCTTACAATTACGGTGCATCTCCGTGGAAGGTGGAATCATTAGATATTAGCAAGGTTGGGTAGAATAAAAATGATGTGTTAGCAGGGGTTCATTAAACTATATTTTCCGAGTCAAGAAGATCAATGCTTTTGTGCATCATGGATTAGGCCGCGCCGTTGGTCTACTCAGCACTCGCCGGAAACCCGACGCGTTCTATCCCCGGCCATACATCAATGTTGTGGCATCACACGTTAGCAAACGAGCTGGAGAGTTTCCGCTTGTCAGGATGACCGGCTGTGCAAGAAAGTGGGGGGAGGAGGGGAGGGGGGATGAAAACAGGGAGAAATGGGGTCATCCGGAGGGTGAGGCCCAGAGGGCTATTCCTCCCCCTTGACCTCTTGCTTTCTTCCTCAGCTTCATGGCAATAGTCCTTCCCTTGGCCATGCAATGTGTGATTATCTTCAAGGGATCCCCTCCCCTGCCCGTTGTTCTATCTTCTTCTACAAACCCCTCTCCTACATTTCTTTTGGCAATGCGACCATTAAAAAGCAGCTCTGGTTCTCCAAATGCAACACACCTTTCTCCTGCAAAGACAGGATGAGAACAGAGGGTACAAATGCGCACCCTGCGGGGTGTTCACACTGCAAGGGTTGCAGCAGTTTGGCACCACTTTGACTGTCAAAGCCCCATCATTCTATGGGATCCTGGGATTAGTAGAATTCTAAGTACCTCTCACCAAATCCCAGGATTCTCTAGAATGGAGCTATGGAAGTTAACTACTGCAACTACACAGGATACATACACTCCTGGTTTGCTAGATCAAGGCTGTTTCCCAGTATCAAGAAGTGAGGTGTTCCATTGTGTAAAACTGTAAGTGATCTCCCACCCACAAAGAATCTAAGCCGTGTGTCCTAATGGCGAATTTCTGCTTTTCCTTTTCCTTTGGCCCTGCACAAAAAGATCCACTGATTTTCACAATGTGCATTTTAGAAGACGACCATAGAAGCTGGCTACAGTCTTCACTCTTTCTCTGAGGCTAAATCTGCACAGGCTAAATAATGCATCCTTACCGCGATCCCAGTCCTGTTGGAACGCATGACGTTCCTCTCGTTCTGATGTGGAAACACTTACTTTCAATGCCTGGAGGCTTTAAGGGAATCTTTTAAAAACCTCCATTTTACTTGCTGTTTTTTGGGGAAGAAGCTGTTTAAAGAAATGCATGGTTTGATCCCCAAATTCGGATTGCAGTGGAATTGGAGGGGTGGGGTGGGGGAGGATGGGGTCAGGTTGATGGGTGGTCATCCAATCATTCCTGCTACGGAAGGGTGGCATTTCACATCCACAGGCCGGCTTCTCACCTCCCCTGCTGTACTGGCTTCATTTTATAGAAGCACAGGTGGGCAATCAGAATGATGGGAAAACAGAGGGCTTTTCCACACTGCACTGTTATAGTGCTCTGATTCCACTTTCAGTATTGCTGGCTTTTTGCCGTAATAATTAACTTGTACTTGTACTTTCACCCTCCTATGGAATCCTGGTGTTTGCAGTTTAGGGAGGGGCATTTAGAATTCTCAGCCCAAGAGCTCTTTGGCCTCAGTGAACCACAAATCTCAGAATTCCACAGGGTCCCCCATGCATTTCCTGGTGCGAGCCACCAGTCCCCTTGGCCAAGATTCTTTCTGTCCCATAACCAGGAATCTGATGGGGTTGCCTCTGAACCCCTGCGGATCCTCCAACGTAGTTCTGATTTTACATTCACTTTTTTAGGTGGACTTTTCCTTTGGTTTATTGTTTTGTTGGAACTTGGTGACCGTGGGACCTCTCAGGGTGCAGAGACTCCCCATTGGGACAGAGGGACCTCACCGCAGTGGGTGTAGCCAATGCCATTGGCTAGCCCCGAGTCCTCTGAATGGCAAGAATTGCCCCGTTGTTGGTGGCCGCTTGCCCTATTCAGGCTCAGCCTGTTGTCTGAGGCCGGCAGCTGCCTTTTCAATATGACCGCGGATCTTGTATTGGCATAAGCTCAGATCTGAGCACGCTGGGATAACAGCCACTGCTGTGCTCCTGCCTCTTTGCCTCGTGTTGTTCTGTTTGTTTTCTGCACGGGGATCACAACCCCTGGAGAAGAACACTTTTGTCATCCCATATTGCAAACCTGTCGGTTGACAACGCAGTAATGAAACTCTGGGAAAAAGGCAATTCCCCTTCTCTGTGCGGGCACAATAGGAGCGCTTGTCTGACTCAGGAGGAGAGAGAGAAAAGAGTTGCGGGGGCTCCTTTATTAATAGGGTTTCATGCGCGCACACACAGAGGCTCAGGGGGCTTCGGGGGGAAGCTGTGTATTATGCTTTCCAGCAGAAGGAGGGGAAGGTAGCGGGAAAGGAGCAACATTCTGGGTTCCAGAGACTGGGCATGGAGTTCCTTCCAGGTCTAGGGTGAAGTCTTGGGGCAAGGATGTTACAGAGGAGCATTGAGCAAAGTGTGGCCCCAGGGCCCCATCTGACCCTCAAGAATGTTTTTGTGGCTCTCAACACTTCCAGAATCCCCAAACTGGCCTTTTTCTGGCTAAAGAAAGATGACGGATTGCTACCCCTGGGTGCCTGAAGGTGCAAGAGTTTACCTTTCATCAGGTTGTGATGAAACCTGAGGAATTTTGAAGAGCTTTTTTGGTGGCTCATGTGGCCTCCAGTCATGTTGAGTTCCGGCCTTCTCATCTTCCTGTGAGTCTCTTTTTTGCTGGAGAGGGAAGGATAACTTCTCTTTCGATGTTGCTGTTAGTGGGAGCTGGTGGCTTCCATTTCAGTGTGGCAATGAGACTTCTCTGGGGTTTAGTCTGAATTTTAAAGGGGCTAACCCAAATTCTCCACCTGTTTTGGAAACTTGGAGAGCTCCTTTACAGTCTGGAGTAAAATGTAAAAGTAGATATTTATTTCCTCCCTAGGAAAGGTGTTCCTGAGCAGAGGGGCAGCCACCCCAAAACAGTCAGTCACTGTCCAAGTAGAGATGGAAAGAAAATTTGAAAATAATCTAAAAATGGTCAAAACCTATGTTTTTCAAATGCTGAGAAACAACAAAGAGAAAAATCTTGGACTGACATGAATCTTTGCAATTCAGGCCATATTCCACACAAAATTTGCAAGCATTTGCTTTGCATAGAAGACAGCATTATCCACACGGAAAAAGCATTTTCCATGCAGAAAATAATATTTTTACATAGAAATAATATTCCTATTATTTTTCTGCACAGAAAATGCTGTAGCTGAGAACTTGCTTTGCACAAAATTTTCACAAAATTTCCTGTGCAGGAAACACCTTTTTTTCTCTCATGGCACATGATATTTCTCAACAGAAATATTATTTTCTACACAGAAAATGCTGTTCTTTGTGCAAAACAGCCGGATGTGAGTTTTGCACAAAATAAGTCCCAAATTGCCCACAGGCTTTGAAAACTCTGCGGGTTGCAAAGACTTTCTTGCGGCAGGGAGCAAATGGCTCAAATAATGCATTGCTTCCTTGATAAGAAACTTTGTGAAGAATTACATCTCGGCACCGGTGGCTCTGCCACTGAATCTGTATCACGCCTCTGGCACTTCATCTGTTTGGAGTCCATTAATTGACTGTCCCCTTGTTTCTGTCCCTTCTCTCCATCACCACCCGCTTTCCCAGGCAAGAGCTTTTGCTGGCAGACAGCCTCTGGGCACATTTGATTTTTTTTCCCCCTTCCTAAAGGGGCATTGATTAGTAGTGTTGTCTGAAACATAACAATGTGCCAATACTTCCCTTGTTCTATGACAGATTGCAACGCCAATGCTGGGCTAATGCAGTTATTTCTCCTTATTATACACTAATGCTTACAAAATAGCTGACAGTTAGCCCAGCTCATTAGGGCAAATCGTTTCTTTCCTGGCTTTGAAAGCAGTCTCCATGGTAGTGATCTGATTTTGGGGGCTCGGGGTGGGATGAGTGGTGAGGAACTGAGATCAAGAGGTCCCCTTTGCAGGAAGCTCAGTTTTGCTGCAAGGAAACTCAAGTTGCAACTTGTTCCATGTCCTTAGAAGGCACAGGGCCTGTCCACATGATCCATTTTTCCTCTGCAATTTAAAATTATTATTATAGTTGGTATTCCTAGAGCCTTCCTTGAAGCTTCGCGCTAGGATCTCCCTTTCATCTTCTTCATTCTACCCATCTCCCAGTCCCTCTCTAGCCAGAAAATGTGATTTACAGGCAGGTTGCACCACGGTGTCCCATATCCAGGGGCAGCAAATGCCAAGAGAAGCAAAATATAGTAAGGCAAGCCACTACAGGTGAGCCAAGTCAGTCCAAAAAGTAGTCAAGGAAGTTTGTTGTTGTTGCGTGCCTTCAAGTCATTTCTTAGGATGACCATAAGGCAACCCTATCATGGGGTTTTCTGGGCCTGAGAGTGTGTGATGCACCCAAGGTCACCCGGTGGGTTTTCATGGCCAAGCAGGGGATTGAATCCTGGGCTCCAGGGTCATGGTGCAGTGCTCAAACCATTAGTTGAAAGAATGTGCAGAAGTGAGGCTGTTCAGGAGTTTGTCACAAGAAGCTAACAGTCGTGATAACTGAATGCCAAAAGTTAAAGACAGAGGCACATAAAACTTAAGCCAGTCAAGAATCCAAAACAAATGTGCAAGCAGAAAGAGTGCTGGAAGCCTGGTAGAATGGACCTCTGCAAACAGCAAGAACGTCCATCAGCTGTTGGGAGAGTTGTAGCTGCTTGGCCTTGAGATGCCAGAGTTTCCCATTTAAGCTTTTGCAAGAGACATTGCCTTCTTTGACACTGCAAAGGATGGGGGTGTCTCCTTGGGGTTCCCAGCCCTGGCTGCAGTGGAGGCTTGTCTTCCTCAAGTTCATTGTCAGCCACATCTGCTACTAGTTGCTCAGGTTTGGGAGCCAGAGGCCTTTCTAGGGTTGACTCTCCACATCACATTCTTTGGATCCCACAAGGGGAACGTGGATGGTACATCACCTTCACCCCAAGTGGTTGACGGCACCTTGACTGAAGAGAGGGGCATAAGCTATTGGCCTTAACCTAGTTGATAAATACTGTTATACAAGTAACAGCATAAGCTATTGGCCTTAATACAGTTGATAAATACTGTTATACAAGTGGGTGTACTTTCTGGAAGGCTGAGCAAGGTAGTCTCTTAATCAGGATTCTGCAAGGGGCATCACACTGGCACAACTGTTGCACAAGAGGCTGTGCTTCTTGGAAGATGCCTCCCTTCCTCCCTTTGATTTGATGGTTGGGGAATGTGCTGATCTGAACTTGTGCAAGTGTTGCTATGTTTGTACGATAGAAAATAAGGTAATGCAATGCATTACCTGGTGCACTTGTTACTCCAGTGTGTCATGCCCCTTGCACAATCCCAGTTAAGATACAACTTTGCTCAGCCTTCTAAAAACAATAACCCCTTCCATATCAGTATATATACCAGATATTGCCATGTACATATCCCTAAATACCCTGAAGGCGACAGATCTTGTCTGATCTTGGAAGATAAGCAGGGTCAGCCTGGTTAGTACCGGAGATCAAATGGCCAAGGAATACCAAGTGCTGCAGGTTGTATTCAGGGAAAGGCAATGGTGAATGTCCTCTGAAGAAGAAGCCTGGTTGAGAAAACTGTATGATAGGGTTGCCATAAATTGGAGTCAACTTGAAGGCACAGAGTGACAACAATTGTCATGTATGGCATGTATAATTGGTATGTTAAGGTAAGTAGTGTCTTTAGAGACAATGAGAGCAGAGAATGTTGGAGGTGGCTGGTGACGGTCTTTGAATTTCGGTGTGATTTGAAAAGGTAAGTGAATCAGACAGCTGAGTCATGTAAGGTTGAGAAGAGTTAGAGTTCGGGTCAGCCGGAGTAAGGGAATTGTTAATTCAGGGAGGGGTTTAGGTCAGAGTTAGAAGTTCATCAGGTTTTACTCAGATTAATTCTAGGCAGGGTAGAGAATGCCAAGGTGTTGATGTATGACTGATACAGATAATTGGAGTTAAGTAACTAGCAGTACCCAATGAGCTTCTACACACAAAGAAATCTTGACCTGTATGTTTACCTTCTGTTTAATAAATCATTTGTGTTATACACGCAGGCCTCTTGGAATGTTACAACAGTGTTGTTAGTGGTTGTATAATTGCAGATACACAGCGTCTGTGGTGGTAGCAGATGTCCAGTGGTGCTGGTGGTGAACTTTGAGTGATTGGGTTTGACAAAGAAGTCCATGCACAGAAGGTCACCATGTTATTTGCCACAGAGTCTGTGCATGACCTGGATGAAGTGTGGCTCACAGGTGGTACCTAAAGGTGAGGTCAAAGGAGTAAAGTATCTGACACAGGGCGCATGGATCATTTGAAAGAGCCCTCAAAATTGGTTGGTAGTGGGTGAGACTAAAGGAAAGGTCCCCATAAGTGATGAAATATTATGAGAGGATGGAAGGAAAGATCCACAGACCAGCAGATACAATTCTGGCACAGCTTAACTCCAACATAGCCATGCTGGTAGAACTTTGTGCTGCACAACCACTGAACAGAATCTTGACCCTGGCCTCCCTGAAGCAGTGGGGTCCCCTGCTTTAGAGATATAGCTACCAGAAATGAGGGCACTGCAAAATGAGGGCACTGCCCCCCAAATAAGAATTGTTCCTCCTCATTAAATTTTCCTACAGCTTTTATTGAGCATTTATAAATGCAGTTTAGGCATCCAAAGCAAATGGGCAGGCCAAGAGACCAAGGGAAAGGGAACACGGTCAATAGAGGAACGCAAGGGGTAAACACCTCTCTGCAATGCTAGAAATTTGGAACCTGAAGGCAAATTTCATTGAGGGGGACAGAATTCTTATTTTGGAGGGCAATGCCCACCTATAGCTACATCCATGCAATGTTGTCTCCACGTAGCTTTACCCCTGTCCTTCTCCAGAACTAGAATATCAGAAGACTCAGCACTGATCATTTCATTTCAGACTCTTTTGTCTCAGGCTCAGAAGATCGTGGTGGCGGGGTCTCAGAACTTGAGTTTTCGCCATCCTACATGGTGTAGGATTGTTTTGCACTTCCCTATTTGTCTGTGCAACAAGGATGCTTCAAACCATCTCCTTCTGTGTTAGAATTTGGAGGCTTCCAGGATTCTGAATATGGTAATTAGGGTCTTTCTTTAGCACATTCCCAGCAGATTCTGCACTGTGTTGTGAATGCACATGCAAACACATACATGAATACACACAAAAAACCAAGGAAGAAGAGGAGGAGGAGGAGGAGGAGGGACTTTTTGTAGGCCAACAGATGGTGGAGACATGCATGGCTGCTAAAACATGCATGAGAAGGAATTGGCTGGGAAAGAGAAAACTCAGGCTATTTTGCAAGATTCAAGTGTGCCTTGGCTGTTGATGTGACTTCCTTGACAAGGAAGGGAAAAGCCAGCTAATCCAGAGGCTATGTGATGGGGATGTCATTAGACATGCAGGAAAATGGTGCATCTGTGTGTGTGTGTCTGGAGGAGGAGGTTGATCTAGGCTGCACTGTACCTGTCAGAATTGTGATCTGATAGACAACATGAGTGAGCAAAGGGCTCAGCAGGAGCCGATTCAACCGCATGGTGACAAATGAAGCCCATTTTGTTAAATCTCCCAAGCTGTACTTTTACCCTTTGCAAAACGGAAAGTCAAGGAGTCAAGAAGGCACTAATTGGGGCTTTGAAAGGCTCTCCTGTTATGGCAGCCAGGACAGCAAGCATGAAATAAATTCTGTGACAACTGTCCTGCTTTGCATGGAGAAAGAGACAGGGGGCAAATCGATGCTTTCCAAAGGCAAAGCTTCCAAAGGAGTCGCACACCAAAGGCATATGATAAAAATCCCAATGGCTCAAACTGCACACTGTTCTCTTTGGAGATAATCAGAATTCTACCAGAGTTTTGAAGGAGTGGGGTGGAGCTTGGCAATCAGATCATGGCCAAAGTCCTGTTGGTGTGCTACGTTTGATAACTATGCCAGTTAGCCTCCCATGCCCTGAGATTTCAGGGCCAAAACCTGAAGCCAAAGGATTTTTCAAAGGGTGGCATCTGGTGCTATGACGGAGCACCTAACCTTAAACATCCAACTCAACTGCACAGAGCATGCCATTCAGTTAGCAAACACCAAGTCTAACAAAGGAGGAAAATATGTATACAGTCAGCTCTCCATATCCGTGGGTTCTGCATCCATGGATTCAACCAGCCATGGCTGAAACATATTTGAGAAGAAAAATTCCACAAGTCAGACCTTGATTTTGCTGTGCACCAAGCACTATGCTGATGTGTAGGCATCCTGCTGTAGCCTCCCACCATTTCACAGATCCTCAGGCTTTCTCTGGCACTTGCTTGAGTTGTTTGTCATTTCACACAAGGGACACCTTTTTACTATGCCATTGCATATAACAGGACTTGAGAATCCCTAGATTTTGATACCCCAGTGGATACCAATGACCCACTGTGTAAGAGGCAAGATGGTGTTCATGCCCTGAGATTCCTCCCTCTTCCCCCTAAGGACTGGAGACACAGGACTGGGCCCTGAATTCTGGGAACCCTCATGTCCACGTAGGCGGTAATGGCAGGAAGAAAAAGTTCATGGGCACAGTAGCCATGGAGAAAGGCAGGCAATGGAGGAAAAGACAACTCAGAGCCAGTGCAGATTTTGCCTACCTGACCTCTCTGCCATGACACAGCCCTGGAAAAAGTGCAACCACTGTAGCAGCACGCCACCAGGGTGCAAGGAAATATTTTCCCTCTCCCTTCACATTTCATTTCAAGAATACAAAACTTTACAGTCATTGGCCAAGGTCCTACTTGCTTCAGCATTGTATAAAAATCCACCAGTGGAATTAAATTATGCAACTCCTGTAGTGAGTACCAATATAGTGCAATGTATGTGGCTCCACAGTGAATGTTCATAGCTGGCAAACTGTTGTGCAATTGCAGAAGCAGTGTGCAGAAACAATGCACAATCACATGCAAATCAATCTACCCTAATTCATTGTCATGTGTTAATAATGTTGCAACTGGAACTCTGCTGATTCCACCATTCACTGTTATGCATCGTCCATAAAGAAAAAAAAGTCACTCCGCAGGTGTAGCACAACTCACAAACATCAGTAATGTAACAAACTTTCATGCATCACAATTGATATACATCACTATATGCATCACTAACGGGATTCCAGCCACAGAATTAGGCAACCATTACAGAAAGCCACTTCCTTAATTAATTACATCATTACACACTCGAATATGCTCACGTGTCTTCATATGCAAGGCACAATGCAAAAACACATCCGTTTCCATCCATAGGTAATGCCCAAAGGTTCATAGCAGCATCAAATTTGCGACTCTATTTCTGAAACCTTAAGCTGAGCACACAGGTTCTCTATGGGACAAAGGCCATTTCTGCACTAGCCTGTTACAGCGCTATGATTCCACTTTCAACATCCTCTGGAATCCTGGGGTTTGCAGTTTCAGGAGGGGCCGGCCAGCCCCTCCTGAAACTGCAAAGTCCAGGATTCCAGAGGATGTTGAAAGTGGAATCATAGCTCTATGGTTATTTCTGCACCACACTGTTATAGTGCTCTTATTCTACTTTCGACATCCTGTGGAATTCTGGGGTTTGTAGTTTCCTGAGGCCAAAGAGCTCTCTGGCTGAGAATTCTAAGTAGCCCTCCCAAAACTGCAAACCCCAGGATTCCATAGGATGTTGAAAGTGGAATAATAGCACTATAACAGGCTAGTGCGGAAATGGCCAAAGATGTCAAACTGCTTCTCTTGGAGAACTTGCGCATGCAAAAGATACTCATAGGATTCCAGCCTTGTCGGTGCCACCCTGATCTCAGCTCAGTCTTCCCATCTTCTCAGGTTGACTCATCACATGCTGAATTTCTAAAACAACTTTTCAGGGTCTTTCCAATTCCTCAGCAGCCACCTCTGCCTGCCTCTCACCTTTTGTAAACGCTGATCCTTGTGTGACACAACTGCCTTGCATAAGACAAAACGCTGGTGGGAAGGAGCACATCCAAGGGTGCTGGGCCCACCAGCCTGCCCCTCCCAAAACATGTTCCAATCATCTAAATTTAGGGGAAGCAAGTCCCCGAGTGCTTTTCCGTCTGCAGTGAAGGCCTGCTAGCTGCTTTTTTCCCCCTGCTAACCCTCCTTTGAAATCCAAAAAGCAGCCTTGCTTAATAGAGAGACGGAGGGATGGAGAGGGAGAAAGGGAAGCTGGAGGAAGGTGTGCAGCAGTGAGAGATCTAAATATAACACATACAAAATGCAGAACTTTGCTGGGTCAGGGGTTTCTCTTGATTTCCAGTCTCCCTGTCACCATGCCTCGTAACACACACACACACTTTCAGCAGCCTGCTAAAAATGTCCCAAGGACAGTTCTCAGCAAAGGGTGAGAAACTGAGGAAGAGACGGAGGCCTAGCAATCAGGCACCATAGATCCTCCATCTGTCTGTCTCTCTGCCCGCCTGTCACTCTCTCCCTCCCTCCCTCCCTCCCTCCCTCGTATACCCTGATCCGTTCCATTCCTCCAGCATGAGAACACTACAGCGTAATCTTAATGAGCCTTAATGCGGGAGGAAATGGCCGTCCTAAAACTAATGGGGGCTGGTGGAGTAATGACATCATTAGCAAACTCCAGACTTTGGGATTTCAAGCACTTTTGATTAGACGTTTTCTGTCGGCGCACGACGCGTCCAAGAGCTCCATTAGAGGTGTCAGCCAAAGTGAGGATTTGGAAGGAAGAATTAAGCAGAGCCCAACGGTAATGCCTCATGATCGTTCCAATGTGGTATCATTTCCATG
Source organism: Ctenosaura bakeri (assembly GCA_948474755.1). Classification (NCBI taxonomy): domain Eukaryota; kingdom Metazoa; phylum Chordata; class Lepidosauria; order Squamata; family Iguanidae; genus Ctenosaura; species Ctenosaura bakeri. Next base: position 1,366,645 of record CAOLHI010000014.1, on the reverse strand, counting down.
GACCCCTCTCTTCCTACCCGGATTTATGGGGAAGCAGCTGCCCAGAGCTCTGACATCTTGTTCTCCCAGGATACTGGGCTCTTTCATGACAACAGTTTCTGGTGCTGTTAAAACCAGTTTCAGTGATGTCGAAGCTCACAAACAAGGCCTGAATATTGAGAGCAAAGATGCCCCCTTGGCCACAGGTGGAAATAATGCAGCTCTCCGCTTGTCACGGATGGCCGGCACCTCTTGCCAGAGTTCCTGGCAGCCTCCTCATCCAACAAGACCTGGGAAGAGGGAAGGAGATGTGGATGCCCAGAGGGTCGAAGGGTTGCCAGTCTGTCGTCTTTTCAAAACCCAGCCCCAGAAATAGTCCCAAGACTGTGGCCATTTCCACACTGGACTGTTATAGTGCTATTATTCCACATTCAACATCCTATGGAATCCTGGGGTTTGCAATTTAGGGAGGGGCCCCAAACTGGGGAAACGGCCTGTGCTTCCATCTCTCCAGCCCCTGGTGTTTGGGTGTGTGTGTATATTTCTCTTTGATATCTGGTTTCCTTTGGATTTCCTGTGTCATTTGTAATATTACTGACCACCTTCTCTCTGATTCTTATGTGGCTTTATGGGGGGGGAAACATTCTCTTGGGATAATTTGCTTCCTCTTTCGATTCTCCTACTTTCCAATGCTAATGCCAGTGTGTGTATGTATATATTAAAGAAAAATATGTTTGTGGCTTTTAAAAAATATCTATTTATTATTTCATTTTAAGATCCCACTCTGCCCTAAAGGAGACACACAAGATCTTCTTCTTGAGTCCTGGTAACAAATACATGAAAAAGGAACAGGTTTAAGATAACCTTTTTTTTCTTTTTTCTTTTCAGTAGCTAAAAATGAAGAGTCTTCATCTTTTTCTGGCGCAAGAGGATCCCTGAGTTGTTGTCCCTGAGGAACTCCCTGAGAGAAAAAGGCACTTGACATCCAGTCCTTGATGTTTTTTATGGCACTGAGGTTGGTGTGTATCGTGACCCAGCTCTCTAAACCTGCTGTTTCATTTCTTTTTTCTTTTTTCATGGTTGCCTCTTATAGTTTCTGTCAGCCAGTCAAAGTCAGACTGGCCCTCACGTCTGGGAGCAAGTGAATTCGCTCTGGATTCTAGTCTGAACTTCAAAGGAATGGTCCAGCATGCTATGTCCTTTCCCCCTCCACAAACAGCTTCAAAATTTTGGGCAGCTCCTTTGAAGATCACACTAAAATAGAGAGCAGGTTCGCCACTCCACTGACATTGAAACTGCCAGCTACAACTGCATCTTGTTTGACTGTCTATACTTGGGAAAATTTACCTTTTCAAACACCAGAATCCCAGAAGGATTCTAGAGGGGAATTATCAGAGTTTTGAAAAAAGCAACTCCCCCCACCATGTTCTGTGTCTTAGGGCTAACCATGCACTATGTAAAATATTTAAAGGGACGATAAGCTCTACTTTTTAATTTCAAAGGAAGCGCATGGACCTTTGACATGAATTGGGACCCCACATGTGGTTAAGGGAGGTTCTCCTTCTCCATTCCCCAACTGGTGCTGATGGATGTTCCTCCCTTAATTTAGCCTACGCTTATAAGTCACCAACAGGACTCTGGGCAATATTTTTCACAGGCATATCCATAAATATCTCCATAGATTTTGAGAGCAGTGGATCCTTCCTGCCTGGACACACATTCCAGTGAGACAAGACAGTCCAGCATCATGAAGGCACCAACCCTCTGGAAAAGGAAAAATCTGGTATCAGCAGATTCTGTGGCCACTTTCTTCAGCATCCCTCCCTCCCTATTCATCCCTCTGCCACACCCAGAATAAAGGCATGATTTGGCTGGAATCCTCTTGGTGTCTTGCACATGTCCTCTAAGTTCCCCTGTGAAAGCAGCTGGAGAGCTTTGTGTAATCTGGAGTGTTCACATTCAGTCGCGGAGAGGCAGAGTTGCACATGTGGTATCATTGCACATACATATTGTGCATGCAGGTGCACACTGAGCAGGTAGATGCCTATTGCGTGTGCAGACATCCATAAAGATTTAGTTACACCTTTGGTTGTGCAACATCTCAATTCGCTGTGCTGAATAACTGCTGTGTAATTCTGTGAGTGTAATGTGATGTTCCATCTCCTCAAGGTAGGATATCAGTTTTCAACATTTATTATCCAGTTCCTGTCCAGAGGTTGCAGGGTAGAGGATGACAGCATATACATAAGTATGTTGATTCATCTGGTGCAGTGTGGTTTAGAAAGCAAAGTAATGTGCCCAGACACTGATATGTCTACATTTCTCCTAGAGAGGAGTGTGTATGACTGTATATCTATGGTTGCCTATAATAAACAGTCTAACAGACTATTAGAGAGCCTGATCATTCTCCACAGAAATATTCTGAGATTCCAATACTTAAGAATGCTTAAGTGGAGTGTTGATGTTAGCTATGTTGGTCACAAGTTGGACCCATAGGTGACTAAGGGGCGGGGGGAGGAGATCAGGACAGATACTAGCTGACAAATGAACTCTCAGCTCCTCAGTCCAAAGAGAGAAGGGTGGGAAACCATATCTGTTTCAATATCTCCTGCTTAATGACATCTCCTGGCAATGTTCCTTGTAGCATCTTTCTTGTGACATCATCAGAGCCTGCCTCCTGTTGTCATGGCAAGAGGTCATCCCTAGATTTAGGTTTTAACATTGAAATCTCAGGGCCTGTGACTATCCGAACCCAGCATTCCTAGCCACAGGGAAAGCTTCCTCAGTTCCATCTGTGCGCAGTTGCATTTTACGGCCAGGAACGCCAGGGCTGCAAAACACCCATCCACGGGGAGCTGTCCCTCTGGCACGCGACAGGACACACGAGGCCTTATTTTTCTTAATTATTCCTGATATTCCACCTGTCATGTTGTCAACCTTTTCCTCAGAGTGGCCATAAATAGCGCTTCTCATCTCCTGCCCTTAGGGGACATTTTTCTATTCATTCCTGTGATGGGCAAGATGTCAGGATTAATTAGGAAAAATGGGGACTTTTTCTGCACCCAAACAAGAAAACTGTTTGTTTCTGGAGAGTGACCCTGTCAGCATCCTTTGCCGGCAGTGCTCAAAGAGCCTTTCATGACGGTTCTTGGGATCGTGGCAGGCTGGAGAAGAAATCTGCGGGTGGAGGGTGGAGGAGGCTGGGGGGCTTTGAAGACAGTGGAATTTTTTAGCAAGGGGGAGTCTCTTGTTCTCCCTTTTCTGCTCCCCCTAAATGTATTAAGGTTCACTCAAAGGAGAACTGCAGCAACCACCTTGTCCCCTAATCTGAAGGCCTTGTTTTGCAAACTGACCGGGCCTGAAGGAGTCAATAAATTAAATGAAATCTTAGAAGTGTGGGAAAAATATATCCTCAGATCTCTGCAATGGCCTGGGATAATTTCCATTATTCTTTGGTTCTGCAAAATCTTATCTTTTCATTGGCTTGGCTATGCAGATAAAGCCTACAAAGTGGGCTGTTGTCTTCATTTTTACAAAGGCAAAAATGAGTCTCAGAGCCACACTCCAATTTAACGGCTAAAACAGGCTTGGGGAATTTTCAGCCATACTCCCACGAGCAACAGCCCAGCAGCAAGCTCAGATTCGCCCCTCTGTGGTCCTTCTCAAAATGGTGACAGGAAGCGACATCCCACAAGGAAGGAGCATTGGAATGGTGGATATTTTAAAGCAGCTTTGTTGTACCATAGCATTGGAGGAGTTGGAAAGGACTGCAAGGGCCGCTCAGTTCAGGCCCTGCCCTGCAGGGACATGTTGGTGATCCTCTACCCAAGTGTCCACAGACAATCATAGAAGTAGTTCAGTGCAAAAGCAAAGCAGCAATAGGGAAGTGATCGCATCCAAGGGAATGCCACTTGGACCTTCCAGACATTTTGAGCTGCAGATCAGAAGTTGAACTCTTTTAAATTCAATTGTGTTTTCATATGATCGCTTTTTGGACTTTCTTTTGTGTGCCTATGTGTGTTTTTTAAAAGATCCTGTTGTTAGGAGATGCCTTGAGTCCCAGATTTAGAGAGAAAGTGAGTTATAAAATCAGTTAAGAGAAAGGAGTAATAATCCAAGAACAATAGCTGAGAATGTTGTTGGAGCCTGGGAGTATGCTGTTTTCCACAGTCTTAAAACAGAGTGCAGGAGATGCTAAGAAGACTTAATGAGATTAGAGTGGACTAGACGCCAAAGAGATTTCAGGTTGTACCAAGCAACTGACAACAATAAAAAAGGGATGTTACCCTATTGGCTACATGTTGCCCCTTCTCCCTAGAAATCAGGATGACCAAACTGAGGCTGTTGTACTTTGGACATAACCGTGAGATGATGTGACTCGTCAGAAAAGACAATCAAGATTGGTAAAGTGGGAGGAAAACAGGAAAAAAGGAAAACTGTGCTAGATGTTCATGGACGCCATCAAAGAATCCATGAGTTTGCAAGACCTGAGCAGGATTGATGACCACTGGAACCCTTGAAGGTCTTAAATTCAGAAGGCTACTGTAAGTGGAAGCCAATTTTGGCAGCCAATAATAACCATGAGAACAGGAACAACAACAGGACTTAAGCCAAGAAGAGCCTTGATGGTGCAACCCCATTAGTTGAAGATGTAAAATCCAATGGTTACTTTGGTCTTGGACAGTGTGCAGTCGAAGTTCCCCTTCATGTCCTAAATATCTGAGCCATTGCAATTGTTTTGCTTCCCTCTCTGCTTGTTTGGTTAGCGAGCAGACCTATTTTGTCATCTTGTGGAATAATGGTATGGCCCCCGTCCTCATAAGCCATTCATTGTTGGAGCAGGAAGTGATTAAAAATGATACAACCCATTCATTAAGGGCTGTGTGAGAGACACAGGCAAGCCAAAGACCAGCGCTGGGTTTTGTGTGTGTGCATGCCTGTGGATGACTACATGGCCAGCTTCCAGCCACACATAGACACACACACACACTCACACAAATGGGAATGAGGAGGTCATCTAAGGTCTACCTTTATATGGGTTTGGGGCTTGGGGAACAGCAGACTGGCTGAAGATTAAAAGCCCGACAACGTAAATCCCAAGCCTCAACCAACAAAGGAAGGGGAGTGAACATGCTCAGGTCTCTCTGGTCCTTTGCGGTGGCGGGAAGGGGGAGAGATTTACTAGCAATCTCAAAAAAGAGTGGGGGGAGACGGGTGAGGATTTTGCTTGTAACAGAGCAGTTTAGACATGTAAGGTCCCAATATGAATGCCAGGGTGAAAGGTCAGCTTGCTGTTGTGGGGAGGAGAAGGAGAGATGAAGAAAAAGAAGAGGAAGAGGAGGAGAGAGGTGAGAAAAGGAGGAGAAAGGGGGAAAAGAAAGGAGGAGGAGGAAAAATGAGAAGCATATTTTGGACTGCTCTGTGTGGTGTTCCTATGCCACAAAGAAGTGGGAGTGGATCAGAGCCCAAGCCCTTTTGTGTCAAGAAATGAATAAGGAGAAACTGTTGAGTGCCACAGCCTTCTCAGAGAACATGAGCATGGAAGAAATTTTCAGAGCTCATGGAGTTCTCCGGTCTATCCCAAGGTGACATTATTATTCCAGAGATGATGGTGGTGGGTTATTATTTGCTTATTTGCAAAAAGCACTTCTGAGCATCCCATTCTTGGAAAATGAGATGGGAAATGTATGAGAGCAGTTGGAGATTTTTTTTTCCTTTGCATATCCAGATATCAACAACTTACAAAGGAGTGCCCAGTTTTCCTGTGAAACATTCAGACTCCAATAGTTGCCGTTTGCCTAAACTCCAGTCTTTATGGATGTCGCCTTTTATTGCAGCAAGGATAGGTATCATGTGTACCTCTCGATATTTCTGGACTGGGCTTCCCAGCATCCCTCATCAGTGGCTGCAGTCCAACCACATCTGAGGAGCCACCTGATACTGAGGAAGGAAGAGATGTTGCCCCCCCAGACTTTCAGCCTACTTGAATTCATTGCATCTTTTAAAGCCAAAAATTGGTTTGGAGCCAAAAGGCCATTTTGCTCAGAAAAAAAATGGGATTTGTCTTGTAACGCACTGTTTTCTGCACAGGACAGTATTTTTGTGCAAAAATGTTTTTTCTTATCAAACAAGTTTTGAACACAAAGACCAAAGATTTCCTTCCTTCCTTCCCTCTCAAAAACAGTTCCCAAATATGGAAACCCTTATGGAGGCTAACCATTGTCTCCGTGGGATTTCTCAGTGTGTTGAGAGACACCCTTTCTCACCGGAAGAATGTACAAGTGTTCATTGCAGAACGCTGAGGATGAGTCGTGGACAAACAAGCTGGATTGTTAGCTGGGTGAGTTTCATGGGCTCACACTATACTGCAACAAGCTAACTTCCTGTTGTCTTCCTCCTGATCCTTTCAAGAGGCCACCGTCTTGTGCACGGAGAAGTCTCCCTGTCTGCCTGCCAGCAAGTCCTGGCATCTCTCTCTTGGAAATAATGAACTTGCCTGATGAGCTAGTGGGTTACCTATAGAACACCCTGGATTGACGGTGGCTCACGCTGTGAAACTCATGTACCTCCTGAATGAAGCGCAGTCCACCAGCTATACGCCATGGGTGCTGAGCATCAGAAACCCCCAGTGTTTTACAGGAACAAGGGGTTTATCGAACCGCGGGCGGACAGTTTAGGAGACACGACCCAGCGAAGCATGCCTTGGATGAATTTGGATCAGAAAGCCCAGCGAGCAACATTGAAATGCCATCATCCCCTTGCATAAAGCAGGTGCTTTCATTGCAAACCAGAATCAGCTTCACTCAGCACCTTGTGTGGTTTTGAAGATTAAACTTCATGCTATAGCTTTCATGGTAATGAAGGCAACAAAGGGCGAAAAGCTGGAGGATTTCTTTCTTTTTCTTTTTCTTTTTTGAGGATGTAGAGAAATGCCATCAGAAAGGTCTGAGCAGCTCTGGTATCCAGAGATCAAGAGAGAGATTGGGTTGATTTCCCACCTTCCCCTCTCTTTTCTTCAGCTCCGCGCCGGCTGATGGAATTTGCCTTGTGCAGATCTATTTTCCAACAGTAGCCCTGTAAATTAAATTAAAGCTATTTACTCTGTATTTACAGGCTTGCAAATAAATCTCAGGAAGCACAGTACTGGGAAAGGAAAGAAAGGAAGAAAGGAAGAGAGAGAGAACGGGGGGAAAGGGAAAGGTGGGTGGGGGGAAGAATGCCTTTTTCTAGGCCAAACACAATAAGAGAGCACACAAACCTTCTTCTCATAATTACTTGTAGCTAAGGGAAAAGAGAGGCTGGAGGATGACTAGGGATGGAATAAGGCACTGAACTTTGCAAGAATACAGGTTCGTTCAACTGTTCCCCCTCTCATTTTCAGGTATCTGGAGGGCGAAGGGGGACAAACAAAGGAGACATATGTGCTCTGTTCACTCCCTTGCCTCCTCTGGCCTCCCCTTTGGTCAATATTTTATTTACAGGATGACTTGCATTTTTTCAGTTACTGTCACCACTGGTCAATGGCAGCCTTTTAAAGACATAATGTATGCTTGATCTTCCTGGGTTATGATGGGAATGGCATTGAGGTTTTGACTTTAAGGGGCAGACTGGCTTGGCACAGGGAGTGTGCCTGTGCATGCAAGAGGATGTGTGCATGGACATGTGATGCACAACACGACCGTCTGAATTGTGGAAGGAATCGATGCAAACTCCATGTGAGAAATGTACTCTTTATACTGGAAGAATCTGAGGGAGGAAGGAGGAAGAGGAGGAAAAAAGAAGAGGCCCTGGTGAGTGTCAAATGGGGATGGTAGAGCGGAAGGTGGATGTGGGGTGCTATTTGCAGAGGGGCAGCAGCTAAGGGTGCTCCGTTGCCCCCTCTCCCCTGCACTGAGCACCCTCCTTTCTGGCAGCATGATACCCCTTTTGGCTTTTGATCGCACTCGTTCCAGAAGTGGCACTACAGATCGCATTCCTACAGCAATATCTGTCAGAAGAAGGCACCCCTTGACATTTTGCATAGCGCTGATGTGCGTCCATGCAGGCAGGGCTCTCCATTCAAGTGCGGGGAGATAGAGAGTGCAGGGGGAGAGAGCCAGAGCGCAGAGGGGAGCACTGTGAGGACTGGCTGGCTGGCTGGCTGGCTGGGGGCTCTCCTGGAGCTGTCTGCAGGAGTGCTGAGAGGGGCACCACACCTCCAAACTAACTCTGACTAATGGTGACCCTTCAATGATTTACTTCATGACTGCACTGTCATCACACTGCTGTCCTTCTCCTGTCCCCATCGCGGGACAAAATATCCTGCAAAAAGGGCCATAGGTCATTTCCGCACTACACTCTTATAGGGTGATGATTCCACTTTCGACATCCTATGGAATCCTGGGGTTTGCAGTTTTGGGAGGGGCTGGCCAGCCCCTCCTGAAACTGCAAACCTCAGGATTCCATAGGATGTCGAAAGTGGAATCATCGCCCTATAAGAGTGTAGTGTGGAAATGATAGTCTGGGGTCATTTGTTTGTGGAATGCCTTGATCTGGGACATCCAAATCAATTGTTGTTCCATGTCCATGTGGACTGCGTGTTGAATCCCATACCCCAAATAGTTCCAGCAGCTTCAAGTTACTGTTACTTGCTATCAAGCTGACTTTGACTTATGGTGCCTCTGTAAATGGGAGACCACCAGGAGCTTCGATCATCAAGGGCCCTGCTCAGGTCTTCCAAACTCGGGGCAGCCATGCTTTCTTTGAATGAATCAAGCCATTTGTATTACAGGCTCCCCCTTGTCCTATTGCCCCCCACTTTACCAAGCATTATCTTCTTCCCCAGAGATTCGTTCCATCTCATGATGTGTCCAAAGTATGACGGCTTCAGTTTGGTCACCATGGCTTCGAGTGAGAATTGAGGTTTGAGTTGCCTTTGGACCCTTTGTTTGTTGAGTTGTTGGTCCATGGTACCCAGAGACCTCTTCTCCAATACCATATTTCAACTGATTTAATTCTCTGCTGGCTTTCTTCCCTGTCCAGCAACTTGAGTGTTGTCTTTAAAATTCAGATTTGAGCTTGGGAAGCAGATTCATCAGCCCACCGACTTGTGGCCAGATGACTGGAGCTGGACCACACTCATAGGGTGCTAAGACAAAGAGAACACCTTGGGTTCCTTGTTGATCCCATGTCTGCTTCTCCTGGTCCTTCTGGCCATTTCGGTCAAGTGATCTTCAAGGAACGTTGCAAAAACTCATCGCTTTAACTGGGCTCACGCCAGTGCTAAGTGACTGGATTGGATTGCTGTGGTTTTTAAGCTTGCTTTCTTTCTTTTTTGGGCCATTTTAAAGATCTTTCTCTGTTTTTTTAAAAAAGTATTTTTTAAACCCTCTCTCCATGAATTATTTATCCCATGCATAATGCATAACTGCATTATGGTTTACAGCTGGCCTACGAAGGCGCTGAAGGGAACCGGGCTCATCCAAACTCTACCTTCCTCCCCCCCACTACAGAAAAAAATCCCTTTTCATACCAAACAGGGTTTCAATTCCTTTGAATTCCTTGCAGGGCCCAATCCACCGGGATATTCCTTCTGTACGCACTTGCTGAAAATGAAAAGGAGTTGCACAGGATTGCTGCTGTACCAGGAGTTCCTTTGACTCAAATGATACGCCTGAGAGAAGTTCCCTTTAAAATCGAAATCAAAATCTAGGAGCCAGCAACTTGAGGCTCAAAGGATCTGCCAGGCCTGCAAAGGCTTTATTTCCTTCCTTTTCCCCTTTGGAACACCTGGACCATGGGAGATACGCCTGCCTTGTGGAAGCTCAGGGAGAAGGTAAAGTTTCTGGGCTGCTCCAGCAAATCATCTTAAGTAAGCAAGCCCATTGCATCCCTCCACTGAGGTCGAACAACCATGTAAAACAAGCAACCAAGGAGAAAAGTTTAGCACTTTGAACCAAAATGTTTAACACACTATCTCTTACACGTAACAAAAGACTGCTAGAATATAAATGCCTTTACTGCCAACTGGTGAGACACTACCAGAGATGAGTCCATTTATACTCTCTTATATGACAGATTGTTAGAGCATTAGTGCTGCCACTGAGAAGACCCTGCTCCTTGTCACCATCCAGGCCAGGTAGGACACAGAGACAAGCCTCTCCTTCTGGCCTTAGAGAGTGGACAGGATGGGACAAGAGAAGGAAATTTCTTCCCCTCTTTGCATTGTCCTGGCTCCAAATCATTGAAGACTTTACAGGTGAATCACCAGCTCTTTGGTTTGGATTTGGAAGCAAGTTACTTAAACAAGGCTGTTGTTTCCCTTATGCAAAGACCTTGATTTGAATGTCAGCTTCTCAACAAGTGTCTCGAGGTTGGATGGGAAGAAGTTTTCCGCTGTGGAGGGATTGACTCTTCTCCTCAACTAGTCTGACCAGTTTCCCATTTGCAAGAAGTATATATCTCACTGGATCAAGAATCTGGTTCCCCTCATACGAACTGAAACATATTCACCACAGCCAGATAAGCAGGTGCTGAAGACACATCCTTATGATCTGGTATAGCTATGACATCTAAGTCAGACTCAATGCAAGCAACTTTATCTGCAAAATGTCTAGCAAAATTGTCACAGCAGGCTGCAGAGATCTCATCCTCAATTCTCTCCACTTCTCTTGCTGTAATAGACCTTCTATAACTTGAAACTGTTCTGGCAGAAAGCGCTGGGCAGATCCAGTGATGGCAAGGGGGGGAAATGATTTCTTTACCACCCACATCACTGCAGCATAAGTCTCAGTGTGGGCTTCAGCCCTTCCTTTGTCCAAATTATTCCACGTTTTCAGCCACCACTATTCTGATTGCTGCTCCTGTTTTAACATTGGGATGTGAATGAGGATCAACCATCTGCACAAGTGGGAATCGATGAATAACAGGGCACTTTGGCGTCATGTTGCTGTGCAGACATGGGAGATTCTTGTTGGAGAGGAGCGTTGGTTTTCTGTTTGGTTTGGTTTCCCTGGAAGGAAGGGGCCACCCAGTAGGACCTTGGATGCAGCCCAGGAATTCATGAATGGACAGAAAACAAAATATTGTGGGTGGCTGGAAACTCAGGGTGGAATTGGGACACCAAGGGGTGCCTTTGCCACTGTTTGGCACAGAGCAGAGAACGACTGTGTGAGACCCAGTAGCTCCCAAAGTCCCTGAACCTATTTTTTGTTTCTTTCTCTGCCCAACAAAATGTTGCTGGTTCATGAGAACAAAGCTAGCATGAAGGTTTAGGGATGGGAATTCCTTCAAATGAAAATGAGCCCTCCCTGAATGCTCTTGCTTCAAACTTTTCCCCGGCCTGGGTGTGTGAAGAACAACCAAAAAGATGTGGCAGCAAGGACTGTATTTTGTTAAAAAATAATAATAGCAAAGGGGGTGTACCAGCAAGGCAGGTGAACCCCACAGCAATAAAAAGGGGTGTAAGACAAAAAGAATGTGTCTTGTCTTCAGATACAAAGAACGAGATTAAAAGTGTAAGATTCACAGATATATACACACACAGAGAGAGACAGCTGAGTTGCCAATTATTGTGCTCTGGCTGACGTGTTTTGTTGGCCTGGCTGATTTCAATCAGGTTCCAGCAGATCCTGCCTTTGCCTGCTATGAATCAAAACCTGCAGGGCTTGGATCTCACTGCAGAGAAACCCTTTGATAAGCTTGTTATGGATGCCAGACAGTTGCAGTCTGCTGTGTGTGTCTGTCTATCCGTGAGTGCGCGCGTGTGGCAGTGGTGGAGGCTTCTGAGAGCAACCTTGCACATTAATGATGCCACCCAAGCAAGGTGTGGTACTTTCTGGAATGGGCTTAGGAGGGCGGAGGGGAAGGGGAGAAAGAATCGGAGGTGACAAGAGGGAGACATGTGAGTTGCAATCACGTCTCTTTGGAGGGAAAGTCAGGCTGGGATGGAGGACGGGGCGGGAAGCAGTCTCATGTCAGAGATGGAGTTGCTCCAGAAAGGAAGTCCTTTCTAACCCCTTCTGCTGATACCAGGGTCTGGACCCAAAACCTTTTGCAAGCAAAACAAATGCCTTGCTACTCAGCCAGATGCCCTCTGCTAGGGACGGGGTGGGATTTTCCTCTAAGGCTTCAGTTCTCTGCCTGGGGTGCTCACTCTTTTGCTCTGGATGCCCAAAGGGCATTTGGAAAGGAACAGAAGGAAGGAAAGGCCTCTTTTAAGTCTGTTTGTTTGCTTGCTTCCTCTGAGGTGTTGCTTCTTAACTTCATTTTATTTTATTTTTTCAGGAAAGGGGTGCCCTGCCCTTCCACCTCAAAGGCACCCCAGGGCAAGTACCAGGAAAAAAAATATAGATCAGCTCAAGACCATCTTGTGTTGGCTCAGCTTCAGCGGCTGCTCCCGTCCGATTTCTCTTTGCCTTGCAAAAGCAGTCAGATCTTCCAGGCTGCTGACTCCCAGGGGCAGCACCAAATGAAGTGTGTGTGTGTGTGTTTGTTTGCGTATGTGTGTTGTTTTTAACCGAATGTAAATGTTTAAGGGCCGACTTTGCCCAAAGTAGCAGGAGACTACAGGGCCTACCTTGCGGCATTTACTGATATTACACACTAGGCATGCAAACGCTCCCTGATAATTGGAAACATTTGTTATTGGAGATACTCTGAACAGGCAACGTGGAATGTGCTTTCTTCTTTTCTCCCCCTTGTCCCTTGCAGTTAAAAAAAAATTACAGCTCCAGGATTTGATGCTGAAATAATTTTTCTCCAAGTTCATGACCTCTAGTGGAGCGAAACTCAGGTAATCTTCCTGTTGTGATTCAGTGTTGTGAGCAGAGCAGTCTCTCTTTCTCTCTTTTCAATCACCATGAAGGGAAAGTGAGGTTCATCACCTCGGAACAGCAAACTCCCCACGAGACAACTTGGAACAGCACGCAGAAGGAAGTCCTAAATGGTCTTTCTATGCCCACATTTCTGGAATTAGGGAGTACTTGGGGGAGGAGTGCCCTATTTTGTCCCCACAGCTACATCTCACTCCACTTTAATCTTCTGGAGAAGGTTGAGAGGTCACACCAGCTGAACATTGAGAAGAGCTTAGCAGCTGTTTGACAACGGGATAAACTCCCTTAGAAAGTGATAAACTCCCTTCATTCAATGGCCATTTCCGCACTATCCTGTTATAGCGCGATGATTCCACTTTCAACATCCTCTGGAATCCTGGGGTTTGCAGTTTCGGGAGGGACCGGCCGGCCGGCCCCTCCCAAAACTACAAACCCCAGGATTCCAGAGGATGTTGAAAGTGGAATCATCGCGCTATAACAGGATAGTGCGGAAATGGCCAATGTTTTTCAAGGAAGGTTGAACAGCCACCCCTCAAGGGTACTTCAGTTGGGAATTTCCTAGACAAGCAGGGGGTTGGAATGGATGCCTTTTGGGGGTACCTTCCGTCCCTACAATTCTGTGGTGTTATGATCACACCATTATCTTTCTGTGTCTTTTTCTTGCGCCATTTCTTTGTGCCACCTAGCTGTTCAGCCACGAAGAGTTACAACATGGAAAATCAGAAAGCACAGTTTCACTTCAAGAAAGGCTAGTGCCTCTCCATTCCCCAATTTTAAATGGATGTTAAGCGAATAAAATTATAATAAAACAAAAAAAAGGGGGGGTACAGAAACCTTAGTTGCAACGCTGCAGACAGAATGAAAGAGACTAACAGCAAACTCTAAATGACAACACTAACAGCCCATAATATTCCAGAGCAAGAGTCCAAATGGCATCTGCTTTTCAGCTGGAGAGCTTTTTCTTATTATTTTTTTGGCCATTGCATTGAATGGCTGTTCTATAAATATTCATGGCAATAAAAGGACGGTTTAGAGTTTTCCTCCTGCATTGTGGGTAATTCTCTTTCCTGCCCACCTTAGCATCTTTGTGCAAAACATACCAAGAATCTGAGGCCTGAGCACTCTGCAGAGAGCAGGTAGGCTGCAGGTGGTGGCAGCAAGAAGGGAGCATTGCAGGTGCCAGTGGTGGAGAAAGATGTGATTGTGGCATTGTGCAACGAACATCTGCAGCTCCTCCTGGGGCTTTGCAGTGCTGGAGGCAATCAAAGGGCAGAAAGGGAACAGGTCACTCTGGTTGTCAGCTCCGCCCAGGGGAGCAGCTACAGGAAAGCAAAATGAGGGTGAGGTTTCCATGGACAGATTCTGCCTCCTCATTCAATTTTCCTTCCATCTCCAAATTTCTATTCCTGCAGTAATAGAGGAGTAAAGTCTCCAACACTGGGTCTGCATTGTGGAGGTAATGAGTAGGGCAAGGGAAGGATCTCCACGAGTTATGGAATAGTGGAAGGATGGTGGGAAAGATCCACAAGGAACAATGCTGCCCTGCAACAGGGCAGTGCAAGACATTGTTACCTAGTGCACAACTGGTCGTATACTGGTGCAATGCAGGTACAACTCTGGCATAGATTAACTCCAACATAGCCATGCTGGTGGAGCTTTGTGCTACACAACCACGGAACAGGATCTTGACCATTGTCTCCAGCTCAGTTTGTATGTTGGGATCCACTGCTTCAGGGTTGTCGTTATGGGAGCGGGGAATAACATTTATTTATCTATAAAATGAGGGTGCTGACCCACCAAATGAGTATTCTGCCCACCAAATGAAATTTTCCTCCAGTCCTCATTTCTAGCATTTCTAGCATTGCAGTAACCTAAAATCTGAGCTGAGGTTTTAGAAGCAGAGATTCAGCATCCAAAGCAAAGGAGCAGCCAAGGAAATGCAGATGCAGCAAATAGAAAAATTCTGAGTGTGAGCAATTTTCACTGTCTCGCTCTCTGGAATGCTAGAAGTTTGAGAGATAAAGGAACATTTCATGGTAGGGAAGAATTCTTAGAGGGTGGTGGTCTCCCTTTATGTAGTTAGACCCTGGATCCCTTGACCCCGTGGAGCAGAGAGGCAGTGGCAGCATGCAGTACAGTTCCGGTACCAGAGCTTAGCGGAAAGTGGCAAGGAACATCTCAGGCTAGGTCCCTCAACACAAAGAAATGCAATGGAGAAGAAGGAAAACAACAGAAATATTGCTTCTTCTGGAACCAGAGCTTGCTAGGAAGCTTCTCTTTCTAACGTACACACACACACATGGACAGGCGGAAATAAATCTACCCAGATTTCCAGGGAAGGGTCTGATGAGGACATGTGGATGTCCCACCTTGACCTCCCTTCACCTGGAGGATCCTTACACCAGCGTCCAGCTAAAGCTGTGTCATGTGGGTGGTTTTTATGGAGAACTGGGGCAGCAGGAATCTATATATAGAGGAAAGCCTGGGATGGATTTATAAAGGATCAACACAGTGTACCCTTTCCCCCTGACTGAACTGGAGGCCCCTTGAGAACAAAAAAAACCCTGCCACATGGACCGGGGTATAGAGGTTACTAAGACTACCTTCTAGTGAGCAGAGCTTGGAATAAAATTAATTTGGGGTGGGTGGAAGGCTGGTTAATTGAGCCAGCGTTATGCTGGCACAAGGCACCTTCTGGAATGGTGTGGTTGTATGGATGGGGAACAAGCGAATGTTAATTGGGGTGGGTTTTTTGGACTACCCTTCCATACAGTGAACTTCAATGAACAGTACCTACAAGCTACATGGTGATTGGGGGATTCTGGGAATTGCACTAGGAAAAGTAGCTGTAGTGGACAAGACCGGTGAGCCATGTTGACTGATGTGGTCTGACTTTGACTGGCTGTGGCTGCCTGGTGGTCTCAGACAGAGAAGGGACTTTTCTACCATTGGTTGCATGGCCTTTGTACACCAGAGAGCCCAAAAACGGAGCCTGGGGCAATTTATGGGCACAGCACACTTCCTTCTAGGGACTTCCATGTGCTCGAGGAAGCCAAAAGGAGAGTTTTTGAGGTGAGAGGCTTTACTTTCCCTGGAAGGCCACTGTGGATCCAGTTGCAGTTCTCACTTGGAAGAACAATTGGACAAGATTGCCAGAGAATGCATCTGATTCTGGCTCAGGCTAGCTTGGCACCTAGGAAGGGACGGGGAGGATTCTTGAGTGAGACCAGAAAAGGTGCCAAAAGGAGGAAATAATGGAGAACCTGCAGCATTAAGATTTACAAGCTTACAATGGATGGGGCTTTTTAGTTGAGATGTCATGACAGAGAGGCAGCATGCTGTATTTTTGAGCGTTGGAGACCAGGGTTCAATTCTCTGCTCAGCCACAGAAAGCCACTGGCTGTCCTTGGGCATGTCACACACTCTCAGCAGCAACACTGCAGTGAATAATTTCAATGGGTTGCTTTCTAAACACTGTAATAAGTAAAACTGCTTTTGAAAAGTTGCTGGGAAGCGGAAGGGAAATGAGATGTATGCAGGGATATGATTGGAGGGGGCACAATATGGAAATGCTGCCCTCACAAATACAAATTTCTACCCCACCAAGTGAAATTCTCCTTCAGTCACCAAATTTCTAGAACTGCAGGGAGCGAAACAGTGGAAATGGTTTCCACGAGCCCTCTTCCATGTGCTGCGTCTGCATTGCCTTTGGTCTCTTGGCCGGCTCTTTCCTTTTAGATGCCTAAACTGTGCTTCTAAAGGCTCAACTGACATTTTAATATACTGAAATGCTACAAATTTGGAGGTGGAAGGAAAATTTCTAATTCTAATAGGGGGATTGCACTTGGGGTACACACTGGCCACTATGTACTAGACGGAAGGGGTTAGGTGCGCTCTCTTTCTTGTCCCACTCTCTTTACTCACTGCTCTGTGTCTGGGGTGCCCCCAATGGTCAAATAGTGTGTGTGTCTGTTGGAGGGAAAGAAAGTGGGCAGCCGGGCAGCATCCTTCTGTGTCCCTGCAGAGCATGAGGATGTGTGAACTGATCATGGGGTGGGGATGTCTGGCCAGGGAGAATGTAGGTGGAGAGGGCAGGAGATGGTTATGGATGGAGGAACTGGTGACCTCCATCTGCAGCCACCGAAAGAGGAAATATGCTGGCATAATTTGCAACAATGCCTGTGTTTGTCATCAACGGGATTCTGTCCATGATGTCCTGATTATGGGCTTCCTGTAAGCGTCAGATTGGCCTCTGTGAAAAGAGGAGCTCTGGATTAGATCAGCCCTTTTCTCTGACCCAGGATGGCTCTTCCGATGCTCTTATGTTCTTAGGAGACCGGCTTCAGCTCTCCGATGCCTTCTCAGCAGAGCCTCTGGGATGTGCTGCCTACGTGCAACCAACTTGTCCTGAAAACACCTCACTAATAAGGTGGGCAACGGGCCAGAAAAGTGTGCAGCAGCCGGGAGGGTGACGCTTTACATCCCTAAGTGTTCCAGATATACATAATGCCGCACTTAATTCTGATTTAGTAGGACAGATCAGGTGTAATAGTGGTAGGAGACCATTATCTTGTGACAATGTCCTGTACCTCTGATGCTATCTCTTCATTAATTAAACACCAAATGGCTATTAATTGTAACAGATATTTATCGTGGTTAGGATCAGTTGCAGAGGTAGTTAAGAGGAATTAACCACGGCTCCCTTTTGTTGCAGGCAGGCTAGAGTTCTTATCTTTGACAGGTTCCTTCTTTGGTAGGAACAGCGTTTCACAGGCATTAAGGTAAATTTTCCTGTTGCAGGAACAAAGAATCTCATTTAAAAAAAAAAGACAAGAAGGAGACAAAGGTAAGGAGGGTGGCATGTTGTGGGCTTCCTCCCCGCTCTGCCCCATTGATTCTGTTGTTACCTAGTGGATAAGGCCAAAGGAAGATTGTTGGGGCCATGGAGCAGTGCCAGATATAGGAGCCCCTTTCTGTAGTTGTGGAGCCTACCCTGGGGGTTATGGTTGATTGATTAGTTAATTAATTAACCAAAGAAATGAAACATGGAGTATAATAAACGGCAGCATCAACGTCTTCCTGTGCAAAGTGATTTTCATCCCTGCAACTTCAGTGAAACTAACAGCCTGACCCAATGAAGTTTTTGCTCAGTTCATAGAAACAAAGAATCGTAGAACCCTAGAGCTGGAAGAGACCCCAGGGGCCATCCAGTCCAACCCCCTTCTGTCATGCAGGAGGCACAACCAAAGCATTTCAACAGATGGCCATCAAGCTTCTCTTTAAAAACCTCCCAAGAAGGAGGAGACTCTACCACACCCCAAGGCTCCAGCCTATTCCACCTTCGAATAGCTCTGACCATCAGGAAGTTCTTCCTACAATTTCGGTGGAATCTCGTTTCCTGTAGTTTGAAGGCTTTGCTCTGGAGCAGCAGAAAACAAGCTTGACCTATCTTCCATATGATGTCCTTTCAAATCCTGAAACATGGCTACCATGTCCCCTCTTAACCTTCCTTCTCCAGGCTAAACAGCTCTCTAGGCTGGTTGATATAGGATCTCAGAAGACATCAAACTTGATACTCCTCATCCTTATGTGCAAGAGCTTTGAATAATGTAGGTATGGATTCACACTCCTGGTGGCTAGTTGGTAAAGCATTGGCTTTGTTTGCAGACACATTTTGCTGATGGAAGTCGGCAGATTTCCACCGAAGATCCCAAAAGCCTGTCACCATTTGGAGCTGAAGACACTGGGCAAGGCGGAACAATGTGGTAGCATCCTGTTAGGGATGTGCGCACACATGAGCAGGGCTCATGTCAATCTATCTCTCCTTTTGGATGGAGTGCGGGGGGGCTTCTCTCTAACCCTTTGCACCCTATCCACAATCTCTCCCCCAGTAGCAATAAAGGGGGCACTACTACTGCCTCTCAGTGGGGAGGGGAGGTAGAGGGGATGCAGTTTGTAGGATGAAAATGCACCCAATCTGGGTTCTGATGGGGAAGGGAAAGGAAGGCCTTTTCCATCTGGGAGCAGACTTTCATTTCTTCTTCTTCCTCACCTGAATTGCCTCTCCCTCACCTCCTTCCCACCCGGGTCTGGACTCCAAAGGGGAAGGGGAAGGAAGGCATTTTCCATCTAGGAGCAAACTTTCATTTCTTCCCCCCTCCAAGCCAAGACCAGCAGTTTCTTCCTCATCCTCACCTACCTCCCCACCAGTAAAGAGAAACAGGATGGACATCTGCTGGATCTTCACATTTCCTAGGGCAGGAGAGGGTACAGACACGTGGATTTGGAGCATTATATTCCATCTGATCATTATAGCTATCTTGGGCTACCTCAAGCTATGCATTCTTCCTCATTAAGTTCTTTTTTCTGCATCAGCCCAAACCCGACTGCCTCAGCACCATGCTAGGGATGGAGGCAACCTACCTGGGCTCAGGTCAAGGTGTACGGTGAATTGCAACTTGGCCAAGGACTCAGCAAGGGTGGACTCAGCGAGGGGGAAGCAGCAACAGTTTGGTCCTTATGAAAGCCAGAACTTTCCCAGCAGAGAGCCCTTTGATGAAAGGAGCCAAGTATTGACGGTTCATTATTTTATTTTTTTCCCCTGCCTCAGATTTTTAAGGAAAGAAAGAAAAAAGATGATTATTGACAGAATAATGTAATTCTATTCTCATCCCCGCCCCACCCCCGCCCCCATTAAAGCACTTTGGCGTGATCCCAACACTCACTGAGGTCAATGAGAAGTTTTCTTATCGATTTCCATTGGGCTTTGGATGAACCCTTTGGCATCTTTCCGGTGGAGGGAGGTAAGCTTCTCAGGCTGGGCCTCACGGCACACCATGCTGCACTTCTGCACCTTGGTTTTTTTTGCAGGGTGCACCCAAATGTTTTTTCAAAGAAACATAAATCAGGCATATGATCTGTGGATAAAAACAAAAATCAGAGTTGCATAATAGTTCTTTTTCCGATTGCTAAAATGGTGAAGATTCGGTGTTCCGTAGTGGTCTGAGTTTTGGACAGGAACTCTGGGAGATCGGGGTTCAAATTTCTGCTTTCCCATGCCTTGTTTGTTTGTGTATTTTATATTCACATTGACTACGGATGCCATTTCCACACTAGACTGTTATAGTGCTATTGCTCCACTTTCTACATCCTATGGAATCCTAGGGTTTGCAGTTTTGGGAGTGGCATTTGGAATTCTCAGCCAGAGAGCTCTTTGGCCTCCTCAGGAAGCCACAAACCCCAGGATTCCACAGGATATTTAAAAGTGCAAGAACAGCACTATAACAGTGTGGTGCGGAAATGGCCTGAGTCACAACTTGGACACTATTGCCACTGTTATAACTCACCTCCTGTAACCTACCTTCTCAGAAATGAATAATACTTTTTTGGGGGGCGTCCAAGAAAATGGTGAAGAAGCATTGTGCCGTTGATAGGAAGCCAGTTCTGTCTTCTTTCTGGGGAGCTCTTGTGCAACTTTGTCATTTTGATGGTTCCTGTTGGACTGTGATCCATCAATTCTAACACAGTTCAGTCCAAGAGACTCTGCCGCAGGTCTAACCCAGGTAATAAGAAGAAGCCATCGACACTCCACTCTCCCATCACTGGCCCATCACCGTGTTCTATAGTTTTACAATATTAATACAATTCGAAGACACTGGGGAAAAATAATCTCTCAGAGATATTTTTACCTGCTTTCAAGCTATCAATCATCCCTCCTTGTCACTGCCACGTCTTCCAGCTCATCTGTCTGGAGCTCTGCACCCAGTTAGAGCAAATGGAAAATATCATGTCATTTTTAAAAGTTCAACACAAAAAGCCTTCAGCCACCAATTTTGGAGATCACTGTCATTTAGAAGGGAAAATAATAACATGTCACCGCATGCAAATATCAATGGCGTTATCAAGAGTTAGATTGGAGTACTCAACAGCAGGAAAGCACGGAGAATGCAGAAGAGATGGGCGCACAATAAAGTTCTAGAAGAATTATTTTAATTGTGCTTTTTTCAAAAAAAAAAGTTTGAAATGTTGGTGACGATATGAAATTTTACACAACTCTGTCTCCGAGAAACATAGGTTTCCTGTCCTTCCACATCAGACCCTTCTAGCCTTAAGACAAGAATGAATTATGAATTGCCATCCACATACTATCTCTAATTTACCCCATCATGTGCAATGTTGTGAAAGCACGGTGATTCGAACATGGTGCAAGAGAAGCGCATGATATGGCACTCAGTGCAGAATTTAGCTTCCACTGAAGAGTTCCAGTTTTTAAAACAGTGAGCAAGTCTCTCATGGATGGAAAAAGTGTGGCTGAAAATTGTGCTGAAACAGAATAATAGCACTATAGCAGTGTAGGGTGGAAATGACCTTAGTTTGCAGGATGAGACAGAATGTGTTGCCTTTAGGGTATTTATGCCTTGTGTTATATTGTGTGTGTTTGTGCCTTCATGTTGCCTGTCAACTTATGGCAAATCTATGAGCTTTGTAGAGTTTTCTTAGGAGTACTCAGAGGTGGTTTTGCCAATTTCTTTCTCTGAAATATAGCCTACCCAATAACCAAACTCCCCCCTTTCCAAACTCACCTTGTAAGCAGTGCAACATTGCAGCAATGCCTTTTTCATGTTGTTGGATAACAGGAGGATCAGCAGAGCTGCACGCAGCTATTTTCATGTAGCTGGATGTGCCAAAAGGACATCATCTGCAGGAACCTCCCAAGGACTTCTGGAGGTTCTTATGGATACCTGTTGCAGCACGTCCAGCTACAAGAAAAGAGATGGCTGCATCTTTGCTTCTCCCCTCACTCTTCACCAACAGGGAAATGGCCAAGTTGCTGGAGGGTGCATTGATTAAAAGGTTGGTTCTGGAGAAGATATGTCTACGTGCCAGATGTATGTCTCCCAATGCGAGAGTCCAGTCACGGCCTTGTCAACGCCATATTTCCCCCTTATAAAAGTAATGGAAAGTAATACAGAAGTAACACCCAGTGCAACAGGCAAGATGAGTTACATCCCTGACATTGCAATGAGGTTGCTTCTCAATGAATAACAGTTTTTTCAAGACCGAGGTGATCCATCCCCCTTTGGTTTCTTTCCTGTTTTGCTTCCTCAGCTGGAGACAGCGTAAGCAGGTGGCCTCTGGAGCTTTCCCTGGGTGACAAGATGCAGAAACAGACATGATGTGAGTCAACTGGGTGACTTCCGTTGAGTCCGAGCCCAACTGCCCAGCCATCACTCACGGTGATTAAGGAACTGCGGAGGTGCATCATAAAACCCACAGGTGGAACTGATGTGTCAAGGTGTCATTTGAAACAGAGCTGTTCTGTTGGGACTAATGTGACAGATCGGGAGAATGTCACAAGCAAGGGGTGAACGGAAGGCAACAATTCAGTTCAATACTATATGTATGTGTGTGGTGGGGGATGAGTTTTGCCATGGACAATACTGATTAAAAAAAAAAAAGTAGGGTCATGGAAGCAATCCTTTTTGAACTGCCAGGCTCATCCATGAACAACTTTAAATCAAAATAACAAGCCACCGTTTGGAGGGGAATCTCTTGGGCCTGGAGCAGCTCAGGAAAGAGAAGGCAGGCACCTTGATTCCGCTCATCCCGGCCTCCTGAGGCAGATCTGCTTAGTCAACTGGCAAGAGCAAACTATTACTTGCTGTCAGCCTTGAGAAAGCAAAATAGCTGTCGGAGAGTAGGTTGGAGGATTATTACACATTCATAATGTACAAGCTGGGCTGGCTCCCTGCCAGGCCCCGGATGCCTCCTGCAGACAGAGGGAAGCGGCAAAGATGGCACCACGGAGACTGTGCAGCCGCAAGTGGAAAGCGGAGGACAGATAAAAGGCTGGGCTTGTCCAAAAGTGACGCTCCTGGGGCCCTCTTAGGAACATGCAAATAGCTGACCAGCTCACTGATCCAGACCTTTCAGGTCGGTCCATCTAGCCCCACAATGCCAACACTGACAGGCATCAGCAGGGGGTGGACTGGATGGCCCTTGGGGTCTCTTCCACCTCTAGGGTTCTGTGAGCCCTTCCTCCACTACTTTCAAAGCCAACATGATGGTCAAAATCCTCTATCAAGGAGATGGAGGGTAACTTTACACACACAGAGTTTTGTGGTGCTTGTGTAGCAGTGCCTCATTACCAAAAAACAATTTTACAAAACTGATTGTGCAAACCAAGTGGGCCTGCACATCTCCCTAGGCGATACACAATGCACAACACACAGCTACATACATGTTGTCCAATGCACATCTGTGCATAATAAATATGTGCAACCATGCAGAATGTGCAGCCCTATGCAAGGCACCACATATCTGACTCTACTTACTCAGTCTTGATCTGAATGTGGATGTTTTGCTTTGGAATTTGCATTTTTCCCTCACAGCCTCTTTAATGTCTCTTTAACAGTATGGAAAGAGAATCCATAAGAAATTTCATGTTTAAAAACAGTGCTAATTCTAATGAGTGCTTCACTGCTGATATTCTAGAATTCTCTTGGTTTCCAAATTGGTTTATGTCAAAATGAAGAATCCCATTAACGTCTATTTGTAAAAGGAAAAAAAGAAAGAAAGAAACATAGAAAGGTTTAAGAGCTACTTAATATCTCTTTATTAGAGCTCTGAGACTTGGGCTCCAGTATTAATAATGGTTCACCCAATTGTGGTTAAGTCCACAAAACGGAAGATCTGCTTAAGATGAAACTTGTTTTTCCCCCACTTAACCTGGTATAAATCTTGCTACCGACATCATCGCTATCCGACATCTGACATCGCCTACTGAGTTATAACTGTGTAATTAAGGAATGTCTTGCTTAAAAAGCAAGCAACTTTATTAATTATTTTTAATATAGTTATCCATTTAACCCAAAATAACATAAACTTGAGTTAATATTTTTAACATGACCTGAAATTGAAATACAATATTGAAACAGTAAATAACACTAACTCACTAAAACACTAGCTTACTAACTAATCTCTAACCTACTAAAATTCAAAAGGCCTCTGAACCTGCTCCCTCCAAAACCAAACAGTAGTGAAATAGAAAAGATAAAGAAACAAGGAAGGAAACAAAGATATGATTCTCCCATTAGAGATCCAACAAGGCAATCTTAATAGGATTGCTGGTGCAAGGGAATTTCAGCAAGTGCTGCTTGTCATGCAGACAGGAATGGAGCAACACTTCTTGGAATCCTCTCTTCTGCAAAGGTGCAGGGACCTTCTCCAGTTTTCACTCTGGCAGCCCTGACTTTCACTGGCGTAGCCTTTGGAGAATCTGTCTGTACGGTACTTGCAATGAGCTGAGCTTTGCTGGAAAGCTCAGGTCTCCAACCTCCCCCCACCCCGTGCCTCAGTTACTGGAATTTTCCTAGTCAGCAGCAGTGGTTCCCCATTCCAGGTGGAGAGGGAGGAGGCAAATATGCTTGGACAGCTTTCATGTGGAGCAATGCAGGCTCAGCCTTATCAGCCCAGATGACATATTGCTAACACACTCATCCAGAGTGCGGCCCATATCTCAGCCAGGCGGGATGGCAGATTGAGTAGCAGACGGGAAGGTCCAGGAGAGGAAGAGGAGGAGGAGAAGGAGGAGACTCCACCAGAGCCTGCTGGCTGAGATGTCCCAGTTGCCTCCAGGATGCAGGAGAGGCCAAAGAGCTCTTTGCAAACCCCAGGATTCCATAGGAGGTTGAAAGTGGAATAATAGCACTATAACAGTGCAGTGCAGAAATGGCCAGAGACTGGACAGCTCCGTGCTGCTGAAGATGTCCTGCAGTGAGAAGGGGGTTGGACTCAATGGCCCATGAGGCCCATTCCAGCCCCATTGTCCTATGATGCTATGATTTCGTCTTTTGGGGGGGGTCTCCCTTGGTGAGTCACAGGCTCTGTTGGCTTGTCTTGCACGATGTCCCAGTTAAAAAATGAGGAAATGTTGCTCCTTCTCTGTCTCTGCTCCAGTATCTGAAATGCGCATAGAGAGATTTTTAATGCACATGCCAGGCATCACAAACGGAAAATGAGTGTCCCTCCCTGCCTCTCTCTTTGTTTTTGAAGGATGTGTGTGTGTGTCTCTGTGTATGAAGTTACACTCTCCAGGAAAAAGAGGAGCTCTTTTTGCGAAACCATTGTGGCAAGGTAGCTCCAGTGTGGACCTGTGATTGTGTCATGCAGAAATAAAATAAAATAAAATAAAATAAAACACACATGGCTTAATCAAAGAGCTGCCGACACTTTTAAGTAATCTGGCTCTGCCTTTGCATAACAGCACATTTCGCCAGCAGCTACTCTTGTCGTCCGCAAGAGACTGTAATACACATCAAAAATTCTCCTTTAAATTTATTTTTCTATAAAGATTGGTCTTTTGAACTCCAGTGGTGAAGGCTTGCGGGTACAAAAAACTCTTTGGCATCTCTCTCCCCCTCTTTCTCTCTCATTTCTTTCACTCATCTGGGGCGTGCTGATCCAGGGTTATCTGCGAGGGAACAAGTGACCATGATTCTCTGTAAGACGCCTGCATTCTCTACACGAACCGGTCCTCTTACCTGCCGTTTGAGTAAAGCACAAAGGGCACAATCGGAGGCGAGGCTGCCTTGCGCAGGGTCCGTTGAAGGGAACAAGAACTTGTTGGGTATTTCAGCTATAGGGGTCCCTCTGGGACTTCTTTTGAGTAGGCATGTTCTGGATTGTATGGTCTGTGACAGTGGTGGCTGGTGAATTCAGTGGGGTAGTAAGTTACCTCCAGGCTTTGGGGAGCCTTAAAGGTGCTTTCCAAGGTGCTCAGCCTATTTGGGAAGAGGGATTTTCAGTACCTTGGATGTTGCCTTGAAAGCCTGGGTTAAAACCTAGGCTAGATTCTATTTTCCACACCAAGTATCACTCCTTGAGATGTCACCAACAGTGAACCCACTCTGGATTTTGGCCTCAAAGAAGCTCTCCAAGGTGCTGCACCCTCCTTAGCTGAGCACCTTGGGCAGCGCTTTCAAGGCTTAGAATAAAACCCAGGGTGGAGGAGTCACAGCTCCATCAAGGAGAGGACTGACTGCCTTACAAGCATGGCTCATTCATTTGCTCTGTTTCATTTCTGGCAAACTGGCCACAGTATCCTTACTGGAAGAACAGCCCCACTGGTGGAGTCTCTCGTCTCTTTCTCTGAGATGTTTTGCCTATCTTTCGCACCAGTGGCATAACTCAGGCTGTGCCATTACAGCCAAATCATCTAATCTGACAGCTGGCATGACTGAAGTATGGCATTAGATGCTAAAAATGGGTCCCCAGTTTTCCCTTTGTTCTTGGTCTGAGTCCCACCGTTAGCCGCAACTACAGCCAAACAACTGAGTCAAGCAAATTTACCTATAAGCAAACAATTGAATGAACAGGCCTACTTTACTTGGAATGAACCAAATAGGTTAATAACAACAACAACAACAACAACAATAATAATAATAATATTTATCCCGCCTCTCCACACGGATCGAGGCGGCGAACAACATAAAATACATTATACATGAAGGCTTCAACTTTTTTGAAGAGACTTGAAAAGCTACTGAGTTGAATTACAGTTCTCACACTTAACTATACTTCTTCTTGGACTTGTTGTCCAATAAGTTACTTTTCTAGTCTCTGAGGTGTGTGTGTGTGTGTGTCAGAAAGCCCTCCTTCCTTTACATATTAATTGTGTAAAATTACTTATCCCAATAACGAAATGCAGGGAAATTGGGGAGGGAGGAGAACTCAGTCAATTAAATGTTTGAACAGCAATAAACGTTTCATGTAGGGATGATTTTTTAAAAAAATATTTTCCTTTAAAAATCCCAGTTTAAGCTTGTCTGACATTTAATGCTACTTCATTAACAGTTTGTATTGGATAATTGGTGTAGAGGAATTAAATTCCCCATACCTGAATCCTGCTCAAGATACCTTAAAGATGACATTTTAAACAGCATCTCTTCATTCCATGTGACATAGGAGCACAACATTATGACACACGAGGCACCATCTGTGTGTGTGTGTGTGATAGAGGGTGTATGTCCATCTCAAAGCCTTCCTGAGTGTCACACTGGGATATCCAGCCCTCTAGCTTGCCATCCTGGCCAGGACAAACACAACACAATTCCTCTCTGGGCAACCCCCCTCCTTCAACATTGTTCCATTTGCACCTAAAGATCCTGTTAGCAGGAAAGAGGTGAAGGGAGTGTACTGGTTGCTTCCTTTGGCCTCCTGAGTCTCCAGCTTCCTAAGCCTTTTATCTGAATTTCTGGTCATGTTCCCATTATAAACACATTCCATGAAACTTCCCCTCTCATCTTACCAGTAATCTCCCCTCCTCTCCCCTCCCCTTCCTCTTCCTCTTCCCCTTCCTCTTCCTCCTCCTCTTCCTCTTGCTCTTCTCCTTCCCTCCTTCCTTCCTGGAATGTCTGGCAGCCTCCATACTAGGAGT
Source organism: Ctenosaura bakeri (assembly GCA_948474755.1). Classification (NCBI taxonomy): domain Eukaryota; kingdom Metazoa; phylum Chordata; class Lepidosauria; order Squamata; family Iguanidae; genus Ctenosaura; species Ctenosaura bakeri. The sequence goes on along the minus strand of CAOLHI010000014.1, from coordinate 1,339,417 downwards.
AAGCTCACTGTGCATTTTATCCCAGACAGTAAAGGAGCTATCCCAGGTGCTAAGTTTGATGCTGTCAATAGCTTCAGAACCTTGGATAGCTTTTTTAAAGTCTTTTAAAAAGACCCCCTCTTTCTTTCTTTCTTTCTTTCTTTCTTTCTTTCTTTCTTTCTTTCTTTCTTTCTTTCTTTCTTTCTTTCTTTTTCCCTTTCCCTTTCCCTTTCCCTTTCCCTTTCCCTTTCCCTTTCCCTTTCCCTTTCCCTTTCCCTTTCCCTTTCCCTTTCCCTTTTGGGTTGGTCATGGCCCATCAAAGAAGTGGTGAATTTATTTCAGTCTTTATCTGAATGTTAAAGTACCTGGCCAAACTCCATTCCCCATACGTGGCTCTAGCACCTTGGATAATTCTTTTAAAGTCTAGTTCGAAAGCCAGGATGGACTCACCATCCCCACTGCATGGGAGGCACTGGCTTCCCCTGTGCACTTTCTGCATGAGTTAGAGACTTCTTTGTGGTGGGTCCAGTCTCAAGTCACAGGAAACGAACAAAGGGCTGAACTGTGTGCTCTCTCTCTCTTCCTCATTCTCTCTCTCTCTTTTCTTTTGCAACAGCATTGCCTTGCGATCACAACGGACAAAATGAACTCAACTCAAACATTCCATTGTGGACCCAACTGAACCTCTCTGTATGTTTCCCACGATATCTCTACACCTCAAAATGATGTGCTTTACTACAGGCAGAAGAGACCATGCATGTGCCTTTAAAATATGGTAGCCTTATGGAGATATTATGCCAGTGTAGAACTGGACTTAGGTGTATGTGAAGGTGTTTGTAGGGCATGTTAAGTGAACCTTCTTCAAGCTTTCTGGTGGAAAAGGACTGGGTCAAGTATTAGCAAACACAGAGTCTCCAACTGGCGAGGACCATCAGTCTTGCATGTACCAGAAACAAGCCCTTTTCAGTGGTAGTCTCATGTGTCTTGTACCTTCAAATCGCCTGTCAACTTACGGCAACCCCATGAATTCCCTAGTGTTTTCTTAGTGTTTTCTCAGACCTGGTTTGGCCAATCCCTTCCTCTGAAATGGAGCCTACAGCACTTGGCATTTGTTGGCAATCTCCCATCCAAGTACTCACCAGAGCTGACCTGGCTTAGCTTCCAAGGCCGGACAGACTCTGGTGCCTTTCGGGGGTATTTCGGTGGGTGGTCTCATAGTGGAAGAATTTTCTCTGTCAGAGAGCTGTGCGTGGCCTCATTTCTGTCAAGCTTCACAGACACCAAATATTTCTTCTCATTTAAGTGTGGCACACTGCAGTTTTAATTGCTGCTCTTTGCAGATTGGGATGTGTGTGAGAGAAGTTGTTATCATGCATTTAATTTGTTTTAAACCATTTTTAATCTTGTGAGCCACCAGGGCTGTGCTCTTAAAGGTGAGCTAAAGAAACATCACAGTGGGTGAGGGAGAAAAATCTAAAATGTTTCCTATTCTTATGGGGCTGGGGTTATGCTCTTTAGTGGGGGAGGAACCCCTTCCTAAGGATTTTTCAGAGGTTATGAGGAAGAGATTGGTGCATATGAACTGGGGAGGAGTGGAGAGATACTCCACTTTAATGACAGGCAATTAAGCAAGTTAATTTGACTCTCATATCTACCCCCTCCCAGTTTCCTGTAGTGGACTTTATTTTTTGTCAGAAACATCAGAGCTGAGTTCCTGAGCTGAGGAGACAGAGCATAAGTGTGCACCCATGGAGGTAAGATGGCAGCTGCAAAAGTGCCTCCTCATTAGTGAACAGTATGTCAACACACAACCAAACGTGCATGAGAATGTGCACACAAAATCTGCAAGGCACATCAACATACACTGCATTTGCACATCCATGCACAAATGCAAATATGCATCCACACACAGTATTTGTTTGTGTATAATGCAGCCACACACATATGATTCTGCAGCCTTGAACTGAATGAAGGCTTTGCACATCAAATCCATGTGCCTCTGCCTCCTTCTCCTCTTGATCTGCAGGTACTGATGGGATGGACTGGGCCCTGCCTCTGCCGGCACCATAACAGGGCTGCCAGCCTCCTTCATCTCCATCTGGGGTCCATTATCCTGGCCCTCTTCTCTGCTTTCTTCATCCAGGGAGACCTCCTCCAGCTAGCCCTTTAATTCCAGACTGAAAAGGACAAACCCTTTACAAGAAACCCTAGATTCTGAGATAGTAATACAAAGGATCGGCCTTTCGGAAAAAAATGTGCATGTGTTAGAGGAGATCCCCTACCAAGGAACATGACTACAACATTATACTTGGGTGGTGGTTGTGCAGTGCTCTGTCTTTAGTGAATTGTGACACTGAGCAGCTGAATGAGCAATCAAATGTACATGTGCCCCTGCATGTGCATCCATACACAAGGCACAAGGAGCATCTGTGCATAATGACACCAAATAAACAATTCTGATTCCACAGGACAAAAAATGTTAATATATTCGGAAGTGTTCTATAGATCCCTGGACTGCCAAAAAGACCAATAAATGGGCCTTGGAGCAAACTAAGCCTGAACACTCCTTAGAAGCCAAGATGACTAAACTGGGCCTGTCATACTTTGGCCATATCGTGAGAAGACGTGACTCACTAGAAAAGGCGATAATGCTTGGGAAGCTGGAAGGTAGTAGGGAAAGAGGAAGAGCACAATATAGATGGATAGACTCACTCAAGCAAGATACTTCCCTGACCTTCAAGACCCAAGCACGGTTGTAGGGGATAGGGTAACCTGGAAGCCATAGGGTCACCATGAGTCAAAGTCAACTTAATGGCAAAGAACAATGATATTCATTCTGGAAACCACATGACTTCCATCACCAGGGCTGAGGCTACCAGGGAAATGCTGAGCTGCAGTGGTTTGGAAAGAGAGAGTGTGTGTGTGTGTGTGTGTGTGTGTGTGTGTGTATTCTCTCTCTTTCTGTGTGTGTGTGTGTGTGTTTGTGTGTGTAGATTTGTGAATTAGAAATAAAACGTTCCAGTCTCCCACTCTGAGGCTGATCCTGTTACCTCCGAGGAAGCGGCCAGATGGAGTGTGGTTCGCTTTGCCCGTCTGGGTTTTAAGAGGAGGATTACACCAAGACAACCTTTAGCTCCCTGCGTGGACACAAGTGCCAGGCTCTTACCAAAGGGGCTCGGCTCGCAGACAGGTGGTAAGCTGGCTTAGCTGCTTTCAGGGAGTGAGACGGGTGGCAGTGCATTGTGTGTGCTGTGTGAGGAGGCTGGCAATGCTGCAGCCAAAAGGTATTAGTTGGTTATTTACTTGTGTCAGCAAGAAAGAAAAAGGGAAAAAAGAAAGCTTTACAAAAACTGCATGCATACCCTGGGCAACCCCACCACTTCTCTTTGCGTTCTTCCAGGGAGAGACGGAGTGTGGATTCTTAACAGGAAAAACATGCTGAAGAAGGATAAGAGAAAATGTAGAACTGTAGATGAGATAGGATCACCAAGGCTTATCTAATCCAGCCCCTGATGGTGCAGAAACCCACAGCTTAAGGGCATCCCTGAAAGTTGATCCTGAATCCACCCTTGGGAGAAAAGGCAAAATGGCTGTGATTCTGTGCCACCCACTGAGCTGCAGAACCACCTTAGTTATGCAGCTGAGCAGCATCTACAATTTGGTATTTTGATTCAGTTGCATCATGCCACCATGCAACACAAGCACTGTGTAGCAGAATTAATGGGTAACTCCACATGGGGAGATTTTTGCTACACAACCCTGATGCAGAATCTCAGTCCCACATTTCTGAGATACTGGCTGGCATCTTGTTAGTGACTTAGGGATGCCTAAATTCCCCCCAGAGAAGAGGCAGTGCATTTTTCGTCCTTTAAAGAAGTCTATATTTACTCGAAGGTTGTGGAAGCAGAATAGTGCATGCTGTACCCCTAAGCATGTTGTGTCATTGTTCACTGCATGTGCGAGCGCACATTATTCAGTTTCATTGCACAAGAAGATAGGCATTGTGCATTACAATTGTCCATTTCACCTTTGTTTGAACATGAAGCTGACTAGCGTTGCAGTTCACTAAGGCACACTTAATGAGTATCCAGTTACACCTTGTCTCCTTGACGTAGAATATTGGCCCCTCTTTTCCATGTGTATCTGTGTTCCAGTCCTTTTTGGACTACACTTCCAAGAACAGCCAGGTCCTACTATGAGGTGTACTCCAAAAGTAACTTTCCTAAGCTGTAGTGTTCCTTTCTTCAAGGACTGGGGGAGCTCCCCCCCCCCATGGTAAAAGGACCTCTATTTCACTTGGTAGCTTCTTCTCACTTGGCAACGTGAGGAGCCGGGACCTCACAAGTCTCCTCCCTGATGCAGGACGTTGTAGCATTAATCATCCATTGCAAGATTTCCGAGCCCATAATCTCATAAGAACATCCCCTGGACGCTCGACACAGGCTTCTTCCTGCTACGCAGCTTGTAACACTTTTTTGGAAAGACTTTGTCAGGTCTTTGGAGCCTTGTCAGTTTCAGAGACCCCCCGACCTTTTAATAACCATTTCCCTGCCTTATCAGAATGCTTCCTAATTCATCCCTTTCTGTCCCTGAAAAATATCTAAATCCTATTTAAGTTAATGCCCTTCATTTTCATTTATAAAGACAGATACAAAATAATTATTTCCTATCTCCACTGTTTCCTTATCTTCTGTCCTAATAATTCCTCACTGTCTCCCTTTCATCGTCTGTCTCTCGCACTCAGGCGCACACACGCACGCATGCACACACTTTTTCCCTGTTAGTTAAAAAATACCCAGTGTCCGCCATCGTCATTGCCTTCGATTGGGCTTTTATTCTGTTCTTTCAACCCCTCTTCCCTCCCCTTTGCAAGGGCCTCTGTAAGACCCGGCATCTCCCCCTTGGTGTTTGTGTTGCAATTTTTTGCAAGTTGATATGTAATTGCCAGCTGGCCACCTCTTCAAGTGCCGCCTTTGATGTCCAAGTAGCCCTACGTTGTGGAAAATGTTTTGCATAAACAGACTCTCTTCTGGAAATGAGCTCTCCTGTCTTCACCTCAGATGAAAGTGGCACTCGCTGATGCATCTCCTGGCCATCATTTGAAGTGGCTGATTAAAAGGAAACCTGGGAGGAGGAGCCCGGAACAGAAGAGCAACCTGCCAGCTCTGGGGGGAAAGAAAAGAAGGAGGAGGAGGAGGAGAAGAAGAAGGAGAAACGTTTTTTGGCCGCTGCCTCTCCGAACTTCAGAGGACAAAGCTGGCACAAAAGAAAGAAAGAAAGAAAGAAAGAAAGAAAGAAAGAAAGAAAGAACGAACAGCAACCTTCCATTGCCTTGCAAACGACCGACATCTTGCTGAAGAACTGACATCTTGTTGCAGAACTTCTCAGTTTTCAATATTGTTTTGAAATAGAAATAAACACAGAAGGGGATGGTGGAGGAAGAAGCATTCAGTTAAGGTGCCGAAATTCGCACTGCACAATGCAAAAGTTAATTTTGCATCCTCTAGGGGCTTCTCCAGTTGCATCGGTTCCAGGAGGTTCTCTTCCCAATTATCCAAGCACAATGCTCTTGAATTTCTTATGGACGGTTTTTAGATTCAAAGGTGCTGTAAAAGGAACCACATGGGATGTGAGCAACACACACACACACACCCTTTCCCATTGCCAAGATATTGTAAAGCAGGATTCTTTGAGCTCCTTTGCTGGAAGTTGACTGATCCCCACACAAAGGTCTAAACCTGCGGGGGAAACCATGAGTGCTGCTGCCCACATCACACCTCTTGACTCTTGCCAACATGAGAAAGAGTCCAGAAAAACCTAACAGATAGCCTGCGGTGTTTGTGGATCAGGGTCTACTTCATCAGGTGCAATCTTCAGTTGAGAGGAGTGTATATAGTAGGCAGGGACAAAAGGGGTCCCCAAAATGCCATGAAATGCAAGAACTATCATCTGGCATTTCTCTGCAGAGCTCAAATTATGCAGAAGAAGCACACTGGCCATTTACTACAGCAATAATTGGTGATTTAACACAGACTTCTTAGCTTTGCTATGTAAATTCAACACCTGTAGTGAACAAAACCAAACACTTGGTTTCTATTGAGTACTGAATGGACACAATCAGACCTGCTGATACTTTCCAGCTCTGAATCCCCACGGACTCAGGTTTGGGGACTTGTGCTCATGCACGCACCTCTCCCTACAGGTGTTGAATTAGCATAGCAAAGCTAGGAGGGCTGTGTGATTGCCAGCTGCCAGTGTTGCAAATGGCCAGTCTACTGAGCCTGTAAACACTGATACTTTGCAGGGAAATATTGACTATACTCTGTCTGCTCCACGGCCTCCTGGCTCTGTTATTTGCAATTGTTTCCTCTGTACCAATGTATGCATATGTCAGCCTGCAGAGGACATTGGCTGACATCCTACATTGTCCTTGTGTTGTAGAAATCTACACACGGGGGTGTACTATGACACCCTTCTATTGAGCACCAAGACTGTGTATCCGTCATTGGTTTGCATATTATCTCCCCAAGCTATGGGGGAAGGTCCGAATGCTCCTGTTTTCAACTTGGCTAAAATGCCCCAATGGTTTGAACTTCTCTTTACAGAAGTACCACTACAACTTCTCCATCATTTTGGTTTCCTACTTGGGCACTTCTTCCATTTTCAGCTAAGACCTTGCTTGATCTAGGAGGAAGACAATGGCAAATCTTCTCTACATGGATCTTCTCTAGGAAACCCTAAGGATGCCGTAAGGCAGTTGACCCGAAGGGGGAAGTCAGCCTGGCCTAGTGTCTCAAATGTTGGACTAGAGCTGTAGGAGGTCACAGTTTGGATCCCGATCAGCTATGGAAACCCACTGGGTGACGTTGAGCAAGGAAGACAATAGCAAACCTCTTCTGAATAACCCCCCCCCAAAAAAAAGAAACTGTAGGAAAGGAAGAACTTCCTGAACATAAGAGAAATTCAATAGTGGAATACGCTGCTGTCTGGGAGTGTGGTGGAGTCTCCTCCTTCTTGGGAGGTTTTTAAGCAGAGGTTGGATGGCTTTGATTGTGTCTTCCTGCATGGTAGAAGAGGGCAGGACTGGATGGCCCTTGGGGTCTCTGCCAGCTCTAGGATTCTATGATTTGAGGGTTGTCATGTGAAGTCAGATAACAATAACAACACACTGCACTGTGTGCAATAGGACTGACAACTGAGCAGCCTTGTATAGGACTGCAATGTTAGGGTAACCGTTACAAAGAGCTGTTTCTATCTATTTTCATGGAGTTTACTTTGAAGAATTTCCCAGGGGATTGTGCCCTATGCGGTTAACCTTTGCTGTGAGTTGTTTCCCTCTGAGATGGTGTGAACGGCCCTCGTTTGCTGGGGGCGGGAGAGGATTCAGCGAGAATGGATTGCACTGCAAGGTATCCGGTGATGTAAATTTAACACGATAGGTAAACTTTTCACCCATGTCCCCAAAGAGCAGTCGGGTAAATGGGAGTTTATGGTTTGCCTTGATGTCCCTTTCAGTTCACTGCTCCAGCAGAAAGTTTTTACTCACCCTTCTAATTGCAGCATCTTCAGCCTTCTCCTGTATACTGAGAGCAAAAATGATGTCTGAAATCCTGATGGTGCCTTCATGCAAGGAAGGTTCCTCTACAGAAGTGGTGGGACATTTTTCTCCAATGGGGAAAGTCCACATTCAGTTCAAGGTTGAAGACCCAGAGTTGCACTTGTGGTAGCATTGCGCATTTAGATGAGCACTGAACAGTGGATACATATTGTGCTTTTGATTGTGTATTTAGTGGCCCATATGATGTCTTGGTTCAGTTGCACAACACTGCCATTCAACACAAGAACTGAGAAGCACTATTAATCAATAACTCCACATAGGGTGATGCATGCTTACCCAGCCCCAATGTACAGTCTCTGCCAATAAGTATTATCACAGAGGACATGGAGGGTTTCAAGCAGACGTTGTGATCCTCTGCTAGCATGTAATTTGATGCAATGGCAAAGGAAAGGAGAAGTTCCTTCCACTCCCTTCCATCTCATTACATTCTTATTCCCGTTGAGTCCCTCTTCTAATCTTTCCCTTCCTTTTCCTCAGGGGCAAGAAGGACATGCAAGTCTTGGCACGCATGTGGGGTCATGCCAGTTGCAATCTCTAGGAGGCTCCCTCATTCACCTGGTGGGTGAGGAATAATGACGTTGTTGCACAACAGGTGAGCTAGAATTACCGCCACCTGTTGCGCTATTGCTTATACGTTTGTACAGTCCAGCAAAACTCTGTTGTTGTGTAACTTGAGCCTAGATATGCTGGCAAAAATTTATACTGCACAACCACTGAATAGAATCTTTATATATATTTTTTAAAAAAGTTACATTTAAATGAATAAGTCATTGGAGAGCTGGTGTGGCATCACAGTCAGAGTTTAGGAACTAGGACTGGGAAGAAGGGTTAAGGTTAGGATTCACACCACAAATGAACCATGAAGTTTGATTTGGGTGCCTGAAGGCCTGTTGCTATCTCTCACCAGATCCACCTCCCAGTGTTGTTGTGAGTAGAAGAGAGCCATTGTGTTCACCTGAGCTACTTAGAGGAATCGTAAAATCAAACAGGAAAAAGAAGAAGAAGAAAACAATGTATGACAATGCAATTAAAACAAGATCCAGTTGGAGTGCAGCCAAAATGTGTGAATATTAAGAGTTCCCCAGAATTTTTCATCTAACTGGCTAGGTGGTGTTTCTCCTCCAGGCCCCCTAACTGTTTGTCCTGAGGAAGTCAAAAGCTCACACTCTTTTGCTGGAGGTTGGTCCTGATAAAACTGTAGCCCCATTGTGGATTTTGCTGTTGTGTGATAGTGTGTGCATGTGTGATGTACAAACCTGCACACAGAGGTCTTTATGTGCTCTTTCTCCCAATCTGCAAAGTAATATTGGTCAAGGATTTGATGTGGCTGTGAGCAAAAGCAATAATGCAATTCAACTTTACACAATCATAAGTCCGTTTATGATGATGTAGCTTTCCAATAGGATGCCAGCTGCTGTTTTTAATAGTACACTTTATTTAATGGCTCTAAACTTTATCACTGTACTGTTTGGTTTTTACCTGTGTTTTGGTTTAATCTATCCTGCCAGCTGCCTTGGATCCCATATTGGAAGAAAGGTGAGCTACAGATGAAATAAATAGATTATGGCTGAGATCAGACAGAGAGGAGATGGCATATAACTTTATGTCCATGGAGTTATGGGCCAGTAGTACCGCTTTGGCTCACGATGGAATTGTGACATTGTGCAACTTAATGCATAACCAAATGTCAATGTGAATCTGCATGTGCAATGGGCCATTTGCATTCATGCACATGCATGCATTATGCACATCCAGTTGCAGTGGCACTCTGTGCACGACTCTGCTTTTGCAACCTTCCATTGAGTGTGGACAGAAATGTCCAATGGCTTTCATAGCAGAGCTTGTCCGCGCATAAGGCACTAGCTGTATCCTGGCCAATATGTTTATGGTTCTTGGAAATGTTGCTGCCACCATTTGTTAACCTCCCATGAAGAGAAAGCCTATATGCATTTATAGCATGGTTAAAAGGGGGGGGGAAGGTTATTGGTAATCCACAAAGTACATCTTGAGAAGTTCATCTGTTCCAACAAGCAGACAGCACCCACCAAATTATTCAGATTAACCAGCCAGCTTTCTAGAGATTCTATTAGCATATGTACCACTGCAATCCAAGTTTATTTTTAAATGTTGGGGAAGGCATGGGTGTGATGAGGAATGGCTGAGGAGCTGGGAGCTGGGAGCTGGGAGGACTTTCATGGAGAGAAGACCAGGGAATGTAGGAAGGGCTGTGATCGTGTGGAGGATGGAGTGAGCTCGTTTCCCGAGGCTCCACAGTCTAGGACCCATTTCAAATGATGAGAAGAGAGGCATTGCACATAAAGATTAGGAAGAACACCCTGAACATCAGAGCTCTCTGACAATGGAACAGCCTGTTTCAAAAGGTGGTGAACTCTCCTTCTTTGGAGGCTTTCAAACTGAGGTTGGACAGCCGTCTCCCAGGGGGGTGTTGTTAGCCGTGCATCCCTGCAGGACATTGGACTAAGATAGCCTTTAGGATCCTTCCCAATGCACTGACTGTATGAGTTTGCAATCTCGTTCTTCCAGTTCCAGCATCACTCCAGGAGCTCTAGTGCATTTCTTTCTGGATCTTGTCTACCTATTCCTGTTTCCACCTTGGGAGTTTTGTAAATAAACACAGCTTTAGAGGAACGTGCCAGCATCAACAACCAGGTCCCTTCCAGGGTTTAATGAGAGAGAGGGAGGAAAAAGGAAGGAAGGAGAGTCAAAGATTAACTGGGCTGCACATGCTCCAGGCCAGCTCTGAGAAACTGACCAGCAGGAACTAGGTTATTGGGATAATTAAAAGTGTTTAAACTCACATGCCCTTAAGCGTGGGTTTCGGAAGTGGGCTACAAGTTGGCAGATTTTTGCCTGCCCAGTTCAGGCAATGCTCTTGCTTGCTTCTCCCTGTCTCCATTTTATGCTGTTAACAGCATAGTATATGCAACAATTCAGATCATGTCAGTAGAAATCCATGAAGGCTGCAGGCGAGCAATCTATTAAACTTGAAAGTTGTGTGATTTCTAAATAATAAGCAGCTTCATCTGCTGAAATCCCAAGCCTCTTATAAGCAAGGATTTTATTGTTGCTTTTTCTTTTTTTCAACAATAAAGACCTTCCTTGGAAAATTTCCCAATGTAAACAGACATCATTAAAGGGACAGATGTCGGTTCTGCCGAGCTAACGAGGAACTTTGGTATCCGGTGGAAGGGTGGCAGCGTGCAAACCTGCACAGCAGAGAGGACTTCTGTCTTACCTGGGGTGGAGGGGGGAGAATGACATGATCATGTTCATCCAAACAATTATTAGGATTGCAGACAACCTTGGCTTGATATTGCAGACCTGCCACTTGGTGTGGCTAATGAGTGTTCTCATGGGAAAACAAAAGACGATGGCAGGAATCTTACATCAAGCAGGCAGAGCAAAACCTCTGCCCGTGCGGTTCCATGTCGTCCCCTCAATTTTGCAGCTGTCAGACCTTGGGAGGGACCTTTGTGTTGCTGCTGCTGTTGCTTTCCAGTCAGGGGAGAAAAGAGGGAGGAGGACAGGTGGATGACAAAGAAGCAGCGGGTCTCAGCTTGGAGGGGGAAAGAAATGAGAAGGCCCTCATATATGGAGTGCACACTCCCTTTCCTTTCTCTTGGAGACCAGACCAGGTAGATCATCATCATTTGAACTGCCTCCCCTCTCTGTCCTCTCCTCCCACTGGCAAGGGGCAGCAACAGTGGCTTGGCAGCAGCTGAGGACGGTTTCAGATGGAGAGCGAAGGACTGGAGAATAATCTCCTCTCCCCCCACCGCCACCTGTCTCTCTGTGCACATGTGTGTAAGTGCCTTCAAGTTGCCTGATGACTTATGGAAACCCCACGAATTGCATAAGGTTTTCTTTGTCAAGGCAGTGGTTTGACAGTTCCATCCTTGTCCAAAAATAGGCATGCCAGCACATGAGCCGCCCTACAGATCTGTATATCAGGGAAAGGACACTACCCCAAGGAATCTAAATGCTCCCAGTTATCACATACTAACCTGAACCCGTTTGGTATCTTACTCCTGTGTAAGCGCCCCATCTGAAAGTGGTTGGGCATTTTTGTCCACATTCACTTCGAGTTCATGGAAGCAGAGCCGTGCATGTGATGCCAATGTGCAAGCGAATGTGCTTTCTCAGGTAATACGCATGCATTTGCCCCTTCTGGAATCAGCAGTCATACTTTGAGTCCCATTTGGGAGAAAGGTGAGGAATAAATCAAAGGGAGAAACAAAGAAATGAATACTCCTTCTGTTCTGCATTCCTTTATGCATTTTGTTTTCCAATGCGGCCATTCAGAGCAAGGGTCACCCAGACAATCCATGCCTAACTCCACAGGGAGACATTTGTGCTGCTGCCTTCATGGGAATAGTCAACCAAGCAGGGAAGGGTTTGTATCCTGGCCTCCCAAAGTCCAAGTCTAACCCTCAGGCCACTACAACACCCTGACTTTTTCACTGAATTCACCTCCCCTCCACTGAAATCTGAAGCCCTCTTGACCACAGTGTTTCTGAATCCAAGCCTTCCTTCTCATCCTAAGGCAAACGATCCCCAAGAACAGAGGAAGCAAAAGCCCTGGGCCAGAGCCCATTCACAGCAGCACAGACAATGCCTTGGTGACGTGAGGAATCCCATGCCTGCATCGTATATGAGAAGAGGAACTATGGCTGGACCTGTAGGCAAGATCAGGGCCCACTGGTGCACCCCAAAGGGTGGTGAGGTGTGTGCTTATCATAAGATGCTTTATCTTGTTTTTCCATCCTCAGCTCCTGGCAGCCGACAACCAAGAGAATGCACAGCAACTAAAAATGTAAGAAGAGGAGCCATATAGCTAGAGGCTAGTAAACAGTGCAGGAGCAGTGGAATAAAAATAGGCAACCTAGACTAAAACAATTCAACCCAAATAGATTAGAACATAAGACCTCAGTTGCTGCCTGGAAGGCCCTGATGCTCCAGCCTCCAGAGACCTCTGTGAGGTCTAGCTGCCCTTTGGGCCACTCCATTTGTATTCATCCACACACCCATGCGTTGCCAGACAGCTCTCCAGTCTTGCTCAGAAGGCCATCTCCCGGAAGACAAACTAAGGGTATTGCTCCCCAGTTCCAGGATGTTATAAGTGAGAGCAAAACCCCCAGGTCCAACACAAGAGTAGACTCCTTCCCCATACCTTGACTCCCTAAAGAGGAAGTTCCAGAGGCCTACCTTACACCAAAAGGATGGCAAAGTGTACACCGAACTATTATGTCCCTCCCTGCTGCTACTTGCACAATGGTGTCCTATTTACTGATGCCAGCCACAGTCAATCTGCATTCTGGTAGTCCTGGGGTGGGCTCTGGACCTTCTTAGGCATCATGGTAAATCCAGATTTGGGTTGCTTGTCAACCTGCTACTTTCAGGGCAGAATGAGGTGGTGCCTTCCAGCACTGAGGGTTGTTTTTTTTTTCCGCATGGCCATCAACATTGACGAGATGCTGGCATTTCCCTGGAACACTTCAAATTGCCTTTTTTACACTTCACTGCTCTGTGCCAACCCTGATGCATGTTGTTTGTGTGTTTGCCTAGCGTACATTATCTGATCCGTCACCCTGTGAAAGGTGGGAAGGAAGAAGTGCTGGCGTCTTACTAACGCAGGTCAGGCACAAATATTTCTGGAGCGGCCAATGCCCTCAGGTCACCTCTTCCTCTTGGCACAGAGGCAGGGAGCAAAAACACCCACACCCCACAACACTCCAGCTCAGAGCCGGGAACAGTGCGGTGGGCCCTGAACTCAGGAGACAATCCGAAGCTCAGAGATGGCACGGCGTTTCCACGCTGAACACCTTTCCAACCTCCCACCTGGGCTAAGCGACATCATGCTAACAGGAACGGACAGGCGAGGGGGATGTCAGCAGCACTCACTGGGCAAATAGGCATATTTCTTCTGACGGCCAAAGTCACAGAAGAACTCACTTGGTTGGGAGGGAAAGAGGAAGCAGTGCCTGCCGATGTCGATATGAAAACAACACGGCTGTTTTGGGCCATGCATTCAGTGAAGGCCTGTCCAGTTAAAAGCTGGTGGGTGCCCAAGTAAGCACACATATGGTCCACAAGAAAGCCAGACCAGTCCCAAGGCTTACACCAGGTGGCAAACAGAAGCATGGGCCAGGCAGTCCAAGGTTCAAAAGGAGAAAGCTTGTCCTGGAGCTGAAAGGGAAATAGCCAGAAACATCTGTCCAAAAGTACCTTACGTAGAAATGGTTAGAATACCAGGAAGTCAGAGATGTCAAGCCAGGTTGCATGGAACTTTAGGAGCTGCTGTTCTGTAGCCTGGGCTGAGCTAATTTATAACGGGCACTTGAGCAGCCCAGCAGCCCAGCTGCCCTTCAGCTCAACCAGCTCAGCCTCCTGTATTTAAAGAGGAGCAGGGCATTGCCTGACCTTTTGCTCCCAGTGTTTTAATTTACTTCACCTGAGAGAACGTCTCTGCTGCCTCCTCTTGGTCTGCAACTGCTGATGGGATGGACCAGGTCTTGCCTCTACTGGCACCATGTCAGGAGTGCCAGCCTCCTCCATCTCCATTTGAGGCCCATAATCCTGGCCCGCATCCAGGCCTGGCTGGTGAGTCAAAATGGAGGTAAACCCCATTACACCACTGGCGACTACCAACAGAATTCAGGTCAATGTATTTCTAAGTTGCAAACTTCACAGGCAAAGTCTACATGACAGGGCTAGACATTTGATTATTTATTTTCACCGGATGGGGGAAAGTAAGGTTAAACAATCATTAATACGCTATTAATTACTTCATTATTTGTTAATTCGTCAAAGCCCCCTAGGATGTTATTGGTTCTGGATTGATTTCAGCTTTAGTCTAATCCCTCCTGCATCCCAACTAAGCTCTTGGCCTTAGCGATTATTTGTGCAATAAATACTGTATTGCGGAGAAATCAGGTAATTTCTTCCTCACCGTTTATATCCTGAAGCCGTGGTCTGGAACTCCTACAATCTTCCTGCTGGTGGGAAGATTTTGGGAGCTATAATACAAAAAGTAACTTTTGCAAGTTCTACACTAGCCTATTCTCTAAGGCTCCCCAAGGTCCTCTTGAGTTAATGGGCCAGACCAGCTCTAGACAGTGTGGGGGGGGAAGAAAGAAAGATGGTGTTCTGACCCACCCTCCCTCTCTATATTTCCCCCTGTGCAGCCACAACCTCTGAGGCACCATCAATTAAGAGAAGTAATAATTACAAATGAAAAACTACAGACCTTTGAGTGCCTAATGTGTTTCCATTAGATTAAGTAGTCATAGGATTTTAATTGTTTTAAAAAGAACAATATAAAACTGGTCCTTCAGATAATTGAGCACACTCGCCATCCAGTTGAGATCTTTGGCCGTCCTGGGGAGTGGAGGAAAAGATGGAGATGATGGGGAGGCACTGAAAGGAATCTTCTGAAATTGCTCTCTCTCTCTTTCTCTCTCTCTCTCTCTCTCTCTCTCTCTCTGGTTTGCATTGCTCATGGCAGAAGGGGAATAAAACCATCATCTCAGAGGTTAACAAAAGGAACAAGTACAAGTTGATGATGCTAGCTGTTAATGTCTTGTCTTAACCTAGGTCAATACGTAGTTTTCTTGGACAGATCTGGGAAGCATTTGTTAAAGATTAAGTTCAGAACACAGACAATGTCCTTGCCAGAACTGAAGACGTACAGAGAGTTCCACTTCTTTGAACCCCTTTTGTGCTTCCCAGAAGCTCTTTCCCACTCCCATTCAATTCTTGCGCACTCACCTCTGCCATTCTGTTGAGATGACCTTGGTTCCCATGGTCTGGTCCCACTCCCATCCCACCCCCCAACACAGCTTTGAAGGACACACAGCAAGATGTCTACAGTATGGCTAGGCTGGGCATGTCAGAGATGGCAGTGCCCACTGACACTAGCAGGAATGGTTGGATGCCAAGATGATAGCCAGGCTGCTTTTACTTCTCAGGTGGCTTCTGCTAGGAGGAAGGCCAATGGGAAGGGCAGCTAGAAATGGAAGTTATAGTCTTTCCAGACAGTGGCAGCAGCAACAGAAGCAAAAAGAGCAGCAGCAGGGGTAATTGGCCACAATCCTACATCATATTTGTGTACAGTAAATAGTTACACAGCAGTTGAACAACACCACCCTTCTGCTGAATGCCAGTGTTGTGCAACCAGTTGAATATCTGCCAGTGCACTTGCTCCTTGTCCTGTTGGGCAGTGAGGAATGGAGAAAGCTTGTTCCCACAATGCCAGTGAATGAAGAGGTGCATTTAAGGCACCGAAGAAGAGTTATGCATGATCGAAGAATCTGCAACTTCATGTGAAAAGATTACCCTTCCAAAACCCAGACATACTGGGTTGACACAACTGTGTGATAAGCTTATGTAGTATTGGAAGTGAGATCTGAACACTGAAAATACCTGCATGGAAGAAAGTCCATGAAATGATTCCACGTGCTCTGAGAGATGGTCATCTTGCCATCATGCATAAACTAGATACTTTTGTTTGTCCATCAGTAGCTCCAGATTATGGTAACTGTATTTTGGGGGTTTTCTGGGCAAGGTACATTCTGAGCAGGTTTGGCACCATTGCCTTCCTCTGAGAGAATGTAACTTGTCCAAGCCACTCAGTGGTTTTTCATGGCTGCAAGGATTTGAACCCTGGAGTCCTATTCCAGCACCCAAACCACTGCAACAGGCTGTCTGTCATGGGGAAGAGTTATTCAGAGGAGGTTTGTAACTGTGCCCTTCCTTTTAGATTTTGAGTGAATGACTCATCCAAGGTCATCCAGGGGGTTTCTGTGGCTGAGCAGGGATTTGAGCCCTATCTTCTAGGGTCCTTGTCCAATAGTCAAACCATTGTGGCACACAGTGGCTCTAGACTGGGTACACACAACCCTTGTTTCAGATATCATTTCAGCTGTGCTTCAACATCTGGAAGGTAGGAACAGCCCTATACTGGGGTAGAGGAGCTTGAGCTCCTTCTTCTCAGGAGCTTGAGGGAAGCTGAAACATACCAGGACAGGTGCATGAAGCTGAACAGTGTCTCCTCCACCCAAGACCCTCAGAAGACTGGTGCTAAGTATGATGGTAGAGTTTTTGCCTTGGGTGCACTTACCAGGAATTAAACCCATGGAACACAGCAAGCCCTGTTTCCAAATAATCCCACACTGCATTGCACAGTCAATTATGTTACCTCTGCCTGGTGCAAAATAACAACAGCAACAACAGTTACAATAACACTTTAGCTTCCAATGAACCATGTCTCTTTTTCTTTTGAAAAACCAAATAAATAAATAAATATGTCTGCATATTTCTTGTTATGGAAAGGGCTTGAAAAACAATGAGAAAATAACACCACTCATAATTCTTGCTCTATGAAAGAAAACGGAGCCAAGACATTTCTGTTGTGTGACTGAAGGAGGGATTCGAAATGAATCAGCGAGAGGGAGAGGAAAAGAAATGCATTAGCAAAATTTGGCATTATTCACCCAAATGCGGAGCTCTGGGTTTGGGCCGTTACTGTGGAAACACATATAAAAAGAAAACAACTCATTAATTAAAGGAATTAAAAAGCTAATAAGGGATGGTGGAGGCAAAAACGTGATAGGTTGCTCCCATATTTAACCCACTCTATTTTTTTGGGAGCCTTGAAGCCTTTAAGCCAACGTATTTCTGTCAAACAGAGAAGAGGCAAGGTCTAAAAAGTTGGACATGGTCAAGAAAGTGAACCAAAAGCAGAAGGAATGGGAAACATCCAAGAAAATTGATGTGAAACGGAGACTGGAGGCCTTTCCACACTCTTATAGTGCTATTATTCCACTTTCAACATCCTGTGGAATTTTAGGGTTTGTGGTTTAGGAAGACCCTAAAACTCTCTGCCTAAGAATTCTTAGTGCCCCACCATGAACTGCAAATCCCAGCATTCCATAGGATGTTGCAATGGCAGTTAGAGGAATAATAGCGCTATAGCAGTGTAGTGTGACAGGGCCCCTTATCAGTTAAAGTGGCATCAAAGTGCTCTAAATATGCAGTGCAAACACACCCTCTGTCTCTTTTTCACATCAAGAAAGGGAACAGCTTGTCCTTCAGGTCTTATTGATGAGCAGCAAGATCCACTTCTCAGAATGACAGAACTGTTCCACCTTTGATTAGGTGAGTTTTCAATATCAAAAGAATGATCAACAGGATTCCAGCAGGTATTGGCCTGCATTCTCCAGGCCATGGAGATGCATGAAAGAGCAGGAATTAATCTGGTGGAAACGTTCAAATTCAAATTTGCTTGCGGGAGAATTAAACACTGAGACTCTACAAATCTATTTTTTACAGAAAAAAATAACTTTCCCAGTTATTGATTGCCATTCATTTCAGACCGGAAGGAAAAGAAAAAAGAATTTTGAAGAGCTGAAAGTTGTGACTGAGAAGCCAGCACTTGGAAAAATACTGTTTTCAGAAGAATATCTAAGAAATGTCTGAGATCTTACATTGCATTTGTGGGTATAAATCTACAATGTGCATAGCCTCATGATGGTTGCATTGCTCTTCTACTCAGTGTGGATGTGGGGTATCCCACTGCCTACCTGCTGATTGCTCCCTTGTGCAACAAGGGAATGCGTAGCGGCTTTTTCCGACACCCCAGAGGATCGAGTGATATGTTGAAAGCAACAACAAAAAGTTATCCGTTGCAACTTCACAGCTAGAATACTGTTGTTTAGTCCCAACTAGAAAACATATTCAGGGTAGTTGCATTGGCCATTTAGCAAAGGACAACAAAACCCACAAAAGAATAATACCTTTATTGGCCAACTATAAAGCACAAAATGCACCATGGAAGCTTTTGAAACTTCACTAGTTCTTTCATCAGGTAAAGATGTCAAAAATCATACAGGAGGAGAAAGCTGGTGACGTTAGAATCACAGGCCACCATTTTGTCTTAGAAGTTCTTTCTGTTGTCAGTTAAGACGGTCTGGAGGGGTCTCAGTGCAGGCAAAGGGAAGTCCCCTTCTTGGCCATGGGAGGACTGGGGCCAAAAGGCCATAAAAGAACCACTGAGAGTAGACCGTCTCAATCAATTGCTGAAAAGTGAGTCCACGTGCAGATGAATTGATTCAATGTCTCTACTGCAATTGGGACTAATAAGATCCAGGAGCATGTGAAATAGTTGCACTTGTAGAAAGAACTTCATTTTTAATCTTTTTAAATCATTTTTAATCATTTTTAATTGCCATAAAAGCACAACCACATGCGCAAAGGAATATTATGGAACAGGATTCATATCATGCCTCCAGTTGCAAGGGGAAAGAGAGGAGAGGTGAGGCATTTTGGGACTATCTATGCACCAAGAGCAGGTGGTATGAAGGCTCTGGAAGAGTTGTGGGAACGACAATTGCAAGTGGCTACCTCCACACCCTGACCACTGACTGAACCTGAGTCATGCTGAAGTCTCTCTGAAGATGGTTGTCCCCCACTGTCTTTGCTCAGAGACACTTGCAAAGTGGAATCTGATTGTGAAAGGAAATGTGGGAAGTATTTATTACAACCTCGCTCAATCTGCAAGAGAAATTATAGCTCTAGATCAGAGGAAATTAGCAGAGGGATGAAGTGTCTGTGATCAGACTGCACTTCGGACTTCATCAGCATTCAACACAGATTTATCACAGCCAGCAGGAGGGGAAGAGGAATGGAACACATGGAGGATGAGACAGAGCGAGAGAGAGAGAGAGAGAGAGGCCAAATCAAAAATAGTGACCGACTTGCAAGTTTCATATTATTTTGGGGCATAAGGGTAAGTACTCCCCATTCATAATTGACGTTCTGCAAAAAGGTCTCAAGTTCCATTGCAGACTGTCACCCCAAGTCAAGATTCTTTCAAGTTTCTGATGCATAATAGAAAAAGACATGCATACAAATCGTTCCTCTTCATGGCAGCTTCTTCTCCTCCAGAGCTAGGCAAAGACAACAATATGTTGGTCAGTAAGAAGAACAAGTCAGTGTGGTATATTAGACTATGATTCTGGAGACTGGGCTTCAAACCCCCACTCAGCCATGAAAACCCACTGGGTGGCCTTGGGCAAGTGGCATTCTCTCAGCCTCTAAGGGCTGAGAATTCCCAGAACCCTTTGTCCCGTATAGGCCACTCTGACCTGAGGGTTCTGAGAGCTCTAGTCCAAAAAAGTAACTTCCCAAAGACCCAGACCTTGTCACCTGGTGATTGCAGGTGACTTGCACAATGCATGTTCCTCTCGTGTCACACACTTTGTGGAAGAAGAAGAGAAACTGTCAGCCAACACCTTCTTCTTTTAATTGAATAATTTAAACTTGATTGATTTTTCCTGCTGGGTGGAAATGAAGCCTGAACCTCAGGCAGATAATAAATGAGGAGGAAGCCGGCAGGCTGTCTGAGCTGGGATGGAGAGGGACAAGTTGCAGCAGGAGCAACGGCAGTTCCTGACGTGGAAGGAAGAACAACTGGGACCACGTGCCATGGAAGGAGAGGGACAGATGAACCATGCCAGTGTTGAAGCCCAACTAGATTACTGGAGATCTAGCTTGGGCCCCATTCACACTACAGAATTATAGTGTTGCTATTCTACTTTAACTACCATGGTTCAAAGTGTAAAAGGAGTTTGCTTTCCATTAACCCAGCAGATGGGAGAAGAAAGAAGGGTTTGAAATTTCACCTTTCCCAGTCAGCTTGGACAAAAGCAAACTTCAGCCATCTCTCCTAGCTTCTGTCTCCTTCCTCATGAACAACCTTAGCCATTTTGACCACACTCTGATGTTGCTTGACCACATATACCCGAGTTTTCTTCTGTGATATGTTGGTGGATATGCCAAGCTGATCCCTTTTCATGGTACACAGACTGTCCAAATCAGAAGAGAGCTGTTCTGAGCCACTCTGCTTGTAGACTGCATGGTCTGGCAATGAATCAATGGCACTCCTGAGCTGATCCAAAGCCTCTGTATCCTCAGAACGAATCCCTCTGTCCCCCTCCCCACCCACAACTCCTCCCCCAAGGGCTATTTCCCCTCCAGCTACATTAGAGGCATTTGATAAACAAATTGCAGCTCCCAAAAAAAGAAAGCAAAATGAAATAAAAATCCAGCAAAGCTATCTCCTGTTTAAGAGCTATTTGCATAATTTAACGTAATTTGCCAGGCGGCGTTGGTGGGGGGGGGGATGAAAACAAGTATTTTTCCTCTCTCCACACAATGCTTAATGCAGCTGTGCAATTAAGTGATTACATTTGTCAGATCTCCTTTTTATTAGAATAAATATAAATCAGGTGAGGAATGGGTTGTGTCGATCTCCCTCTGTCTGGGCTCAAAAGTGTTTTGTTTTCTCTTGGGAAGACTGGTATGATTTCCAGCAAAAGAGCTGATATGAGGATGTTGGAATTCCCCTTCTTCTTTTTTTTTAATACCTTGGTGGGAAATGGGATGAATGAAAAAGAAAAGACATTTCTGAAGGTCACAGGAATAGCGGTTGTGTCAGCTTGTGGTCTTTTGGCCATGCTGAAACTCTGGTCCACTGAGACCTTCTGGAGTTTGTTCTGGGAGTAATAATCAAATATAGCCCAGATTCCTGGTTTATCCCAACAAAAGAGGACCGTATGAGAATCGGGAAAACACAATTAACAAAATATTCAAAATGGCATGAAACCACCAAAATATAGTCATTAATCAAATGGAGATTGCAGTCAAGAAATCAGGAGAAGACTAGAACCTGGAAGGGCAGCTATGAAAGAATTAGGTAAATTCAAGTGTAAAGATGGATTATTAAATATCAAAGGCAGAATTATCCAGGCTGTAGCATTTCTCATCTCTGTGTACAGATGTAAAAACTGGAGAGTGAAGAAGGCTAATAAAGAGATGATCAACTCATTTAAAATGGGGTGATGGAAGAGAGTTCAACAGATATCGTGGATGGCTAAAAAGGCAAATTAATAGGTTGAAGAGCAAACCAAGCCAGAACTTTCCCTAGAAGCCAAAAGGACTAAACTGAGACTGTCATACTTTGGACTCACTAGAAAAGAAAATAATGGTAGGTAAGGTAAGGTAGAAGGCAGTAGGAATAGAGGAAAACTGCAGTACAGGTGGATAAAATCAATCAGAAAAGCCATGGCCACCTTGGGTTTGCAAGATCTGAGCAGGGAAGCAGATGACCAGGGCCCCTGGAGGTCTCTAATTCATGGGGTCACCATAAGTCAAAGCTGACTCGATGGCACATAACAAAAAATCAATCAAATAGAGAGAGCATGCCTTCCACCAAGAAAGCAAAATAAAAAGACCCCTATATAGGGCACGGCGATACTTGTATACCAGCAGCACATTCCCAATTGGTAGAAATTAATCATCAGCGGTCTAAATGCAAGCTCAGGCTGTGGGATGTAGTTTCAAATCCACACTGATGTAAAAACTCCAGTACAAACTCCATCGTGTTAGGGTTCTCTTTTAAATGATTCTCCATTAAGTTCTGGTCCTCTTTTGTTGGGTGTCTTTCTATTGGGAGGCCTTTTCCTTTGCTTTGTTGGTTGTCAGAATCTTGTTAGTCACACATGAGCATATCGCTTGGGGGAAGGCATGCCTTCTCTCATAGGAGCCTGCCCAAAAATTAAGATCGTCTGCGTCCTACCATCTTGTGGATGCCAGGCTGGTGTTGCCCCTCTGACTGTGGAACTCCTTCCCAAAGGAGGTCTGTCCGGCTCCACCCCTTCTGGCTTTCCAGCAAGCAATCAAGAATGTTCTTTTGAATAATCTTTCATGCTTAAAATTTATGGATGTTTGTCCTGGCTGCCATTTGAATGTTTTCTCTGGTTTTAGAATTATTTTTAAGAGGTGTTTGGACTGCTTTTAATTGATTTATTGTTATTTATTTAATATTTTAAAAATGTTTTTATTGATTGCGCATCCTCTAGGGGTGTCCAGGAGGGTCAAGAGGTGATAAATAAATGCCTTGAATAAATAAGTATAAATAATGCATTGAGGGCTTTATCCCAAGAGGCAGGTAAATTGCAATTACAGTAGGATAATAGCTTCTTTGGCTGAGAATTATCATATGACGATAAGTCCCCTTCTGTTGTTCTCCTGGTGGAAGAGCATCTGGAAAACATTTCTTTCACAAACACACACAAGCACAAACAAACCCCTGATGACCTCCTTTGTTGAAGAAATGCATTCTAAATGGTCTCCCACAGGGAGAATAACAGAAGAGGAACTAAGTCACAAGATAAGTCCCAACCAAAGATACTATTTCCTTGCTGCAATTGCAACTTACCTGCCTCTTGGGATAAAGTCCATAACTTTAGGTGGCTCTCAACAGGGTTTTTATTTAGAAATTTGTCCAAATCTCTGACCACTACACCACACTGGATCTCTTACCCTAACCTGTCACACCATGAAAATGCTTCAGTCAGGATGCTCCCAGGGCACAAAGGAAGCACTTTTTTGCCGGGGGGGTGGGGGGGATGAATCACATTCACTTGCCCATCATGAATCCCCAGTAGTTGCAAGATCGTATGTCCACCTGAGGACCTTGTGACTGCTGAAAAGGATGCCAAACCAAGTTTTTCGACCCAGACTAATTCCTCCACAACACTTCAGGTGATTCAAATACAGAGAGAATACCTTGGAAGAATGTTCATTTTCTCCTGCAGCAGGAAGACAACTACTGTAATTATGCATTCCTCCCATGCAGGGACGATACAGTCAAGGATTTACAGCCTTCTTGCAAATACAGACTTCGGGAAAAGCATTTGCATGCAGGGGGCTTTGCAGTGTACATGACTGCCTAGGTGTGAAGGTTACTGCTGTGTACTGATATTGTACAACAGACAGGAGCCAGCCTGCCAACAGCACCTATTTGCTGACTAGGAAGGCACTCCTGCCTTGTTTGGGAGCTGGACTGCCACGTACCTGGCAACACTCCCTGTTTTAGCTGGCACAGCATTATCAGACTTGGAACCCACAACTGGGTCTCATAGACCTTGCAGGCATAAAGAGAAATTTCAGCATTCTGCATGCTTGTTTGAGAGAGAAAGATGTTGCAAAGCTGGAATAAAAGTGGATTCATGAATGGCATCTCAATGGCCAAAAAACAATGACCACAGCACCGCATGCAATTTCTGTGTTGAAGCCAGTCACTGGAATCCTGTGGGAGCCCTACACAGGTAAAGTTCTCTTACACATGCAAGTTTGTTTGTTTGGTTGGGGTTTTTTGGTCACAGTGCAATGGACATACTCAGTTCATGGCTGTGTAAGCAGAGTTCCACATGCGTAACCATTTCACAGGGACCTAAGTCCTGTCGTTAGTCCTGATTAGAGCACAGGCACTGAATCATCTCGGTTTACCTCCATGTTGACTCATCATTCAACAGCTGATTCAATGGCTCTACAATGGACACCATAATGCAGGAAGGATACTGACACACTGGAACGTGTCCAGAGGAGGGCAACCAAACTGGTCAAAGGCCTGGACACCATGCAATCCTATGAGGAGCAGCTTAGGGAAGAGAAGAGAACCCAGACTGACCCAACTATGGCATGCAGGAAGACACATTCAAAGCACTTGTGACAGATGGCTGTCCAGCCTCTGTTTAAAAACCTCCAAAGAAGGAGACTCCAGCACATTCCCAGGCAGCAGCATATAGCAGTTGTGAACTGCTCCTACCATCAAAAAGTTCTTCCTAAGGTTGTGGTGGAATCTCTTTTCCTATAGTTTGGATGCATTGCTCCATGGTGTCCTAGTCTTTGGAGCAGCAGAAAACAAGCTTGCTCTCTCCTCCATATGATGTCTTTTTAAGTGTTTAAACATGGCTACCATGTCACTTCTTAACCCTCTCTTTTCCAGTGGGTAGGGCAAATCCTACAGAATCAGAGAAGGGTCTTTTTTGCTTAACTTGCTCGAATACACACCAGGATCCTTCTGGATGTTTCAACTTGAGGGCTCTCTAAACCTCTGCATCGAATTCCTAAACCTAATAGTTAATCCCAATTAGAGTAAACCCATTGAGACAATGGGATTTACAAAAATGTTGGTTTACCACTAGGCAATTGATTTGATGGGGTATTCTTGTTGGGATTAGCCACTGGATTTAGGACAGAACCTTCAAATGCTCCTATATTACATCTGTGTCCTTCTGTGAAGGCACGGAAGTGTTCCCCATAGAGATGGAAAGAATATTTGAAAATTCTTAACTGATAGATGAAAAATGGAGTTCCTGGGTAGTGGGAAACCCTGACAAGGAGAATATTGAAGAAACAAGAAGCTTTGCAATTTGGGACATGTTATTTTTGAAAAAGCCATGTAGGAATTTTCGAACATAAAACAACATTGTCTGAAATCTGGCCTTTTCCTTAGAATTCAAGTTGTGTCCAGAAAGGTCTTTCCAAAATTGCCAGTGTGGTAGGCAAAGGGCTACTCTTCCAGAACCAGCTCTCAGGAACTCAGTAGATGGCCTTCATGTTTCAATAAAGGTGTCCTCTTTTTGTCCAGCTAATACCCTATTAGTTTCAGTCAATTTTTCATTCTGAGGCAAGCCCTCTGCCACGTGCACATGTCTATTTTCTCTGCAGACTTCCAGTGTCTGGCTACCATTAGTCTTGCTGGGGTATCCACACAGAAAGAGTTTTTTTAAAAAAAAAATGATTAAGGGCTGTATTCCTTCTTACAAAGAGTGACAATAGCAGAAGAAATACTGGAGAGCAAGAGTCTTTGCACAGTTGGGGTCATATTCATCATGAAAAAGGCAGGTGGGCCAGAAACCTGTATCAGCTACTTAGTTAAGTTTACTAAATATACCTAAGCAAGCAACACCTCCTGGCCTGACCCCTCCACAGACCCGGTGGGAACCTCATTCAGCCCTGTTCCCATCTCCAGCAGAATGGACCTCCTTCTCCCCATGCAGCTGTAGCCCATAAAAAGTTGGGAAGGGGGAGTTACAATAATGGCAATGATGTCACCATAATGATCAAATAGTATTAGTAGTATCTGTATTGCAAATACAGACTCATGGCCTAGAGTTATGAACCTGTAACTGCTCCATATTCAGTAAGACTACGTAGTATATTATCAGACAACGGAGTCTTATTATAAGGCTACGGCCATTTCTGCATGGTGTCGCAGTTGTGCTGTGGGGACAGGATGGCAGCAGTCTGTGTTTTTGCATGACGTTGACGCAGTCCAACTGCCATCCCATCCCCATGCATCACGATCATGAGATATTTGCTTAATGGATTAAATCCATTAAACATTTGTGCAATCGCAAGACACTCTTGTACTTACCTGCCCTAGAGAAGGGCAGGAAGTGCAATCACACACTTCCTTCCCCACTGCCGCATGGGAAAATAGCTGGTTGCAGTGCGGAAGGAAAGGGCACGTCCCTCCCTCTCCCTTCTGCAGGCAGCCAGTCGGGTGCAGAGGGGAGCACTCTTGTCATGCTCCCTTCCTTCCAGAGACACTGCTGGGATTGCAACAAGATGACGCAGGAGAGCATCATCATGTGGCAATGGGGTACGTAAATGCCCCTCCAAGCCCATTCTAAGAGCCAGGAGCCAGATCAGGCAAAAGCGGTCTGACCTGGGCAGAAGGAGGAAGATGTTTTCAGCCCCCTCCCACCAGAAAGCATGGCTGCTACAATCGGAAACAGGACTCCTGTCTGAATTCATCACCCTCCTTGCTCCTGATTAGCAGTGGAATTGACCCCCTTTGCTTGATGCAGCTCCTGGCTGTTAATAAGGACTTGCATGGTGGGGGGGGGGTCAGGCCAGGAGTTGTTACTTCATCACACATATCTCCCTAAGTAGCTGATGTTGAGTGCTGGCATATACTGCCACAATACAGCCTCTGGAGCTTGTGTTAAGGTCAAGCCAGTTCCCCCTGCACTTTTGTGGAAGGGTACCCGTAAAGGCTAAACACCCTTCCCACCCCCACGAAAAAAAGCACCTCCCTAAACTTGGCTGTCATTCCTCAATTCTAATTTCTTTAAACATTGCAAAAGCTTATTAACCTCAGAAGAGCTTAACATATGGCAGATTCTGCCTCTGTCTCTGCGCCATAATTAGGAGCCTCGCAGTAACAGGCCTGTCTTTTAAGCTACAGTGCCCTGCGTCTTGCTAACATTAGAGCCTATTAAGGAGCTACATTAAATGCATGCAAAATGCACAGCGTGCTTATGTGTGTGCTCACATGCACTCACAAGCACGGGCACACGTACACATATAGACGCCCTAGACATACACACTGTGTGCGACAGACTCATCAGAGGAGTGTGATTAAGTCACAGTGCCAATGTGGTGGGGTTGGGCTCCCCCTGCTGTGGAGGCTGGCTGATCCATCAATCAAACTCTGTTCATTAGGTCAGCAATTGACACACACGCACATGCACACACGCACTCATCAGAGTGGAACATTGTCTTGACAGCAGTGTCCTGTCAGCATCTTTCCTACCAGGGCTTTTTGCCACCAAACAACCACAGTGAAGTAAACTCTTTAATGATTATGCATCAGGTTCCCCCTCCTCCCCCCAAAAAAAAACCACCCAAAAGAGAAAAGAAAAACTTGCATTGCCTGAGTTGGGATTTTTCAAAGCTGGAGACCCTGCTCAGTGACCTTCAGACTTTTAGAAGGTCACCTCCTCCCTGCCGCCTTCATAAATGTTAAGGGACTTTCTACTCTGTTATAGTACTATCATTCTACCTTCAACGTCCTATGGAATCCTGAGATCTGCAGTTTAGGGAGGGGCACTGAGAATCCTCAGTAAACTACAAACCCCAGAACTCCACAGGATGTTGAAAATGGAATAATGGCAATATAGCAGTATAGAATGAAAAAGCCCAGAGAGATGTGATGTTGTGGTTTGAGTGTCAAACTGAGATTCCAGGAGACCAGAGTTCAAATCCTCACTCAGCCATAGAAACCCAGTGGGTAGCTTTGGGTGCATTCTTTCAGCCTCAGAAGAAGGCAATGTGAACCTTCTTGGAATTAATCTTGCCAATGAGAGCCAATGTGGAATACAGGTTTGAGTGCAGGTCTAGGACTCCAGGAAACCAGGGTTCAAATCCGCTCTCAGCCATGGAAATCTATTGGGTGAGACCTTGGCTAGGGTGTAATATGTCAGAGGAAGGTAATAGCAAACCTTCTCCGAATTAATGTTGTCAAGGAAGCCTTAGGAGAGAGTCACCATAAGTCAGGAGTCATCTTGAAGGGACATCACAACTCAAAAGTCAAGCAGAGGAGAATTTGGGGAAATGGTTTAAAAATTTTCATGCAACCATACCACAAAATTGTCCCATCCAGGTGCATGGCAGTGATACTCCTTTGGTGTTGGGTCTGGTTAAGTCCTGCTGGAGGAAGACATTGTCCTGTCATTCCCAGAAAGCAAGACCCAGACTCCTGGGTCCTCCTCCAGTGTCTCCTTGGCCCAGCTTAGCGGCCACCCTGTGAACAGAGAGAACATGTGCTAAGAGGCTTTCTTGCACTGGCAGGTTTTTGCTTTGTAGTCTGGCTGGATAATTAATTTTGTTTTGTTTTGTTTTGTCTTGATCAAGACTGCTAGTCGGAGACTTACAAAACCTGAAACGCAATGGCTGCTGGAGAATCCCTTAGGCACAATGGAGCATCAAGAATGTATTTGCAGTGCCTCTTTTTTTTTGGGGGGGGGGTAGTGAGCAGAAGAATTGTGGGGAGTCTGTTGTTGCAACCACAATAGTAAGAACTTTGATCATCGGGTGCTTTCAGAGTACCTGATGCTTTGCGTTGAGATAGAGCTAGAAGCTGTATTTCCTCACCCGCCACTCCATTTCCAGACAATCCCAGCTCCTGCAGTGCAATGGCGTCACTGTCCCCGTGCTCACCTCCTGTTCTGAGCCCTGCCGCCACCACTGCCGGATCCAGCCCAGCCCCTTTGGAGAGCAGGCACATCCCTGCAAAGCACTCTAGAAGGGACCGTGCTGTGCTAATGTGGGTTAATAGCCACCTCGGATTCAATTTCAGCTCCCCGAAGAAGCGGGCCCCCTCCCCTGGCTCAGCAGCACAGCCTGTAATACTGGAAATGGCTTTAGATTTGAGAAATTGGCATGTTGTCGTCCAACAAGGCAATTTCTGAATTGCTCCACGCAGCTGCAAGGCTTCAGCAGAGACGCGGCTTGCATCCTAAGCAACTGTGATGAGAGAGCCTGTTGCCATCGGAGAGCCGGGAGGGGCGCAGCTCTGTCTTCTAATTCAACCACCCCTCCCGGGCTGGTGCCGAGGTCCTGGGTCAGCAAGGAACACAACAAGCCCAGGTTTCCTTCCTTTGCTTGGTGGACAGAAAAGGCCCAAAGGACGGGGGAATTGGTCCACAGAACTCCTGGACCCCATAAGCCCCACCTAGACTCTTTCAGTTGCAAGGGGAACAAAGAGATGCTTTCCTTTATAGGAAGATGGCCAACTCTACTATTAGGTAGCCTTAGGCCATTGCCTTTGGCAGCACTATTGGACTGTCACAAATAGGTAGCAATATGTTAGCCATTGAATTTGCTATTAACAAACTCCAGTATTTGGAGAAGCTACTTTTTCTGCACCACAGCTAAAAACAACCCATGCTGGCTGAGGTCATCTGGAAATGAAAGTCCTCTAAAGTCGCTTTATTTCTGAGATTATGTGTGTATATGTAAATGTGTATGTGTTTGTGTGGACATGCCCAAAGGTTGAGCATCCCTTATCTGGAAATCCAAAATCTGCCCCCAGCTGCCTGCTTCCACCTTTGAGGTGGTGGCTGCAGTGCTCTTGTGCAAGGTGGACGTGGGCATCTGGCCAGCTCCCCAGAGAGAAGAGAAAGGCTGGAGAGAGACAAGAGAGAGGTGAGGTTGCAAAGAGAGAGGTGAGGATCTGTGAAATGGTGGGAAATGTGGATTTCCACCATTTCACAGATCCTCACCTCTCTCTCTGCAGCCTTGCATCTCATACACACACCGGTAGAGGATGAATATGAGACATGGTGGGCTGAGAAAGAGAACAAGGACACTTAGAAGGGTTATTTATTGCCTGCCCTATCCTCTGGCTCTGTTCTTTGCCGTTACTTAAACAAAATGAGAATCCTGGCATGGGTGTTCCAACATCCAACAAAAATCTGAAATACTCTTCTCATCCCAAGCCTTTCAAATAAAGGAGGCTCAACCTATATGTGTGTGTGTGTGTGCGTGCATGCAAGTGTGTGTGGTATATTTTATGGCCAGCAAGGCTGAATTATCAATGGCTCAATTGAAGCAAATGTTCCACGGCATCAGTAGTTGCTGACGCTGCAGACAGAGAGCCCACAGGCTTCTTCTACTCCGATGCTATCAACAGAGAAATGTTTCTGCAGAAAGGCAAGCTGTAGATCTCTTTTCTCACAGGCCCCTCTCCAAAGGGCTGGAGGCATTTCCCACCCACTCCGGAGACATTTTCCTGCTGGGCTTCCAGCACAGCGTAACAGTCCCATATGCAGAATTATACTATAGCTGGCCATTCGCCCCTCCACTAGGCTTGCCACAAACCCTCTACCCCCTTCACCCACTCCACAGCCATCCCACGCCTGGAGGAGAGCAGAGGAAGGCAGAAGAAGCATGTGGCTCTATCCCCAGAGCCAGACATGAAGTGATTACATGTCCTGCTGCTGAGGTTTTCTGGAGTCCTCTGGAGGTGATGTAAGCATTTTTTGTCTGTTTACAGAGACATGGACAGTTGCTTCTCCAATCTCTTGCAGTTCTCCACTAGCCTCGGCATGCCTGTGGGAGAGGAAACAAGGCCTGGATGGTGAGTCTGGGGAAGGGGCTTTGATCATTGTGGAAGGAGCAGGTAGACAATATGGCCTTCTGAAGTGACCAAAAGTTCTTTAGTAGGCAGAAGTGGTAGGCAATGGTTGCAGCTGGTTGTTGGGACAATCTTTGGGAACATCTCGGAGTTGTGGGGAGAATCTTTGAGAAGTGTTTCCTCTCTTGCTGAGCAATGCTGATAAAAGCTTTCCAGGGGAAAAAGCACATCCACACTCTGACACTTGAAAGCAGTGACCCTACACTGGAGTTGTGTAACACAAATTTCCATCCGTGGAGTTACACATTCATTGTACTAGGCAACCTCTGTGTTGAGTGGCAACATGGGACAATCCAATATACCATTTGGCCGTTCTGCAGCTGGTTGCCTGCCTCTTCTCCGATCCTGCTGTGGCCATGGGCTAGCTTGACAAGCCATCCACGCTCTTGCAAGGAACCCGGACCTGTGATTGATAGGGCCGTCAGGTGATTGCACCTTGGCACCACGCTAATTGCACCAGACAGAGCTGCTTAAATACCACCAGACAGAATATTACTCAAATTAAAATGAGGCCTTAAAATGTCATTATTTGTGTCATTATTAATAGCCCTTAATTGTGTTCTCTAATCATCACAAAATTACGTTAGTATTAATAACCACGTCAAAGCTGCCTAGGGAACCGCAAGAACTTCCCTAAAAAAAATTAAAATAAAATTATGCCATATGTCAGTTCCCATGAATGTGAAATGCAAAGATCGGAGGGTGTTTCTCCCCTC
The DNA here is from genome assembly GCA_948474755.1 of Ctenosaura bakeri. Lineage (NCBI taxonomy): Eukaryota > Metazoa > Chordata > Lepidosauria > Squamata > Iguanidae > Ctenosaura > Ctenosaura bakeri. Next base: position 1,308,252 of record CAOLHI010000014.1, on the reverse strand, counting down.
TTTTGAAGCATCCAGCTGATGAGGAATAAAATGGGGAAGTACAGAGACCTTTTGAAAAGAAAGGCAGATAACGGGTCCTGTTCCGATCCTCCACACAGAGAAGTCCTGCACAGCTATTTGGAAATCTACCCATTTCCATTTTTGTTAAATTTTTCATAATCTCACCAGCATTCTTATGCTGAATTCCATACCAGATGTGTGTGTGGGGGGGTGATAGTCTTCCTTCATTTATGCACTTTTTTTTTTTTGGCATATTTTCTTTAATGCACCTGTTCTGACTCATGGAATGAAACATGGCTGCCCACATTTTTCTCACTCCCTGGGTCATTTACTTGCATATACTCTGAAAAAGGGTGGCAGGGGAGAGCACCTGAAGGAGAAATCAAAATGCCTTTTGGTAGTTAACGAGTGCAATAATCTAAACCATCTAATTCAATGCACTTTCATGATAACCCCCAAAAGTACTAGACTCAGGATCTTCTTACATCAACATCAGCTTCACAAAATGACACCAGGGCAGCTATGCTGGAGACATGCTGGACCGAACCTCCGCACAAAACGTGAGCAGGACTGTGTAGCTGCAGGTCGCTCCCCAGTCCTGCTGGCTGTCATCACTCAGAGGAGTTTGATGCAGAGGAGTCAGGCCTTGAATGGCCTCTGGCTCCCAACGATGCCTTCCTCCCAGACTCTGAGCAGATAGTGGCAGATTTAGCAGAGGAGGAACATCAAGAGGATGAGTTGCCGCCTGAGCTGGAATGGGAAGACACCAAGGGGACTCCTCCATCCTTTGTGCATGTTGGCAGGAAAGGAAACAACCGTCCCACCACTTCTGCAGGGGAACTTCTACAGGCATATAAGACATGAGTTGAATTCTAGCCAAAGTATCTTACCATGCTTGCACCATGAAAAGGGCAAAGAAATCAGGAAGATTCTTGGAAGGCCTAATATGTTTTCCCCAATTAAAGCAAGTTTGAGGAGGTTATTTTCTGCTGACTTTGGCCATTTCCTCACTAGCCTGTTACAGCGCGATGATTCCACTTTCAACATCCTCTGGAATCCTGGGGTTTGCAGTTTCCGGCCTCTCCCAAAACTGCAAATCCCAGGATTCCAGAGGATGTTGAAAGTGGAATCATCGCGCTGTAACAGGCTAGTGCGGAAACGGCCAAAGAACAAGTGGGTTCTTTGTTTTCCCTCCACCTCATCCCTTCCACCTGAAAATCTCCCTAAGGGTGATTTTGATTTAAAAATAATAAACACATGCAAATGTTATTGCCATAAACTTGGAAGAGAGAAATGCAAAGCATTAGCACACTTCATTCGGGCCGTAGAAAGGGATCTTTAGCAAAGAGACCACGCTGGCTCACAAGAGAGAACCTGCACCAATTTCAGTTCCTGCTGTTGGGCTCCTCTCTTTTTTTTGGTTTAGAAAAGCAAGTTGAGGAAACTTTTAACTCATGTGAATTGGTCCAAAAAGCCACAGGGAAAGAAAAGCTCCCTGGGTGGGCCAAAGAAAACCCTCTCTCAGCCTCATCGACCTCAAAGACTCGTGTGAGGGATATGGATTGAGCAGCACTTTGTGCGCTGAAAAGAAAGAGGCATAATAGGTGGAGGGCTTTATGGAGCGAGAGTACCTGGGGCTCGGCAGCACTGTTATCAAGGGGGGAAAACGTTATGCACACACACACACACGTATGCATGCACAAATCAAAAGGGATTAATGACTAAAATGGATAAAAGTCATGCTATGTAAAAGAGAAACTGTGCAAGAGAAGATTCAAAACCATGGCATATGCATACACCATAATCTGGAAAAACTGGAGAAGGGGGTGGCAGGTTGCTCTCAGCCTTATCGGGAAGTTGGATAACTTTGGGGGATTACAACTCACATAATTTCCCAGCCAGCACGCTGCCCCCAAAGTAAAAATTTCCAGCCTTAGGCCTTATCTGTCTCTGGGAAACAGTGGCTGGACTTCCGTTGGTGTCTTATGCAGGGATGTGCCTACAGGGGAGGAGATAAAAATAAAGACATTGCCTCCCCTCAAGTAAGAATTCTGCTCCCCAAATAAAGTTCTCCTTCTGGCCCCAAATTTCTGAGAATCCTTGACTCCAATATTTTAGATTTTCTGCCTTTGTATCCTTTTGGTATCTTTGTCTCTCCCTTTTCTTTGCATGCCTAAACTCTGTTTCTAAATACTCATGTAAAGGTTTAGGTTACTGCAATATCATAAAGGCAAGGACAGATGGAAAAATTCCTTGGGGAGGCAAGAGGTCTTATCTGATAGGCAACTCACTCATTTTGCTCTGGCCTCAAGCTGCACCCCTGGTTTTCCGTATGTGGAAACTCCCCTAAGGAAGTGGTTGGGCTTTTTTTAATTATTATTTGATGCAAAACATCCACATTCAGTGCAAGGTTGTGAAAGGGATGTTGTGCTTGCAGTGCCATTGTGCTGAAACACATGTTCATTTGGGGGTGCATTTGGGTGCGTAGCTCCATATGCACTGATTTAGGTTATGCAACGCCAATGTAGAGTCATGACAAGACTGATACTCCCTTTGGCACAAAATTCTTGGGAAATGGAAAGGGTGACACAAGACTTTGTGCCATAGGAGCTGTGTAGCAGTGCAGCTCTCCACTACCTCAAAAATTAAATAAAAATAAATTGAGATACTTGAAGGCAAGGTTTCTGAGGACAAAGCCATAAATCCTTGAAAGGTATCACAGCCAAATGCTTTAGTTGCTAGAACTGACACAGAACTCGGAGCTCCAAAATATTATGACTCGAGTTCAATGTAACTCAAGGCATTAAAATAACTGCAGTGCGGATGGAAAGAGAACAGGCCAAAGTTCACACCATGGAGACAGCACGAGGTGTGTCCCCTTTGCCTGCTGTTGCCTTGCTGGAAAGGACGACCTCTGCGGCTGAGGCATGAATTCCACAGCAGCTTTCAAAATGGAATAGAAAGCCACGGAGGATGGTGAGCTGTCTAAACAGAATGTGGGTGGGCATCTTTTCTGGGGTGCTTCAGTTGGGCGTTCCTGCATGGCAGGGGGTTGCACTGGGTGCTCCTTAAGGTCCCTTCCAGCTATCTGGATCTTCCAGCCCTACACCTTATCTTGCCGGCAGCCTTGCTTGCTTTCTCTCCTTGCTCTTTAGTGTCTGTGTCCATCCTCTAAACCCATTCGGAGCAGCAGCTGCCTCCCCACTGCTCTGCCAAAACTTATCTCTGTCCTCCCTCTCCTCCTGCCTTCTTGGCAGTCAGTTGGAGGAGGGGGGGGAAGGCTTAATGTTCTACAGGTGTCGTTGCCAGGCAACTCAGCCCCCCCAGCTCTGTCAGGGAGGACTTCTGTTGTCAAGGCTAGGATCAAAAGCCCCAAGGTGGTCTTGCCAGATGGGTGGGAATTCTTGCCCATACACAACAACCAAAGGGCTCCGTAGAAGGCGGGATGAGGGCGTTTGCTGCTCTGGTCCACCAGTCTATGGAACTTCAAAGTCTGTTCAGAGCTTCAAGGCCTTGCGGAATAGCACAAGAACATCTCCTGACATGGTCCACAGTGTGGGTGGGATGAAATGGTCCTACTCTATTTTGCTCTGCTCAAACCCCACCTGGCATCCTGTGTCCAGTTCTGGGCACCACAATTCAAGAAGGAGATGGACAAGCTGGAACATGTCCAGAGGAGGGTGACCAAAGGGTCAAAGGACTGGAAACCACAACGCTCTCTGAGGAGCAGCTGAGGGAGCTAGGGTTGTTTGGTCTGGAGAAGAGCAGGTTAAGAGGGTACATGATAGCCATGTTTAAATATTTGAAAAGATGTCATATGGAAGGTGGAGCAAGCTTGTTTTCTGCTGCTCCAGAAACCAGGACATGTAGCAATGGCTGCAATCTACAGGAAAAGAGGTTTAACCTAAATATTAGGAAGAACTCCCTGATGGTTAAGAGCAGTTTGACGGTGGAATGCACTGCTGACACAGAGCGTAGTAGAATCCTCATCTTTGGAGGTTTTTAAGCAGAGGCTGGATGGCCGTCTGTCAAAGGGAGGGCTTTGATGGTGTCTTCCTGCCTGGCAGAAGGGGGCAGAACTGGATGGCCCCTGTGGTCTCCTCCAACTCTATTATTCTATGATTGCATGAAATACTGGGGAGACCTTTCTGTTCGCTTTCTTTCCTGCTTTTGGCTGGAAAGGGGGAATTCTGTCTGTATCGCCTCTCCTCTGTCTCCACCACTGCCAAGACAACCACACCCATTGAGAGCAGCTCTAGCAGCAGACCAATCGGCATGGCTAACCGCCTTTAAGAATGACATGTTAGAGCATGAGCTTTTGTTTACTTCGACTAAACGGCAGTGATGCAGCACAGGTAATGCTCCTTTGTGGCATGCAATGTGGGTGTGTTCAGCAGTTATGCCTTTCTTCCTGGGTGTGCTACCTGTTAATTTTTCATTGGAAAAACATCTGGCATTTGTAGTCACGCATGTTCTTTAAATTATATTTAAAACCCTGGGATACGGTTGGATGATGCATGCTACTCCTGTTTACCCAAGACAGCTACTCGGTGCTACCATCTATCATTCAATGGTCAGAAGGTCTGCTGCTTTAGCTACACATGGACATGTATCTTATAAATGCCAACTTCAAAAAAATGTGTTTTTGGAAATACTGTATGCCTATATTAATGCATATGCCTGGCCCACATTCATTTCCTGTATAGGCTGCTTGGCTTCTCTTTCCTCCTGCTTCTTCCTTTCTTTGGCCATTTCCGCACTACACTCTTATAGTGGGATTATTCCACTTTCAACCTCCTATGGAATCCTGGGGTTTGCAGTTTAGGGAGGGGCCTTTAGAATTCTCAGCCAGAGAGCTCTTTGGCCTCAGGAAACTGCAAACCCCAGAATTCCACAGGATATTGAAAGTGGAATAATCGCGCTATAAGAGTGTAGTGCGGAAATGGCCTTTGTGATACTTTGACTTATGAAAACCCTATCCCTTTTTTTTTAGAGCATATTTTCTTCTTGCATAAGGAATCCTGTATAACTTGAGCAAGTTCTACTCTCTCAGACCCAGAGGAAGGCAAAGGCAAAACTCCGTGATAGATTCACCTTAGGGTCACTGTAAGTTGGAAACAGCTTTGAACGCACACGACAACAGCAACAATAACTCAAATGCTTGAGTCCAGTGTCCCTGATCTTAGTAGATCCATATTAGCATAGATTCTTCGGTTCTCTGACTTCTTGCAGCAGCAGAAGCAGCAGCCAGCGCGTCTCCCGGAACTGAAGTCTCATGCCACAACTGACAAAGCTATAGACGACTTGGTTTTTCCTCCCATCAAAACAACATTACTTATTTACAATACATTGAGCTTATGGAAGAAACAGCAGGGGCACTTGCCTCTCCTCAGGCATACATCACCACACACACACCACCACCACAGTGGGAAGCCCTTCCTTGAGCCAAGCAACAGCGTCTGCTCAGCCCCAAATGAGGAGGTCAAAGCTTTCAGTCGACAGCTGTGGCAATGTGGCAGGATGTGAGTCGTGTGAGTGTGAGAAGAAGCCAGTTGTGGCAAGCCCATGGGCGCAAGGCATGGGTGCAAGAGTCTAGCCCTTTGCTAACCCCCTTTCAGCTCCTTGCAAACTGGAGCTGGTGATGGGTGCTCAGGTCACGACCGGAGTACGTGGCAGAATCTTCCTCTCCCATGTTTGAGATGTCAGTGTTTGGCTGGTGGATTCCACATCAGCTGAGGGATCAGGTTCTCAGGAAAGCCTTTAAAGGAAGCTTCCAAAATATTGTGGGGTGGTACAGCATGGTCATTTCTGCACTATACTGTTATAGTGCTCTTATTGCACTTTCAACATCCTATGGAATCCTGGGATTTGCAGTTTAGGGAAGGGCATTTAGACTTCTCAGCTGAGGAACTCTTTGGCCTCAGTCAACTACAAACCCCAGAATTCCACAGGAGGTTGAAAGTAGAATAATAGCACTATCACAGTGTAGGGTGGAAATGGCCCGTATCTCAGCCCAAACTTTAAAGCAGCTCCCCGTGGTGCTGAACTCTATTTCCAAAAAAAGGCTCATCATTTTGAGTTTGTTGCTGTGATGTGCCTTCAAGTCATTTCCAAGTTAGAGAAAACCTAAAGCAAACCTATTGCAGAGAGAGGGGGATCTTGGCTAGATTTGTTCAGAGGGGGGTTGCTTTTGCTTTACTTGAAGGCTAAGAGAGCGTGACTTGTCTGAGGTCACCCATGGGTTTCCATCACTGAGCATACATTTGAACCCTTGCCTCCAGAGGCATAGTCCAGTGCTGAAACCACCACACTACACTGGATCTCACATTGAGTAGTTCCAAATTCAACTACTCCTCTAACATAGGAGCTACCAGCTGTATGGTATGGATGTGGTATGATATGGATATAAGGTATGGATATATGGAACGGATATAAGACAGCTCTCTCTCTCTCTCTCTCTCTCTTTCTTCTCCCTCAAAATTTGAACTAGATTTCTCCACATTAGAGTTTCAGAACTTCTTATGACATCAAGGGCCTAGTCCTGGAGGATATAAATTGGCTACAATGTTAAGTGGCTTTGAATATACCTAGGGGGAAAAGGAGGAAGGGAACAGAGCAAAAGTGTCCAGATGAACAGGATGCCTCCTCGGTTTAATGCACCTGCTCCTCTTTCCAAGACCGATGCTAGGAAAACTTTTGCAAAATCTCTTGCGCCCTCTAAAGACTTCCCTCTCTTGCCTTCTGCTCACCTGCAGGCAAACTTCCTCTGTTGCTAAAGGTGCTCCTTGGCTTTTGCTGTCCTCTTGCCCATTTCTCATTTGCCCCCTGATCTACCGCCTTATCTGACAGAAATTTAGATGAGAGCAACCCAGGAAGAGCCCTTCACCTCTGGTGCTAATCCCTTGTCGAGGCGAAATGGAGAACGCTGTAAGCAGCTTAGAAGGACATTTTCCGCAGAGAGGCACCCAGTGAGAAAAGCTCGGAAGAAACCATCTATTACAGCCAAAAATTTCAGGAGGTATATTTAAAATAAATGCAGGAGGTTCGTTTCTTTTTTATTAGAGCTGCTTTTCCCAAGGAGGAGAAGCAGCAGGATTGAGTGGAGGTTAAAGTCTCTCATTTATCACCGTTCAGAAAATAGGCCTTGTAGCCACAGCAGGGGAGCGGCGGCTTTATCTGTTTTTGAATAAGTTCCCAGAGACCAAGGAAGATGCCACGGATTCAAGAGAAATGAGAAAGAGAACATCCATAGGGGCTCTGTCTGAAATGACACTCTATGTCGTATTTTTAAAATCACAAATAGACCGGGGCCGGGGGTGTCAGCTAAGGACATGCGTGCAGACACACGCATGTATGTGGACACGGTCGCGGGGATGTGTAGGAAGGGGGTCGCCACCAGGCAAGAGAGGAGAAGGGGGGTGTCAGAGAAAGAGAGAGAGACAAGAGTCCCATTTGTTTTTATTCTTAGATCTTAGAGAGAAAAAGATGAGACATTTTCAGGATTCAGAGGTTGCATGATTAGCATGATCAGCCATGTGGTTGCATGCCCCCTGCTTCACCAAGCTGTAATACCTTCCAAAGGCAACGTTCCTGTTTTTTTCCCCCCTTTGGAGGAGTGACCACCCTGGGGAATCATGGTAGCTTTGTGGTATTTGCTTGATTTAGAAGTATATCAATGCACCATGAGTGGAGGCATGGTGCAGGAACGTCCATGGAACAGCAGACCCAATGTCCTGTAAGAGCCCCCCAGGAGAACTGCCCTCTGTCTATACAGTCTTCTCACCCACTCCGTTCCCTGCTGTTCCCCTGCTTTCCCTTTTACACACACACCTTCCTCTTATTGTGACTTCATTTTTGCTGGACCGTCACCTCTTAGCTCAGTTGCCTATCTCCTTCAATGCACCGCACAGAGATCCACAGCTAGCAAGACACTTAACAGTTGGTCACCTCATCATTCCTATTACCCCGTAATCTCCTGGTATTGGGGGCTCACCTCCCCTGCCCTCAGCCTGAAAGGTGCCAACCCCATCATGAGGTTCCATGGCTGGCATTCTGTTAGTGGATTACATACGTGTTAAGTTCCCCTGAAGAAGCAGTTGAAAAATTTTTGTTAACTGAGGTTGATTTTATTGAGAAAAGGAAGCAGGCAAGATGGTGGCCAAAGCATCCATGCTACAAGTCTGCGTGGGCTGCAGCCTGTACTTGGCATTTTATGCAGTGGCACATTTTGGAATGTTTGCAGTTATGTTGATCTATGTGCAGAAAGGCCCAGTTACAGTTTCTGGAGGGTGGGTGGGGGCAACAACATGTGTGAGCCCCCTAATGAGATTCAAGAAGTCCCCAAAATCAATTTTTCCATCACATTTCAAGCTGGATTTCTTCATCATGTGGTTGAGGACTCCAAGGTCTTTCTGGTTCTTTCGTGAAAAAGGCCAGTTTATGCAGGTCAGGAATTCCTTCTTGGAGGGGACATTGCCTTCCCATTGTGGCTGATGTAGCATGGGAAAATGGCCAGCACTAACTCAAGGAAGCTCTCCATCTCAAGGCTGGCAGTGTGTCTTCACCACATGGCTGTGGAGTGGTAGAGATGATGAAATGGACCAGAAACTTGAAGGGTTGTGGTGAAGCTGCTTGTTTCTTGCTCTGAGCGATGGCTCTTGAGAAGTTGTTGGGCATTTTTGTCTCATGCAAAAGTCCACATTCAGCTGAAGGCTGTTGAAGTGGAGTCGCACATGAGTTGCCATTGTATATGTGGGGCCATTGCACATTGCACATACAGATCTGCAATATGCATTGCTTATGGAGATGTGCGGTAGCATTGCAACCACACGTCCCACATTTCTTTGTGCATTCAGTTGCCCAGGGTCAGGATTCGATAACGCCCCATCGGCACATAACCCTGTGAGCGTGAAGTTGCACTCCGTCCCTTTGAAGCAGACTCTCGGCCTATGTAGCACACTGCAAATTAGTTAGAAAGTGGGAGAGACACAAGGGCCAGGCGTTGGCAGGTGTCTCTCTTTCGTGCTGCCTTCCTCATTGTCTGCAGGAAATGGGTGTCATTTGTACAAATTGTCCCTGAACTTCAGACTGGGAGAGACCTGAGAGAGAAAAAGCTGCAGTCCTCCCTGCCTTTCATGTAAGCCAGTGTCCCTTTTACTCCTCCACCGAGAGCACAATCTCCAGGGAAAGAAAGCAGACCCTCCTGTCAGCCTTCGGCACAGACAAATTGCTTCTCGTATCCCTGGGTTATCTCTCCCGCCTCTAACAATCACCTGTCCTCGGAGGTGAGCAAAAGGGACTCCTCTTCCTTTCCCTCCAGAGTCAAAGCACTGGCCGGCATCTTTCCCTCTCCGCTAGATCTTTGCTTAAAGCATTTGCCCCACAGACATGGGACGGGGGCTTCTCGTTCTGGAAAGATTTCTTGGGCCTTTGCATGACTTTGCAACAGAAGAGACCACACTACCTTGGAGATCCGACCAGTCTCAGCATCACTTTCTTTCTGTGCCAAAACAAAACATTTCTGAAAAAAATTAAAGCCTTTGGGGACTAATTTACTTTGCAATGTACATGTGCGTGGCTTTAAATTGTTGCAGCTTTTAAAACAGTATTAACTGTTGACTTTTGAAATACGTTTTTATCTTGTTTAAATAATTAATGGCTATGATCTGGGAAAGCTTTAATTGTTTGTATTGCACACCACCTTGGAATCCCATGATAACAGGTGGGAGATAAATATTTTAATATTAAAGGAATAAGAGAAATGCATAGATAGACTGGGGAGGGGGGGGGATAAGTAGAACATACTGAAGATGGAGGTGAAGAGGAGAATGTTGCCAAAATGGAGCCCCAGTTTGCCCAGAGAGGTGAAAAAGTTACTTTTTTTGAACTTTTTTTGAGCTCCTAGCCACCAGGACTGGCAGGATTGCCCCTAAAGCAAGCTCGGCCCCCATCTGATACTGGTCTGTTTGCTAAAAAGGTGAGATATATCAGTGCCTATGAAGACTGTCTTTTTTTATTGTTGTCTGTTGCTATTATTCAGCGAATTTGAAAGACGGTGTGGTGTGTTGTCTTGGAGACCCTCTTTTTATGAATTATAATTCCTGATTGCTGATTGTTTTTTTCTGTATTTGTTTGGTGATTCCCCAAAGAGTGTAAACAAAGATTAAAAAAAAACCATTGCCTTCAAGTTTGCTAGTTTGGCTGTGCTGTGCTGGAAGCTGCCATTCAAGTAAATGACGTTTTACCAGCTCTGTGCTGATCTTCTCCTTTGCCTGATGGACAGCTGCCCTGTCATACTTTTCGCTTTGCTCCTGAGAGTGGATGACAGCCCGTGTGGGTGTGGGTGTGTGTTCACAAATCAAAGAGCTGTCCGTTCTTGACAGCCAGGCAGAGGAGGTTCTGTTTGCATGATCACCTCTCAACATTTACACATCCCTTTTGGAAAACCGCGGAGGAGTGTGGCAAGCCTGGGTGCATCCACATGACAAAAGGAATCTGTCTGGAAAACAACTTCCAACAATTATGTCGCCGCAGACAGCTGTCCTTCTGAAGAAGGCTCTGGGAACTGTCATTCTGTCCTGTGTTGGCAGAGAAGCACAGGCATTACCACTCCAGTAAGTCCTATTTTTAGTCCCCGACTGGAGCAGAGCCGCTGTGTCAGTGGGATTTACCTAGACCTTGATTCGCCATTCAACAATTAATTGAAGGGGTCCACTGTAGCTGGAGACCAGGGTTCAAGTTTCCGCTTAACCACGGAAGCCCACTGGATGACCTTGCTCAAGTCTCACTCTCTCAGACTTAGAGGAAGGCAGAGGCAAATCCCCGCTGAACGAACCTTGCCAAGGAAACCCCGTGACAAGTTCACCTGAGGGTTGCCATGACTTGAAGGCACACAACAGCAACAGTAACTGGAGCTAACCAACATGATGCTGGTTCATGTTGAAGATGGGGCAAGCCTGTTTTCTGCTGCTCCAGAGACTAGGACATGGAGCAATGGATTCAGACTACAGGAAAAGAGGTTCCACCTAAACATGAATAAGAACTTCCTGACAGTAAGAGCCACTCAACAGTGCAATATGCTGCTTAGGAATATGCTGCCTAGGAGTTTTTAAACAGAGGCTGGATGGCCATTTGCTGGGGGTGCTTTGAGTGTGCATTTGTTCCTGCATGACAGAATGGGGTTGGATTTGATGGCCATTGTAGTCTCTTCCAACTCCATGATTCTATGATTCCAGTCAAGCAGTTGTGCATTCTTGGACTGTGCATCTCTGTCTTCCAGTGCTTCCTACATCCCACTTGATGTGCCAGAGTTGCAGGAACAGCTACTGCCCATACCCCTTTGCACAATGGAACAAGGAGCAGGCACATTGGCAGACACCCCAGCAAGAACACAAGGTCACTATTTAGCAGAAAATCAGCATAGGACAACCATTGCGTCACTGCATGAGTCCAGATTTATACTTCACAAGTACAAGAGCCGAGCTATTAAGTGCAATTCCCAGAAATCTTTGGTGAGCACTGGGGACCCCAGCAGCTAAGCAGGTCTGGGCACAGAAAGGAGGCTGACATCCCCTTGCATTCTGCAGCTGCTGCTGTGCTCTTCAGAATCATCTCTCCTTCTTGCCACCAGCCTGGGATTTTACATTCATAAGGCAACATGGAGGAGAGCAGGGGCTGGCATCTTGCCACTGAGATCTCCCCTCCCAGCTGTCTGTCTAGACAGACAGTTGCGCCGGCATGATGGATATCAGGTGAGGAGGGGGCCTGTCCGCCCCTCTCTCCCACAAATGGCCTCATTAGTTAAGGAGAAAAGGGGCGGAGGGAGCCCAAATAGCTAAATCAATAGCTTGGTGGAGGTATGGCGAGGAGGGGAGGTGTGTTCAGATAATAGATGAGCTTCCCAAAGCTGTTCTCAGCAGCTGCAGTCACATTAGACACTTAAGCACCGGGCCATGCATCAAAGCACGGCAAAAACCCAACCCCTCATCCTTTCCATCCGGCATCCCTTTCTCTTCTCACCCATACAGAAAGGGATCCACATGAAAGTTTGCATCCTGTTGATGCAGTCTTAGAAATGTCTTCAAAAGAATCCCCCCTGATAACATGACCAAGTGGACTGGCAAAATCTGGGAACTGCCGTTCAAAAAAGGAACTTTTTGAGCTCTGTTGCTAAGGAAAAGGAGAAGATCTGTGCCTGCCTAGATCACTCACAATGTCACACACTCTGGAGTCTAGGGCGGTGGTATCCAGTTTTTATCTTTCTCCCCATGTGTGGCATCTTTGCAATTTCTCAGTCATGCGCCAGGGAGAAGTCTAGATGGTGCGATCACAGAAGCCAAGACAATGGCGATGAGGCAGAAAGCGTGTTGAGCATATATTCTTTCCATCTTCCCTATTTGAATGTAGAGCTTGGCTAAGTTACCCTCTTCAGTGTCAGTTTGGGGTAAAGGACAGTTGGGTTGGCTATGGAGGTTCAGTGAGATCCCCAGGCCTCTTACTGGGAGTCCAGACATGCGTTCATGCATCCAAGGGTCCTCGTAGGAAGCTCATCCCCTGTCTCTCCACCCTTGCAGTTGTGGGTCATTGTGTGTTCGTCCTCACCCTCATTTCCCACCTCATGGAGCATTCGATGGCTCTCGGATGAATGAGGAGACCAATACTGAAGAGCGTGTGACAGAATCCACAGGGGAAAATGGGGAGACAAGTCTCCATGGGCTCTGTAGATGGTCTTTATTTATTATTTGAAACAAGCCCAACACGATTTGTCCTATGTAAGTGTTTCAGCAAATGGAAAGAGATTTTTCAGATCCTGCTGTACATTGCACATAGGCTTTTATAGAATATACAGAACACAAAATTCATTTTGAGGTTTTTGGTAGATATTATTGTAATTATGTCCTTTGATTTCTAATTTGCCATTGGCATTTATATTTGTTTTTGTATAGCCCCCAAAGAAGGCCACTGAAACAATTGCATGGGCCGAAATGAATTGGGCTTGTTTTGAATAAGAAATAAAGACCATCTACGGAGCCCTTGGAGACTTGTCTCCCCATTTTTTTCCAGTAAATCTCAGACGACTGCATCTGCTTTTGACCCAAGAGTGGAAAAAGAAAAGCAGGTGTGCAAAGGCATTCAGTTTTTATGACCCAAATCCAATTGTCAGCCCCAACCAGAGTAGACTCACAGAATTCATAGCATTTCCTTTAATATTGATATATTATTCTGCAGTTGATTTAATGACTCTGCTGAGGTTGGGGCCAGCAATTGGATTTAGCCCTTGTATTTATTCTTGGCATTACAAGAAGCTCATCTCTCTCTCTGTGGAAATCCCTTTCTTTCTCTCAAAATTGCTTCTTCATCATTTGTGCAATATGTTGAAGGAGAGAGAGAAGTCCATGTAATCCTCAGGTATGAATCAGCTGTGGAGGGACCCAGATGCTTTTTTCTGCATAGTTGTACAGTCTTCTCTTTCAGATCAAGACAAGGGGAATCAGCGCTGTGTGTTTATACCAAAAGCCAGCTCTGCACAGCACTGATTGGCTAGAAACCGATGCCGTCACTAATCTACCTCTTCCTCTCTCCTTCATCGTGGATTTTCAGCTGTTGTAAAGACCAATTACCTCCTCCTTGGGTTTTTTAAAAAGATGAAGAAAATGAAGAAACGGCAAGGGAAGAGGTGGACAGGAGGCACAAGGGAGTCAGTGTTTGATCTGCTAGCCGGTACATCTCTCAAATATCTCATGAAGGATACGGGAAAATTGGGCTTCTGATATCAGGGTTGAGGGTAGCCCTGCAGTAAATCCAGTTTTCTGTGTTCATTTGTATACACTGGATTATGGTGATTTCCTAAATGATTGCAAGAAGTGGTCCCTCCTGCTTTCACATGCCACTGTTTTCTGTTCTCATTCAAGGCTTTCTTTTTCTGGATCTTACTTCTTTCCCCCTCAGTTTCTCCCCCCTTCCCCACATCTCTCTTTCCTTCTTCCCCTGGCAAATTTGGTATTTCTTGCCTGCTTGTCATATTTCCTACAGGATTGGGTGTTTAATTAAAATCATAATTAAAATTGATCTCCTCATTAGCATGCACCTGCTCCGGCGCTCACATTCCAGAATTCCATTATCTGCTGAAGATGTCAAGTCTGAAAGGCAAGGAGGAGACCCCTGCCCAGCCACCTCTGGTGGGAGACTCTGTACCAACATCTGGAGAGCACGAAAGGTGGACCTCTTCTTTCCCAAAGAAGATGGCGGAGGGAACTGTGGAAAACGCTTGCACACGAAGAGCCAAGCGGCAGGAAGAGCAAAATGGTCAAACACACCTTGTTTTTCTGATATAGACTCACCAAACTATGCCTGGAAGAAGAAGCTGCCAGGATGTTGGGGCTTCCAATCCAGAGTTTGGAAATTTTAACTTTCTATTGTACTACAATTCTTTCTGTCCCCCAACCAGCGTCACATTGTTGTCACATTGTCCGGAGTTGTGGTCCAGGAAGGTCAGTTTTGCAAGCTCTCCCTCAGCATTGTAAGCCTAGGTTGAGTGGCAATGAGGTTCTCCAAGATCTTGACAACCTCTGGGTGGCTAATTTAGTGTAGAAATTAAACAATGGAGGAATGACCAGGTAGTTCCAGCATTCAAATCTCCCTTTAGCCATGGCAAAATTGACTAAGGATCACAGCTTGGTTGTAGAGCCTTAGAGGGGTTGGGGTCCAGGCAATCTGGCAGACCATATCCTCTCTTATGGACCCACCTGGGTCCTGAGAACCTCATTAGAGAATCTTCTCTCAGTCCCAACAGCTGCACAGGTGTGTTTGGAAGGAGCATGAGACAGGACCTTCTCAGTGACTGCCCCAGGCTCTGAAACTGCCCCCATACTATGGCCCCTTCTTCCATCAGCAGATGATGGCTGTTATCATTCCAGCAGGATTTGAAAGCTTTTCAGGAAAGGGCTGCATTGTTTTAAACTGTACCATTTCAGCTGCTTTTTAAATCCCTTAAATTGTTTTAACATCATGAACAATTTAATTCTATTTTAATCTTGACATTTCCCCCCTATGCTCTTAACCATATTTCAATGTGTAAGCTGGGGTAGGGTAGAAATCAAAGGTGGGATAGAAATCAAGATACCCCCTCCTCATCACCACTATCATCAGCACATGCGTTGCATGCAAAAGGTCTAAGATCGGTCACCAGGTTTTCCTTTTTTAATGGATCGGATAACAGGCACTGGGAATGTTCTTTCTCTTTAGCCATTTCCGCACTAGCCTGTTATAGCGCGATGATTCCACTTTCAACATCCTCTGGAATCCTGGGGTTTGCAGTTTCGGGAGGGGCTGGCCAGCCCCTCCCGAAACTGCAAACCCCAGGATTCCAGAGGATGTTGAAAGTGGAATCATCGCGCTATAACAGGCTAGTGCGGAAATGGCCTTTGTCTTGGGTTTTGGACTCAATAATAGCAAGGCAGCTCCGGATGTTCTCTCTGAATGAACCTCAGACACATCGCTGCCTCTGAGCCTCACTTCACCTCCATCCACCATTGCTTGCAGGTAAAAAATCATAGGAGCCATAATGTTATATTTCCGAGATGAGGATTGCTGGGTAGATCTTGGCTGAAATACTTAAATGCAGGAAGAGGAAGGCATTCTTTTTTTTTGTCAACCTGGAGAGGATCAGTGAGAGTTTTTCTTTGATTATTGCTCTGTGTTCCATATCAGCTGAAATCCAATATCCCCTCAGTGCAGTGTAAATGTCAGCATTATGCAACCTCCCTGCAGAACAGCAACATTGTGCCTCACAGGTCAGTGACTGGGTGGTGTTGCCCAATGCACAACCACAACTCAGCACACAGTGTACCATTTGTACAGCTTCTGTTGTTGTCAGCAGAATACAACCCTTGCTCTTGAAAGCATGATTTGCTCCCCATATGTAGGGTGATTAATGCACATGTGTGTCACCAGCAGGATGCCAGCCTCAGTATCCTCATAACAGAGTTTGATGGAAAAGTTGGGGTGCACGGCTCATTAGGGGGAAAGAAACCTTGCTAGATATGATCCTGCCCACATTTTCAGATCCTCCGGGGAGTGAATTATCTTAGTTCCATCATCTTCCCAGGCACATTTGGTGAAGCCACATGAGAGGGCCTTCTCAGTTGCTGCTCCAAGGCTGTGGAACTCCCTGCCACAGGAGGCTAGGTTGGCACCCCCTCTGCATTCATTCTGCCAGGAGGCAGAGAGATTTTTATTCATATAGGCTTCTGGCTATAAGATGATACTTGTAGAAGGACCTTTCAAGGAGGGGAAGATGCTGCTGTTATTGTGTGCCTTTAAGTCGTTTCTGACTTATGGTGTCCTAAGGCGAAACTATCATAGGATTTTGGGGGGCTGAGAGTGTGTGACGCATGCAAGGTGGGTCTCCATGGCTGAGTGGGGAGTCAAACCCTGGTCTCCAGGGTCGTAGTTCAGTGCTCAAACCACTACGCCACCCTCTCATGATGCTCTACTTTTCTAAAAATAGCCGGTCATGTTCTAAAAGATTTCTGTCTCCCACCCTGATAGACCAGAATCTGAAGAGAATGGGACTGTTCAACCACAAACTCATACACAAGTCACACCTGCAAAGCCCATTTATGGGAAAATTCCATCAAGCTAATGAATGCAATAGAAGTTTTGACTTCTAGGCATCAGTTGGTCATGAACAGCCCCCCGGAAAGGAAACAACCCTCCCCCAGTCTTTGCTTCCTAACCCTTTTCCCAGCCTCAACAGGGAATAAAACATACCAGGTAACCTTAAGAGTGTCAGTTTGTTCTTCGGGAGGAAGACCAAAGCAATACAAATGCATGCGGGTAGGTTAGCCCATGCAAAGACATGTTCATTTCCCTCCAAGGAGTTGACAATATTGGGCTAGAGAGAGGAGGGGACTCCGCGTAAGGCAGCATTTAATGCTTTAAGGGAGGTGCATCTGAAAACCCACAAGCTAGCCAAAATGGCATGGAGGGGGCTGCAGTGACTGTGACCCGGAGCATTTGATACTTGTGAGTTCTGTGCCTGTGAACATGGAGGTTTCGTTTACCTCCCATGGAATCACACCATGAAGGAGAATAAGGAGTCCAAGCCTTTTTTGGATTCCCCCAAGTGAGTTAGTTGCCTTCTGGTAACAAAGCTGGCTAGCAAGAAGCAAAGGTGAAGGGACGCAAGCAAGCCCTGGAGGTTTCTGTACCTGATGGGCAAGTTTTAACGCACGCGCATGAGCATGAATCCAGGAGAAGGCAGACAATTATCCCAAGGTCATGAAATTTGCCTCAAATGGGGGAAAGCCAGACAACTCAATATAGAGCACTACAATGTTGTTCTGTTGTTTTCATTGCTTGAACACCGCCTGTTAATAATGAAACAAAGAGACTGTCAAATATTCCACACAAAGAGGCACCGTGCTCCTCGTAATGAGACATCAACCCCGGCATCCCATCATGGAACATCATTTAGGCGGCTTTATCATCAGCAATCCGACTAGAAATAACACTATTGTCAGGCTGAAAAACTAGACCTCCAATGCCAGAGAGATTTTTTTTCCCCCCTCTCCCTTCCCCAGTGTGCACGAATGGGAACGTGCAAGTCGTGCGAAGTGCTGCGCTAACCCTCCCTCCCCATAAGTCTTGTTCATCTGAACAAGAGGTCGTTGAATCCTACAGGATTCTCTTGACCGTAATAGGATTTTCATGAGTAATTATGGATGGAGATCACTCTGAGGAGAGGGGAATAGAGGCACGGATAATAAAATGGTGGAGGTGGTGTGAGCTGGCACTCCAGAGCAATGCATCTCCTGAAATAATAAATCGGAGAGCAGGTACGGCATTTGGAATTTGCATGAAAGGGAGCGTTCGACGTGGCTTTGTCTTCTTAAGCCAGTGCCTGTTGTTTCACTGTCATTACAGCCTTGCATAAACGTGTCACATTTCTCAATGGAAGACTCAAGATATTCACCTGAACCAATCAATACCTGGAAAACATTAAATCTGTTTCTGAATCTGAAGTTTGGAAAGATTTGGGTTCCCCGGCATTGACCTCTTCCTGAGAAAAATGCTTCCACTAAGGCAGGAAATGCGGCAGGAGATGTATCAAAAGAGCACAGAATTTCAGCAAAGGAGAAAAGAAAAAAGGAAAATATTAATAATAATAATAATAATTTGCTCTGTCTAGTCATGCATTAGGAGAACCTAGGTATTCATAAAACAACGTTTTATCTTATAGTTGTTGACATGAAAAATGGTCACTTTGTCCTAAGAACTGTACCCAGATTAATTATCATTCTTTTTAATTTATTTTACTGAAATATTTGCATCCTACTCTCTCTAAGGCTCTCAGGATAGATTTCAATAACAATATTGCAAACAATAATAATGCTAAAATGGCATTTTACACAAAGAAAATGAGCCTCTCTGCACAGAAAACAAGTTTTCTGCACAGAAATCAGTATATTTTTTTTCTGTACTGAACAGGAAACTGCACAAAAAGTGCTATACACACGCCTATATATTTCTGGGCATAGAATAGTTCTGGAATATTCTTTGGAATAATCTTCAGAAACTTCACAATTTTCTATGCAGAAGATTTTTTTTTTCTGGGCAGGAAAATTGTTTTCTGCAGAGAAAATCCTGTTTTCTGTACCCAAAACAGTGTTTTTTTTGCATGGTACAGTTCTGAAATGGTGAATAATTTCCAAGGAAGTGCATTGTTTTCAGTGCAGTGTGGGAAAAGAATGGTTAAATTATTCAATTTTGCCTGCAGGAATAGAATTTATAAAGATGTCCACCCCTAGAGCTGAACTACCTGTTACTGGCTCTCCCATCCCTTCCTATTTCCTCATCCACACAATGGTCATTTCCAACCGAGCCTGTTATAGCGCGATGATTCCACTTTCAACCTCCTCTGGAATCTTGGGGCCGGCTGGCCCCTCCCAAAATGGCAAACCCCAGGATTCCAGAGGAGGTTGAAAGTGGAATCACCACGCTATAACAGCGTAGTGTGGAAATGGCCAATGTCACAGCGGGGTCCAAAACCATGCCTATTGCAAAATCTGCAACTCCACTTGATGTTTGTCTATGCAAAACGCTAAACATTCATTGAGTAATTAGCCTGTTTAGATTAGCGGTATGAAAAGACAATTCCTTATAATTACGAGGGTATGTCTGTTGGAAGATGCCGTGCAAGGTTGCCAGTGGTGAGGATAAAAGCCCCACCCTATATGCACATGTATGCACACCTGTGCGCATACACGCCTATCGCGCACGCTCATCCGTTTTGTCTAAAATTCAAATACCTTTTTTACAAAAAAGTGTTGTGGGGGGAGAGCTGCCCTCTGAAATCCCCTAACACAATTACTTTAGATAATTAAATATTTATCACAGCTGAAGAAATAAGCCCATTTAATGTTTCAGGCAAGTCAAAAAATCTCTCCCTCTTAATTCATTTTGCTTTAATTGCTTTCCTCGCGCTGCCCCCCCGCCTTCTCCTGCGCCTGGGCACGCTGCTTCTCGGAGGCGTCTTCTTCTTCGCCACCGCCTGCCAGCCGCCCGGCGTGTTCCAAAGGCCGTCCTTGTCGTTCACTCGGGGGGCCTCTCCCTTTTAGCTTTAATTGAGGAGAACGTGTTTAAGGGGACTTTTCCCCTTCCAGCCACTAATTCCACGCTCTCCTCTTCACAAGTTTTCTATCCACAGGCAGCGCAGAACATTTAATCCCAGCTACCACCAGCCTGCAATTTAAATCTCCAAATGAAATTTTTAAGAAGGACTGTAACAATTGAAAGGCTGTTTGTTTTTAATAGCCATCAAGGCGACTTCGTCTTATGGTGACCCTAGGAAGGAGATGCTTTCAAGATCCCTGGTCTTCAGCACCCAGGCTCAAGTCTTCCAAACTCAGGGTAGTTGCGACTTCCTCGGCCAAGCTACTCCACCTTTTCAGTTGGCCCTCCACATTTGCAGGTTTGACTTCCATGGATTTGCAATTATTTTCAGCTCCTGCACCCCGATATGCCAGTACAGTGAAGCGTTAGAGCCAAGGTGGGCAAAGCACAGCTGCAGTCCCCAAGGCTATTTTTGCACTCCTCAAACCATCCAGAGGCCCAGACTGCCCTCCTCCTTCTCAAAAAGGGATGCTAGAGGCATGGAGGGGGCTTTAACTCTTTCCTCCCCTGCAGCAGTTGTGAAGAAAATCCCTTGTCTCAAGGTGAAGAGGGAACTCCAAGCATCATCTGACAACGTCAGATCTGTTGCTACTTTTGCAAAACATTGCAATAAGGAGAGGAGCTTGGTTACCGCAATCTTGACTCATTTTACCGCAGTTCTAGTCTGAACAGCTGGATTCACCTCTCCATATACTGCCATATCTCTTGCTTTGGGTTATGATTTCTGTTGTTTTGCTGACTGGTCCACAGCTATGGTTGTGTCAGTTTTCTCTGCTTTTGAAAATGCCATTGGTCACAGATGAACATGTGTGGCAGCCCTAAGGATGGACCTGGAGTTAACCCCTGAGCATGTTCAGAGGCACTTGTGATATTGCAGAAGTCAGCGAGTGTAGCTGAGGATGGGGATAGAGTTGCCAATCTCATCATGGCCCTTGCACATAAGGAGACATAAGGTGAGACAAGGGCCAGGCAAGGGCCCACTGGTGTCCAACACAGGTGTAAATTCCTCTACAGAAACACCTTGACCTTTCTATCCAAAGAAACACCTCCATGTGTTCATGTGCTGCAATTCTGCATACAATGGCATACATGCTCATTCCAAAGGCCTATCCATGTGGGCATGCAGCTGTACATTCGGTTGCCTACATAGCAACATAGCACAACCCATGCGTAATTCTGCTGGAGAGATAAACACTGCACGACCCTGCTAGGAGATCTTGGACGTGGTATTTGACTTAACAAAGACCACTGGCAAGCTGCAGATGGGACTGGGGAGTGGTCGCACCCACATGTTTGTGTAACCTCCGCACAACCGGCTCCACCGAGGGAAGGCTAGGCGCCTGCTCGCCAGAGCACAGCGATGGCTTGGTGACCTGCCAACCTGGAGAAGGCAGCTTATAAATAGCTGCAGAGAGGACATGGATGTCACTCACTGAATAATGAAGCCAGCCCTTTGTTCGCAACCAGCAGTCTGCAGAAAGACGTGTTGTCGGACTAGCAAGGGTCGCTCCGGGTCCTGGAGGGCTTCCCACCCAGCCGGGGAGACGCCGAGCTGTGCGCTAGGAAGATAATGGCATCAGGAGCTTTTCCCACCATGATATAATAAATCCACATTCCAAGGAAAAAGAAAACAACAATGGAGGGTCACTAGGCAGGCAAAGGAGACCGGGCATTTTTGTCTCAGCCTTAGCTGACTAATAATAAGAATCTTTTCTGGGCCATTTCTGGTTTGGGTGGTTTAGCAGCTGCTAGATTATTACAATGAAAGATTAAAGTTTCTCCTGACAGCAACCATGGGCTGCACTGAAGATAACAACTTTCTTGGCAAGAAGGTCCCTTGTTCTTTTTCTCTCTGATTTGCAATTAGTCTAGAACTGGAGGGAAATAAAGCAGCACCTCACCCAAATTTATCACTAGAAGTATACATAGGTCAAGACCCTGCACCCACAAAGTCGTGTGACAGTTGCACAACATCATCTTGTTAGTGGATTGCAACATGGCACAAATAAGTGCACAGGAAAACAGGCAAGCCAGTCACTGCCAATCATGTACCATGTGCAACAAGCATGTGGAATTGTGCACCAACAGCTCCAATGTCCCTCCAAAGGCACCAATGGCACTGTCCACTCAACTTAGTGTCCACAGTCCTGAACTGCATACGGTCATTCTGCACTGGGGAAAAATGTCCAGTGTGTTCATAGGGGAACTTAAGCTTGTACAAGGGCTTGGCAGGAGTCTGGCCAAAGCCTTACGACAGAACATTTGCTCCATGAGATGAGATAGGATTTGGGATTGTAAAACAAGCCCTGTATCACTCCCTAAGAGACAGCAGCAGTTCTGTGCTTGTTTGATTTTCCGCTAGAAACAATATTTTAAGCCGGGGGGGGGGGTGAGGAGGAAAATAAAGAGGGAGACAACATTGAGAGGTCACAAATTGGATTTGGAAACTGATTTTCATTTATACTATAGAAAAGGAGTTGTTCTTGCAGTTTATAGGTTCTTTTCTCTCTTGGAACGTCTTCACATACCCTGCACATTACTGTGTAATCCTATCCCAAAATTTGCCATCTATTTTAAGACTTGGGGGAAATGGCATCACATTTCCCCTGTGACTTCTCTGGGTAGGCTTAATGCCAGGATCCAAAGCGAAAAAAGGACATTGTCTGTAAATGTGCTATCTAATCCTTTGCAAAGGAGCCTGCTCAACTGGCCAGCACACAGCACATACTGCTCAGGCACCAGGTCCCCCACCTTTTTGCAATCTCAGGGCCTGCAGCCTAGGCTGAAAATATCACACCATTATATTATGCCGTTCATTATTCCAGGAAAAAAGTCTTCGGTCCAGGCTCGCGGGAAACCAAAGACCCGCTAATGCCCCCTGGGTAGAGGCTTTGCCCAGTTTCCTCTGAGCTTCTCCATTGGCCCCCTGACCTTCTTCTTCTTCTCAGCTGGCCTGTTTTACCACCCTTCGGATCCAGGCCGACCTAAATAAGCCACCTGACATAGTTGTGGGGGCGTGTTTCTAATGGGAGACCGCTGTGTCTCAGCAGGCAGTGGAGACAGCAAGCCAAACATCGCTGCCACAAATAACATGGGAAACCAAGAGGGAGGCCTGACTAAGCAAAGACCCATCAAGTCCAAAAGCTTTGAACTCCACACTGGCCCACCAGGTTCCCCTGAGGAAGCCCCCCACAGAATCATATAGAATCTTAGAAGGGAAAGGGGTCTCATGGCCGATCAGGTCCAACCCCTCTGCTCCGTGCAGAATCTCTCCCTGCAAGTAGCTGTCTAGCTTCTTTCTGAAGACGTTCGGAGAGGGAGATCCTGCCACCTTTCTAGGCAACTGGTTCCATTGCCAGATTGCTCTCACTGTCAAAAAATTCCTTTTAATCTTGCCTCCTAGAACTTCAAACCATGAGACCCAGTTTTACCCTCTGGGGCAGCAGAAAACAAGCCTGCCCCCTCTTCTCTCTGATGGCCCTTGAGGTATTTGACCAGTGTGGTCAGGTCACACCCTCACCCTTCTCTTCAGCAAGCCCAGCTCCTTCCATCTTCTCTCCTGTTTTGTTTTCCTAGGCAGAACAACAAAAACAAGAACAGTAATAATAACATGAGAGGTTCATCAGTAACACCCAGCAGAGGAAGTACGGCCATTTGAGCAACACTCTCTTTCTCTCTCGTATTTAGCATATGTAATTACGAGACCAAGGGCTGTTTGCTTTTGCTCCTGCAGTGGCTGCCATCCCACCGCAAGGCAGGCAAATCATATTTGGAGAAATAAAATTCTATCTGCAGAACAAGACACGGCTCTGCAGTGTGGAACCATAAACGTACGTACGTGTGTGTGTGTGTGTGACAGTACAGATGACACAGAATGGCTCTGAGCACTTACAGGGTGGTGGGTACATTCAGAACTGGATCAGGCTATAGTCCCAGGCCCCATTGGGCCTCCCTTTCAAGACTTTGCTCCATATCAAAGGTTGCTATGCATCACTTGGACACGACAAAATGGTGAGGGGCCTGGAAGCCATGAAGTCCTATGAGGATAGATTTAGAGGGCTGGGTATGTTTAGTCTGCAGAAAAGAAGGTTAAGAGAGGACATGATAGCCAGGTTTAAATATTTGAAGGGATGCCACGTAGAGGAAGGAGGGGGCTTGTTTTCTGCTGCTCCAGAGACCAGGACAAGGAGCAATGGATTCAAGCTGCAGGAAAGGAGATTCCACCTGAACCTCAGGAAGAACTTCCTGAGTCAGGGCTGTCTGGCAGTGGAATCCGCTGCCTCGGAGTGTAGTCGAGTCTCCTTCCTTGGAGGTTTTTAAGCAGAGGCTGAATGGCCATCTGTCGGGAGTGCTTTGAGGGTGTTCCTGCATGGCAGGGGGTTGGACTGGATGGCCCCTGGGGTCTCTTCCAACTCTACATTTCTATGATTCCTATGATTCTATGACAAGCTTGATCAGTGGCAAATGGATGCAGTGAGGACCCACAGCAGAGGAAAGCATCCCGTTAGCTGATGCGTTCCAGCATTCCTTTGCAGCAGATACTCCCACACTGGGCTGCTTCCTCCCTTTTGCACATCTCAGGGGATAATCCTAAATAGGAATAGTTTAAATAAAGTGTCCCATATTTCAACCCAAGCTCATTATTTCATGGGTTGGTCAGCAAATGTCAGCAGTTTACAATACATTTGAAACACAGCAAATAGATACTGGATGCAATTGTCCAGCACTCCCCAAAAGCTGAAGAAAAGCTGGCAGGCTGTTATTCATTGTTCTGGCCAATAAATTCAACAAGCAAGAGAAGGAGAACTGGAAAGGCAGGTGTCAACTCCCAGACAGTCCTCAATTTTGCCAAAATGAAATGTAAAGCTCTTTAATTTATTAAACAGCAACAAAGTACAAACAGATTAGAATGTTTGCACGGAGGTATTTGCTGTTTTGCATTGAGTTATGATTTATTTATTAAAAGAATTTTCTCTTTCTACCTGAGGCCCCTGAGGCGGATTCCAAAACTAAATGAAGCCAACACCCAATTAGCATTTAGAAACCCATTAATAGTATGCTAAAAGGATTAAAAACCAACATACAGACAAACCCTCTTGAGAAGCAACTGGGGAATTACCAGCTAAAATATTTGACCTGAGGTAATCAGAAATAAAAGCAGGAATAAAGGCATTTTGGGGGCTGGCAGCTAAGAGGAAGCAATACAAGAGGTAGGGCTGGGGGGGGGGAATGATTCACAATCAGGGTAACACCACAAAGAAGGCCCCGCATTTGGGAGCCAAAGCTTAAACTGGGAAGATGGAGGCACATGAGTGGGGCTTCCTCCCCTGTCAATCCAAACATAGGCCATTTCCACACTAGCCTGTTATAGCGCGATGATTCCACTTTCAACCTCCTCTGGAATCCTGGGGTTTGCAGTTTCGGGAGGGGCCAGTCGGCCCCTCCCGGAACTGCAAACCCCAGGATTCCAGAGGAGGTTGAAAGTGGAATCATCGCGCTATAACAGGCTAGTGCGGAAATGGCCGTAGAGAGCAGTTCTGAAGCAGCTGAAAGAAGTAGTCCTTTGGTCAGATGGATTTTGCACTTCCAGAACAGGGATGGGGAGCACTGATCTATTTGGAGCTAGGATGCAAAAGGAGAGGAGTAACCAAACTCTGGGGTGCCATATTGCTTGACTAGTCAGGTTTTACCGAGATTGCCCTTGCGCCGATTTCCATCATCAGCCAGCCCCCTTCCTCCCCATGACCTTTGCTGGAGTCCCCCGTGACCTCAGAAGGATTTGTGCCTTCTTCTCAAGTTTTGGTCCTGAAAAATCAGGGAATAGGATGCTGACGACCTGGCAGTCCCAACAACACCAGCCGTTACTTTCAACATCCTTTGGGGAACTCTGGGGTTTGCCTTTTAGGTCCCTCCCTAAACTGCAAACCCTTGGATTCCATAGGATGTTGGAAGTGGAATAATAGTGCTATGACAGGTTAGTGTGGAAATGGCCACCAACTATTCCAATTACTTTTCAGAGGGGGAAAAATCAGCTTAGGCAAGTTTGAAAGGGTTAGCAAAGGCGTGCAGTGTCTTTAGAACGTTCCAGATCATTAATACCTGATGCAGAGAGAGGAAGGCTGGCAACCAGTCAAAGGAGTTACAGTTACAGATGGTTATAAATTAGGATTATAAACAATATGTGGAGCTGGTGGACTTTATGGGGATCTATAAATTATTGATAAACAGTTCAATAAACCACTTAACCATTTATTAGCCTCTTCATTTTTTATGCTTGCACCCAGCAACGGCTTTTCCTACGTCCTTCTCTGCAAACTTTTGAAGTCATCTGCCAATATATCTGTGGATGGGAATAACACGGGCACAATCCTGCTGGCATTTTACGGATGAGTAAGGTATCCAACAGAAGTGGTTGGCCATTTTGGTCTGATGCAACACATCCTCATTCAGTTCAAGATTGCAGAAGCAGAGCTGCACACATGGGGCCACTGCTCATAGGTGCGCAATGTACATTGTACATGAATAAATGTGCACATTTGGTTGATTTTTAAATTCTGAAAGCTTGCATTGTGCTGTGGAGTTGGCCCAGTACAGGTATTATTGGCTTGTGGATTTAGGGGTTTTTTCACAATACATTCAGCCACACATTTAGTGCCTTGGTTAGGGAGTACAATATTGTCACTCAACAGAAGAAATGCCCAGCACAACTAATTATGCAATTCTGCATGCAGAGATTTTGGTTATGCAAACCCAGTGCGGGATTTTCAAGCTGCTGGGTGCCACCATTTTGGGAAGCAGCAATGACTACCATTCCTTCTCTCTTCCTCCTGGAAAACCACAGCCAGTTTTCCAGAGCTGTGGCATTCTGGGAGGTAACGTCAGACCCTGGAGGCCACAGATCTAGTCCTCTACCATCTGTTCTCAGGTCACAGCCGCTCCATAAGTCTCTCTGATGAACCCATTTCAAGGTACCCAGGGGTAGAGGTTTAGCAAGAAGTCCAGGCTGTGCGGGACAGCTTTCATCAGACAAACAAATGACAGGCACTGGAGCCATAACAATTCCATCAAGCTTTGTGAGGAGCTGAGTTTGGCATCTGCTCCCTTTCTGGCGATGACAGCAAATTTGACCGGTCAGTCAGAAAAGGCGGCAGAAGAACAACTAGGAGGAGTGGGGGGGGGCAATAGGGGGGCAAGGTAAACTCCAGTTGATCCATGCTTTCATTTTATCATTTTTTCCCCCACGGGGTAGACACCAGAATTTGGATGGCATCATTTTGGGAAATCTTTTGAGACCCTGAGTGGATATAGGAAGCAACGGATAAAAGCAATAAAGGAATAAACTAGACTGTTTTCCAAGCATATCTTTCCCCTCTCCCATTTATAGTTCTCTGTCTCCAGAAAGGTACCTTTTGGACTACAATGCCCAGAATTTCTGAGGCACCTGAGCATCTATCTATCTATCTATCTATCTATCTATCTATCTATCTATCTATCTATCTATCTATCTATCTATCTCCAAGAATCAATCATCTATAGACAAATCAACTGACCAAGCTGGATAGCCAGATAGGTAGCTGGTTCACCTTTCTCTGCACCTCAATAATATGCATTTACAGAGTCAATGGGACCAACAGTTTGTGGTGGAGTCATCTAATGAAGGATGCACGCCACTCTACCTCCTTTACCCCATATCACAAGGAGCTTGAATGATACGTCGGCTTGTTGGAAAGGTCAGCTAAGCAAGATTCGATCCATTAAGGCTACAGAGAGTAGAGGTGAACTGGGTGGGGGAAGGTGCAGTCTTAGTCCTCCCAGCCTGTGTTGTCTCTTGTTTTCTGGAAGCCTGAGGGTATGTCAGAGCCAACGCAGAAGGAAACAGGGAGGCAAGGCAAGGCCTGCTGCAAAACAGAATATCTACAGACTGGGAATATCAACACGATGTCTCAAATCAATCCCTTGAGCTCCCCTCCCTCTCCTGCTTCCCTACCACCCCAAACAACCAGGCGCAAGGCAGCCAGAGCATTTAAGAGAGATCTTGTAAACTAATTCCAGTTCATAAATTATTCACACTGGTATTTATTCTGGAGACTTTTTTTGTTTTAGTTTTATTCCAGTGGGATCCTTCATGAGAAAGCCACAAACTGGATTGAAAGAGCTTTTGGCCCGCTGGGAATGAGGAACTTTTTAAGACCCAAGGACTTGCTTTTCTCCTGGTGTTGCTTCTTCATTGTTATCCTTCTTTCTTCATACGAGTTGTTCCTGCCAAGGTCTCCTGCTTATTCCTCCTTATACAGATGGACAGATTCCTCTGTTTTGGGCAGAAATAAAATTCAAGGCCAAGATGCAGGGCTTGGCAGGGTTGCCACGTTGGCCATACAGCAAAACGTAACAAAATTCAAAACATTGTGCACTGTGGTGACACTTCTACTCTTGTTGTTATGTGCCTTCAAGATGTTTCTGACTTATGGTGACCCAAAGGCAAACTTATTGTTATGGGTTTTCTGGGGGCTGAGAGTATGCGACATGCCCAAGGTCACCCAGTGCTTTCCATGACCGAGCAGAAAATCAAACCCTGGTCTTCAGGGCTGTAGTCCAGTGCTCAAAATGCTGCACCACAAGTGGCTCTCTGATACTTCTAATGGAGCAACCAAAATTTTCAAACAATGCTCTAAAAGGTTTTGAAGCTCACTGGCTTCCTTGTCATGTAAAGTTGTCAAAAATCATACAGGTGTCCTGGCCCTGTGTCTTGTTTGAGATGTTTGCCCAAGATGGTATCTAGGGTGGTCTTGATAATCCTTCATCAACCCTTCTTTGACACGATGGCATCTTGCAACCACTGTTCTCCAAGACCACCTTAAACACCATCTTAAAGAACTCTTTAAAAAACCCCTGGAAGTTCCAGATCTTGTTCCTGTACAAACTGATTTTATTTTTGTGATCCAATGACATTTTCTTCACCGTGAAACTATTTCCAGGGAGCTCCTGGCATTAGCGAAGACTTTTCATTCCTATTCCCCAGGTCAGGTTAAATTAACCCAGGGCTTTCTAAAATGAATCATTCCTGTTCATTTGTACTCCCACAGGAGCCCGTAAAGGTGGCCATCACCAAGTAAACATGACTGTGGTTTCCAAGACATAGATTCAACAGAGAGAAGAGTGAAGGTCAGAGTTAACATCAATCTTCTGTTATCTCTGCAGTTCTGAGGACTAACTACTTCACGTAACACCATCTCCTTGCCTGTCTCCCTGAATCAAAGACACACACACACACAAGCTGCAAACCCATGCATGACTGGGGGTGGAATGAGTCCTACAGAATGCTTTGGGATTTGCTCCTGAGTAAATGTGCCTAGGATCAGGCTTTCATGCAGGTAATTTCCTTTTCTTGTATGTGCTGGCAGGAACTGGGAATTCAGGGCTCATACAAATCGATGGGGTGGTCGCTGGTGCATTAGAATTGACCTTTTACTTATTTAAGAGGTGCGGGGAGGAGGCAAGGAAATGCCACTAAAAGAAACACAAAACAAAAATAAACCATAATACCACATTGCAAAATGGTTGCATTTTAACTTCAAGGTTGTAGAAGCAGAATTGCTGGTGTGCTGCCATGGTATAGGATTGCACATTGCACATGGATGCCCATGCACATGCCGTTGTACTTTCTGTTCCGTGTTTGGTGTCTTGGTTCAGTTGCACAGCATTGCTGTTTGACAAACTTTTTTTGGTGCAAGATTGCTGTTTTCTATGCAAATCCCAGCAACCTTGCACAAGAACAACAGATAGATGCAAGGTTTTTGTTGTGTAAAATTGCTATTTTCTGTGCAAGATTTTTGTTGTGCAAGATCATTGGTTTTCATTTCTCTTTTGTCACAGAAAGAAAACAGCCTCGCACCAAGAACCGCTGGCAAATGCTCCCCTTGTGGTTCTATTTGCATTTTGGGAGTTATTGAGAACATTTGAGATGTGGATGCCCCAAAATGATTTGGGTGGAAATCCTACCAAGGAGTTATATTTTGTGGGACAAACAAATGCTCCTCTGTGGCTCCTGCCCAGAAGGCTCAAACTGCAGATTATCCAAGCCTCCCCCAGTTGTGTGCAGACGAGGGAATGAGCCCAGGTTGTTCTCTTTATCTGCGCAAACACAGCCTCAAGGAGAACAGCAATGGATACACACAGCTGGCACTAGATGCCAAGACACTTTTTAAGGTTGGCAGACACTGAAGCCTCCTTGCTGGAAAATGGCAGGGTTGCAGTGCTAGGCAGCTTGTCTGTTTATTCCCCCAAGTCACTTGGCACCTAATGCCAGAGGGCAAGTGCCTGACCAATTTGTGAATGGGCCCTGGGCCAGCCCAACAGATGGGCAAGGGAGAGACAGCCAAGGGCAATATGGATTGGCTTCAAGCATTTCTCCTCCTGGAGCGCAGAGTTCACAAAAGCAAGAAAGCAGGGACAGCCTAGGAGAGGAGATCCAGGCAGCTTCGTATCCCTGGCCCTGCCTTTCTCCCACTCCCCAGTCCTTACCCTGCTGTAATGGGTGTAAAATGTTGGAAAACAGATGTCTCCACCTCTTGAAAGCAGGCCTGCAGAGGCACAATGTTTTCTGGCTGTGAGAAGTGCCACAGAGCCACAGAGGACAGCATTGTTCCAAATGAGTCTATTCCGAAGCCTTCCTCTCCATTCCTTCTGTCTGTTTGGGAGAGGCCAAGTGGAAACGCTCTGCCACTCATCTCCCCCTGCCCTTTCAAGAGGGGCCCACTGCCAAGGAGCGCTGGATGGAGGGGGGCCATTCAAGGGAAGCCAGGGACACGAGAAGGCCAGAGAACTCGAGACAGGGCAGAAGAGAAAGGATCTGTGTTGGTTGGCCATCGCTGCAGCTGCCGGCAAATGCAAAGGGAGAGCGGCATGGATCTGCCCAAGAAATGAACTCATCCTAACAGCCCCATTTGAACACATGCCTTCCTAATCAATACCGCCTGTTTGCATTGATCCTGTTTCTCCCCGAAATGAAGAGATTATGAGAAACTGAGCAGCATCAGCGATCAGTGTCAAAACACTGGTTCCTTCTTCCTGGCATGAAGAGACAGCCTCCTTCCCGCATGGTGCGCTTGGGAATTAACCAAAACTTAGACAAGTGGGGGAGGCTTGAGATTCTTCTGCCAAGCACAACCAACATGGGTGGTTCAGAATTTGCTGCCCTTTCCAAACAACCCAGATCTGCCACCTAAGGCGGCCACCTCCCTCTTCCTCTGCCTCTGCCTTCCCTCTTCCTCCTCCTCCTCCTCCTCCCAGCCTAGAGGACAATGAGATGGTGCCATTCCCTGGAAAGAAACAAGAGCCAGATGGCAGCCCTAGCGAAGCATTCGTAACTCCCAGATTCTACTCATGGGTGAAATGATCTCACTAACTCAGGAATTTCCTAAGTATTCTTCCAATTTCAAATGTGAGACTCCTGCAGCATCCAAATGCAAGGGCTTCAAGAAGACATCAGCTATTCAGAAAATCAAAGTGAGCTCTTAAAAAAAAAAAAAAGCAAAAAGCAAAAGACAGCCCAAAGTTTGAAAAGGTGCCCTTTTGATTTAGATAATGCAACTGAGGCTCCCGGGGCCTGGTTTATTTATTAGAATCTCTGCATTTTCTTTGTTCGGCACTGATGTGTTTGTCTGGAATTTTGCAGAATGGTCCCCAGATGGCTTGCTTTTAAAATGACCATTTTGTGGATTCATCACACAGTTCTAGTGTTGATACAGCAGTCATTGTGTCTCCATAGTGCGGAATGGCAGGGGCTGGGGTGGGCCATTAGCCCAAGAAAAAGTCACAATGCAGGGACTGGAGAGGGGCTTCATTCTCAACACATATTATGGCCTAGAAAGGAAAGGAATTTCATTGGATCCAACAGCTTCCTCCAAAGTAACTTTTACACACCTTGTTTATAGCTCCAGGAAAATGCAGTCCTTGCATTTGCACATTTTGGAGAAATCCTATCTACACAAAACAATCTGCATTTTTTGAAACCTGAATGTCTGTGATCCTCCCTGCGTTGGAGCTGCATAGCTTAACTGCAAAACCCAGGACTCAGTCATGTGCACAAGGCACTGCAGGTAGAAGTCCTTGAGTCCCAGTTTTGGAGAAAAGGTAAGGTATAATTAAAGAGACAAAGAGAGAGATCAATCTCCATGTTCTTCATCAGACAAAAACATCCCACTTCCTCCTTAGGGAAAAGTTAAGCATGCATAAGACAGCAACAAGTACTTGCACACTGATTCTGTGATTCTGTAAAGAGATTCCAGAAAGAACCAGCATGCTGTAATAGTCTGTTCCAGGGAATTCCTTACAAAACCCAGGTTTGTCCATGTAGGGATGGATTAGTAGAGCCTCTCTCTCCCATGTATTTTTCTCCTGTAATTTTTTTACAGAGATGAGAGATTAAGATTAATTACACCCCTCTTAAATGAATTCCCTGGTTCATCTGTTAGGAGATACTAAAAAATGTGTTAACAGAAATGGTTGCAAAATTCTTTTTCTCTGCTACTAAGATTATGACTCAGACGCATAAGTAATACTTGCAGTTCGTCTCCCTTTTTAAAATGTTTTTAAAAATTTGAAATTTGACTGTACAGTAAAGACTGATTGATTGCAATAGTCTGAGTGTTATGAAAGGCCAACAGGAGACCAGGGTGACCATGGAAACCCAAGTCACACTCTCTCAGCCTTGGAAACCCAAGTCACGCTCTCTCAGCCTTAGAGGAAGGCAATGACAAACCTCCTCTGAATAAATCTGGCCCAAAAAGGTCCTTACAAGGGGATCACAATAAGTCAGTGTCAACTTGAAAGTGCTTAACAAGAGAGTCAGGGTTGCGTAGTGGTTTGTGTAGTGATTGTGTAGTGAACTAGGACTTCAGGGCACCGGGATTCAAACCCCAGAACTCTGACCCTAACACTCATCCAAATCTCAATCTTTCCTGGGTCTCCTTGGGCAAGTCATAGGCCATTTCCGCACGAGCCTGTTATAGCAGGATGATTCCACTTTCAACATCCTCTGGAATCCTGGGGAATCCGGCCGGCCCCTCCCGAAACTGCAAACCCCAGGATTCCAGAGGATGTTGAAAGTGGAATCATCGCACTATAACAGGCTAGTGCGGAAATGGCCTTACTCTCTCAGCTGAACAGGAAGTCAGTGGCAAGCTTCCTCTGAAAAACCTTGCCAGGAAAGCCCTATGAGAGGCTGCATGGTAGAGTGGTTTTGAGTTTTGGGCATTTGTGAGAGACCTGCGTTCAAATCCTGCTCAGCCACTGGGTAACCTTGAGAGGACTCCACCTTCCATGGCTGAGCTGACCCATCCAGCACTTCCTACAAACTGGACGCTGCTTCCCTCTGAAACCCCCAGAATGTGGCTGCTCTTGGTTTTCCCAGGAGCGTGTGACCACTCCATCTGCAGCCTCCCAAAAGGGAAGGTTGCCATCCAGGGAGGAGAATCCCTTTGGTCTACCGGGTCCTCCGACAGCCGAGCATTTTGGGCGGCAGTGCTTCCCTTTCTTGCCACTCCTTGCCTGCTGCCTCCTCCTCCTTCGCCTGTCTGTTGGGGTGTCCTCCCCCACGCGCACAGGCGCTGCTGTGCAATATCACAGGCCTGCATGGGGCATAACAAAGTGATGATTATAACTGCTGGGAGAGGAGCGGGAGCCGTACATCTGGAGGTGATTTGATAATGAACAGGCCTGGTTTCGGTGGGGAGAGACAGTTATTAGCTCCCGGCTTAAATTGTAAATACAATCCGCATGGAGGCGGCGGTGGCGGCCAGGGCGGCTCTGCGGCTGAGCAGGAGGCTCCAGGTTTTGTTCCAGCACTACTGAAGAAAGGAAGGAAGGAAGGATGGAAAGAAGAGGGTTTTGAGATAGGATTAGAGAGTCTGGCTGGAGTCTAGCTGGTGCGGCGTCTCATGTATGGGCAGGAGCCAAAGCTGTCTTTCGAAAACAAAATCACAAACAGGAGACGGGATCCTACACTGGGACTGTGTAGCATAAATCCACACCGGTGGAGTTACGCCCTGATTGGGCTGTGCAACCCCTGTATCAAATGACCATGTTGCACAACTAGGTGCACAGCTGAATGTGCCACCAAATGCATAACCCATGGCAATGCACAGGAAACTCCACGTCCATGCCCTTGAGCTGAAGTGGATGTTCCCTATCAGACAAAAATGTCCAGATCCATTCCGTGGGGAACATATGCATGAGTAGGACGCCAACAATATTCCAGCCCGTATGTGCTCTGTGCCTCCATCGTTCAAAACCTTCCAGAGGTTGGAGGGCATTCTTTGCCTCTCCCAGTTGCTAAATTGCCATACGTTGCTTGCAAATGACACCCAAGGTGGAACCACAGGAAAAAGGGGACTCCAGAATTAGAGAACAATGCTCAGTTAAACATGGCTGTACCTACCTTTGCTGCTTGAGCCCACCTCTTGGGATGAAGTCCTTGAGAGGACAACTGCTCTCACTATGGGACGTTCAAACTTCAAGACTCTGTCTTGTCTTAGCATAAAGCCATTAGTTGTTGTTATTTGTTGTCAAGTTTACACCAACTTATAGTGACCCACTAAATGAGAAGCTGCCAAGAGACCCCACTGCCAAGGTTCTGTAAGTCCAGGGCAGCCATGGTGAGTCAGTCCATCAGTAATGCAGGCTTCTTGCCCCCTTACTCTCTTCCACTTTAGCCAGGCTCTTTTCCAATGAGTCATGTCATCTCATGACTTGTTCAAATTATAGTACAGAATTCTGAGGCCATTTCTGCCCAACAGCGTTACCATGCTCTTATTCCACTTTCAACATCCTGTGTGGAATTCTAGGATTTGTAGTTTCCTGAGGCCAAAGAGCTCTCTGGCTGAGAATTCTGGATGCCCCTATCCAAACTACAAACCCCAGGATTCCATAGGAGGTTGAAAGTGGAATAAGAGCACTGTTATAGGGTAATATGGAAACAGCCTAAGATAAAAACCAGTCCATCTCAAAGGTGCTGCCACATTCCTTTCTCGCCTCTGCTTCCCTTCCTCCTTTTTAATGCTGCAAGAAACTAACACGGTGACTTCTATTAAAACTAGCATGATTTAGTATAACTACACTGAAGCCAGTCTGGGAGCCGTGGTTAAATGCCAGTACTGCAAGCCACAAGGTTGTGAGTTTGATCCTGCCGGGCTCCAAGGTTGACTCAGCCTTCCATCTTTCCGCAGGTCGGTAAAATGAGTACCTAGCTTGTTGGGGGCATGTATAGAAATACATGCTATTTGTAAGTTGTTCGTCACCTTGGTCCATATGGAGAGGCGGGATACAAATAAATAAATAAATATATAAATATATAAATAAATAAATAAATAAATAAATAAATAAATAAATAAAATTTACACTTAACAGTGGCTGAACAGGACTCTGTCCTTTGGCAGCTTCTTTCTTAAGTGAGGCTTTCACCGTCTGCTTCGTCCCTTTGTTGTTCAAGAACCAGACCTGGGCGCTCCATGTCCTGAACAGAAGGTAAAACAGTCATAGCCCCCAGTTTGCCCAAGATTGCCCTGCAAACCCCGGTCACAGGACAAAGCATCCCCTTTGATCTGTGATAGGCTTTGAAATCCCACCTTCCCTGCATTATTTGCTCCAGCTCCTGGCTTTTCTAAGGAAGGGCTGGGGGGACAGAATGAGATGCATGCGACCTCAGCCTGGGCCACACGGCTCCCCTTCCTCCTCCTCCTCCTCCTCCTCATTTGCTCTTCATATTCCGGTGACGGCGCCAGGCATAATGGAATAATCCTTGGGAGGAAGAAGTAGACACTCAATAAAGGGCTTTCAACTCCAGTAAACAGTTTTGTTTTCATCGCACTGTTTACCCACCTTGGCAGTTACTTATTGGCTCTTCTCTCCTCACATCTAAACATTATGGCTTAATTATATTTTAGAAACTCGGCACTCAAAAGAAACACTGACTTTGCTGTGGCTGCCCAGCTGTGCCTTTGATATGGAGGTGTTTCCATAAAGAGTAATATGCATTTATTTGTCTTCTGCCACCCGGAGTTAAGGCACAAAGTTTAGACGCAAATCCCAAACGGAGGGCAGTTGCGGCAAAGCTCCCGGAAGGCAATGTGGTATTTTGGGGTGGGGGTGGGAGCAGGGGAGGCCAGAGAAACTCCAATAACTGGATTTTTGCCCCCGACGACATCTTGACATTTCAAGAAATTAGCTCTTGTGCTGAATCATGACAAAAGGTCGCAATATTGGAATATTGCCGGGGAGGAAACATTCCAGGCACCTTTCAGGTAGACATGTATGCCATCCAATTATTTTCATCTATGGGACAAATATTTCCACTGTGTGGACATTAGAACCAGTGACCCTATCAACGTAAACTGTTTGCTCTTGGCTTTTGGAATTCTTTGAGCTGCTATTCTATATGCTCACACCTCAAGGTGAATTCTAGCTCACTCTCTTTTATTAAAAAATTATTCCATCTAGCGACTTTTGCCACAAGGGGGAAAAAGAGAGAGAGAGGGAAGAAATTCTCCCCTCCCCAGTGCCAAACACACATATACACACACAACCTCCAGACCCTTCAATTGTTTAGAAGGAAACCACTTGTTCACAAAACGAGAGGACTCGTATTACCCCAAAAAATGACAATAAAAGCTGGTCTGGGTTCAAGTTTGGTTGCCAACTCACATGTCAAAATCATGGGCCTAAATCCTACTGTTGGTCCAAGCTAGAGCAGGCCCATTGACTCAGCTGGATAAACCCATTTGTTGACTTACCATTCAGCAGTTGACTCAATGGGTTTAGTCTAGTCAGGACTGGCCAACAAGATTCTAACCAATATTTTAAACTAGTTCTCTTTCAAAATGCCAAATCATAACCCTGTGCATGAGAAAATATAAAGGCTGAATGCTTTTAAAGCAGGAGTGGGCAACACATGGCCCCTTGACCCATTCATGCCCCCTGGAGACACCAGAGACCCTCCCACCATCACCTTTCTCTCACGAGGGCAACAAGGAGGACTAGGGAGTAGAAACTTTGCCCACAGGTGGGGTTGCTGAGTTGGATAGAATCATGGAGCTGGAAGAGGGGTTGGATTCCCTGGGCCATCGGGGCCAACCCCCAGCTCAATGAAGGATCTCCAGCTAAACCATGTCCAGCAGGTAGTTGTTCAACCTCTTTTTGAGGATATCCAAAAGACAAGACCCCACCACTTCTCTAGGCACTTGGTTCCATTGCCAAACTGCTCTCACTGCCAAGAAGTTCCTTCTAATGTACAACCAAAATCTGCCCTCTTGGAACGTCAGACTATTAGACCTGGATCTGGTAAGGGCTCCTGTCCTGAAGCAAGATCTTCTCAACCGATCTTGGTACCGTAGAGCTCTGTCAAGCTGGACAAAGGCATCTGCCCTCCCCTACTTTCTAAAGTCCAACTTTCAGCTTCAATCATCCACTGGGGCTCTGGCTTCCCAAGTGGAGAGCAAGGGATTGTGGAGAGGGAGGACCACCCAGGTCTATTCTTGTCACTGGGACCCTCAGAACCTTTATCCAGATTGATGGAGCTTTACAATATCTTGTTTTGCTCCACAGTCTGTTCAGGATCCATCCCAGATCCAGCTTGGCAATCCTACCCACAGAGTGTGAGAATTCTAAGAAGACAAGAAGGAAAGATAGTGAGGGAATGAGACTGTGGTTGTTGGTATTTATTATTACCAGAGTAATTATCATATTCATTTATTTATATTCTGCCTTCCTCTCAGTCTGGGACTCAAGGCAGCTGCCAACAGTTAAAGCAAACATAGTTAAAATTCTCAGCACACACAAGTTGAAAAGTAATTGAACTATCAAAAAATCAAAATTCTAACAGTTAAAACATAAACCATTAAAAGACATTAAAAAAATGCCAGCACAGTACGCACCATGCCTGTACCCTAAAATAATCAGTTCTTGAAAACCTCCCAGAATAAAAAAGCCTTCACTTGGGAAAGATAATGAGGAGGGGGCCTCTCTGGGCAGGGTGTTCCAGAGCCTGGGAGCAGCCAAGGAGAAGGCCCTCTCCCTCGCTCCCACCAGCTGGACCAGTGAGGGTGAAGGGACAGAGATAAGGGCCTTCCCAGAAGGTCTCAAAACATGGGCAGGTTCACGGTCCTTCAGACAGCCTGGACCTCAGCCATAGGGGGCTTTGTAGGTCCTCACCAGCACTTGGAATTGTGCTTGGAAATGGACTGGGAGCCATTGTAACAGGGAAGTTGTGTGCTCCCTGGTTGAAAGTGAGGAGAAGCTGATGGCTTCTACGTCAGTGAATCTACTCTGGGTTTTAGCCTGGACATTAAAGGAGCTAACCAAGGTGCTGAATACAACCAAATCCAAAAAGGGTTGGCACTTTGTTTTTACTACAGACAGAAACATAAGTCAAAAGAGCATCACTTAACACGCTACACCACCTTTACGAGTTCTCCCAAATAGAGAAATCTAATAGGCAGCACGTGGTATTAAATTCCCAGTCAGAAGTGTGGCATTTTGGGCAACTTGGCAGGAGGGCTGCCAGGGGAACTAAGGAACAGGAGAACTGTCCCTTGAATGGTTGTGTAGAAGAGGAAACTGTGTGACCAGAAAAACCTGCTGAAATTCCTGGTTCCATACAACCATTAAAAGGACAGGAACCTTGCCCCTCAGTTCACCTGGTGGCCCTGCTGAGAGAGGATTCCCTGGAACCACCAGCCCACACTGGAAAATGGGTGAGGGGATGCCTCACTCAGGACCCTGAGGCCAGAAGATGTGTGCGTAGTGTTGCAAAGGACTAGGTCTCATTCATGGCTTGCAAGAAAGTTCCACATCTTGAACTGTGGCATGTAGCTGCTACAGACACCATGTCTCATGTGCAACAAGGAAGGGCTTGCTGACTGGTTTGCAGCCCAGGGCACTGATGCAAATAGCATTTCCCTCTGCCTAACCACTTACCCAAGTTGGAATGCAAAGTATTCAGAGCCAGCCATGTCATTTTGACCATGAAGCAGAAATTCCTTCCAAGAACCTCTCCTCATTTCTGGCAGTAAAAATACAATAAAATAAGCTTTTGTTTAGTAGTTATAGCCATTGTAACCACTCCTCTCCTTCTCCATCTTCTTTGCCTAATCCTCTTTTTTAAGCTGCCAAAGGATCTAAGTAGACATTTATGACTATTTTTTTTTTTTTTGCACAGGTGCTCACAGGTGCTCACAGGTGCTGAGTGATGCCTGTTAGTCAGAGCTCATTATTTTCCTCATCTGGGCATCCTACATTTTCTGTGCTTTGTTTTGTGACTGGTAATCAGAGGTTAAATCCAGAATTAATTCATACATTTGCTTGCAGTGGCACTTATTTCTGAGGAAATCCTACTGTGGAAGAAAGAGAAGTATAACCTTAGGGAGATACCTATACCTCTTAACATCTAGTTTAGTTGTAAGATAAGCAGCTACCTCCACACCTAGTGTGGTGAATTAAATAAATTAATTACATTTTATAGGAAGGAATCCTCTTTCTGTCTCTGTCTTGTCTGTCCAGAATCTGTGGTCAATCAGTTACTTTCATGGGGTGCTCTTCTCTACCTACCTCCCCCAACCAAAGACGAGGGCCCCTTCCTTGCATCCTGTAGCCCGTGGCCTGTGACCCACCATGCTGAGTTCTAGATCTTCTCAGCCAAAACCCAAGCCACAAATTTTGCAGATTCAGATTCTGCTTTGTGATGAAGTTTCTTCTTCAGTTCCCTCAGAGCAGAGCTTGTGATCCTATCATTTACTTCTACGGGTATCTGGAAATGAAAGCAAAGGAAGCATGAAAGCAAAGCTTTTTGCTTTGCAAGGCCAGTAATCGAAAACTCCTGACACTAAACAGAGATGAAAACATTAATGGCCAATACTCAGAGCAAATGTTTTCCATATGCACAGGACAGCGCTGGGCCGAGGAATACAAATGTCAGCTGAGCTACAGTTTGTATGTGCCGAGTGCATGTTGCAGGGTGGAGGGGCGAGAGAGATGGAGGGATGGAGAATGCAGTCAGAAAGCAGATGTTTTTCCTGGGTTTGCCTTCTGCAACTTGTTGCTTAGTTTGGCTTTCTTCCATCTGCCAAAAGTCCAGGCTGCTCAGTGACATCACACTAACAAAGTCCACATTTTGAGAAAAAGCCTGTTGCTCTCCTTCCACCAGCAAGTAAAAACTTCCCTATTCCATCTGGCTTTTAGGAGCTGATTGCAATGGGCTTTTAATGGTATGCTGTTTTAAAAATATTCTGTCTTCTAATGAATTTTAATTGATTTCAACTCTATAGATTATTTGGGTTTTTTAATCACACACATATACACACACAGGTATGTACTGGTGCATTTTACTGATGTTTTTGCAGGGTTTTTAATCTACACTGGTTTTTAATAATCTGTAAGCCACTTTGAGTCCCCATATTGAGAAAAAAGGTGGAATACGAGTGAAAAGGAGAAGAAGAGGGGGGTAAAGACTGTTCTTTGGAGAACCTGTGCTCTTTGGGGTTCTATAATGCTGCATAAGATGGGCTGATTAGTCCAACCAAGGCAACTTCTGAAGCTAAGGCCAGTTCCACCCTACACTGTTATAGGGCTATGATCCACTTTTGACATCCTGTGGACTTCTGGGCTTTGTAGTTTCCTAAGGCCAAAGAGCTCTCTGGTTGTGAATTCTAAAGGCCCTCCCTAAACTGCAAACCCCAGGTTTCCATAAGAGGTTGAAAGTGGAACAATAAGACTATAACAGTGTAGGGTGGAAATGGCCTAAAATCCACCCTTTCCACCTACCATTGACTGTAAAAGCTCAAAAACCATCTCCAGATGCTGAAAGTGCTGAAGCAACAGCTCCTACAAGGGGCAAATGGCTAGCCTTCTGCCTGGGGTGGAATCTTCCACCTGCTTCACTTCATATTCCAGTGTCTCCACTTTCCATCTCCATTTGGACCAGGTGGAAATGCTACACCTCTCATCTTGCTAGACAACGGAGCAGAAAGAGATGTGGAAAAAGTCTGGTCAAAGTCTGTGAAGGGAAGCCTTCCTCTCATCCAGTAAGTAGAGAAGAGCCTATTTCATCCGTTAATAGATCGAGAAAACCCAGCTCAACAGAGAGACAAAAATGAAGAAAGCTCAAATGAAAGCAATATCCATTAGCTCAACGCATTCAACACTCCCATGGATTATTGTGTTGATTGGAGGAGACAGGCCATAAATTCCTCTTATTAAACTTCTTGACTCACAATATGAGGCAGAGACTAATGACTTAAAAATAATATGTACAAATGTAGTAAGAATACAGATTGTCTCCGTCAGTGGGCCCCAGGGAAATTAGCGTAATGCTTGGCTAAGGGTGGGCCTGGGAGGGAGCACGTTGTTTGGGTATTTCTTTTAATCCTTTCAGTGAAGCGGCCTTTGGGACCGATTAGCGCACTCGACATTCTCTGATCCTCAAGGAGACCCAACTGTTTTCCTTTCCTTACCCATGAGGATCCGTGGAATCACGTTCCCCTCTTTGCACAGGGGTTTTCCCCATGACTGGCAAATGTCTCAGGTCCCTCCTTCCTTCCTTCCTTCCTTCCTTCCTTCCTTCCTTCCTTCCTTCCTTCCTTCCTTCCTTCCTTCCTTCCTTCCTTCCTTCTTTCCTTCCATCCATCCCATCCTCCCTCCCTTTTTCTCCCCCCACCTCAAACCTACCGCTAATCCAATTTCATTGGACAACCCTGCAATCTAGTATTATGATAGAGGCAGAAAATTTGATTAATTATGCAGTGTGTGTGTTTGTGAAGTACTTTCTCTTGACTGTCATGAATCTTCCGTCAATCATTTTATGAGTTTGTTGAGGATCATTCAATGCATGTATTTCAAAAGATGGGTGTGAAGCAAGGAGCAGGGCAAGCCTAGGTAGAACCAGCCAGTCCCAGCTCACGGAATGGTCCAAATGGCTATGGGAGGAGGAGATGGTGGCAACCTAGTAGCTTCTTGGATGAAGAGAGAGAGAGGCAGAGATCAAGATGAAATGGACGTGTGTGTGTGTGTGTGTGTGTCTGCCTCAAAGTCACCTGGTGACTTATGGTGACCCCATGAATTTTTACACAGGGTTTTCATGGGAAAGAAATACTCAGAAGTAGTTTTGCCAGCTCCTTCCTTGGAAATATAGTCTCTAGCACCTATAGCCTACAGCTCACCAAGGTATTCCTTGGCAGTCTCCCATGCAAACTGCTAACCAGGGCTGATCCTGCTTAGCCTCCAAGGACAGACAGGATCTGCTGACTTTAAGGTATTTAGGCGAGATCTAAAATAAAATTAGGGAGTCAAAGACAAAATGTGAAACTAGTTACAGGAGGGGAGTGGATAAGACTCAAATGTGAGAGAGTTCAGGGAGCCACATTGCTTGTTTTGGAACATACTGTGTGTGTGGAACTGGCATAAATGTTTACTTCATTTGTTATCTGATGAAATACAAAAGGTCTGCAAGACCCATTGCAACAGAACTCCTATTTAGGCTGGTCCCATGTGAACATTTCCCCATGGACAGAAAAAGTCCAGCTGCTCCTTCAAGTAAGCTTATGCACATGCAAGATACCAGTGGGATTCCAGCTAATAAACAGTGGAACCCTAATTTGAGGATGGAGTGGCTATGAATCAAAGAATCCTAGAATCGGAAGAGGCTCCAAGGGTCATCCAATCCAACCCCATTCTGCTCTGCAGGAAGGCACCACCCAAGCCCTCCCTTGGACAGATGGCCGTCCAGCCTCTGCTTAAAAACCTCCAAAGAGGAGACTCCTCTGTACTCCCAGAAAACAGCATATTCCACTGTTAAACTGCTCTGAAAAAGGTTAGGGTTAGATGCAAGCTTCTTGCGCCAGCTAAAATGCCCTTCCACCAGCAAAATCCACTTCTTCCAGTTGACTGGGTCCCAAATTTGGAATTCTTGAATCCTCAGTAAGTTTACCCAGGAAGAAAAATGGCGTATCAGAACATTTTTTTTTACTGTTTTTGGCACAATATAAAATGCACACATTTTTAGAACTGTGCAAGAGTTTGAGAAACAGCTCCGCTTTTGAGCAAAAACCTGCCCTTGCAGTTTCCTCCGTTGCCGTCCCTGCCTTAATGGCTCATTAATGGCTGGAGGACCATTTTCTCCACCAGCGCATTATCAGGTACTTAAGAGAATCCTCCGATTGTCCCTTTCAGGGCACTTTTGCCAAACAGAGAATGATAGATGGCTACTGACAAAGGAGAGAACCAGCATGGTATTATAGTAGTTTGAGCATTGGACTATGGCCTGTGACCTTGGGCACATCACA
Organism: Ctenosaura bakeri; assembly: GCA_948474755.1. Taxonomy (NCBI): domain Eukaryota; kingdom Metazoa; phylum Chordata; class Lepidosauria; order Squamata; family Iguanidae; genus Ctenosaura; species Ctenosaura bakeri. Next base: position 1,265,251 of record CAOLHI010000014.1, on the reverse strand, counting down.
CACCCTCACCTTAGGGCTGCCACAAAGTCGGAAATGACTTGAAGGCACACAACAACAATTGGCAAGGGGGTCTTTTTGGTGGTAGCCCCTCACTTTTGAAGTGCTCTCCTCAAAGAGTCTTGAAAACACTGTGCTTTTAAAATTTGTTCTGATGCCAGGTCAAAACCTATTTATTTCTTGAAGTTTTTAAAACCCTTTTTTTTTTTTTTTTAAAGGGTCAGCTATTGATTCTTTGGTTATTTTTGGTTTTTTTAACACCCGATGCATTTTGCAGCTCTGGTTGGTGATGCTATTGTGAGTTTTCTTATATCGATTTCATTCACTGTGGCTTGGGTTTTAGACCGCATTAGATTTTACGCTTTTATGCTTTTATCCTTGTTATTTGACCGGTTTTTGCTTTTATCGCAAGGTGACCGAGGACCCTTGTGCCACTGGGAAGCATCTAGATGTTGTCAATAAATAAAAGAAACAACCAATAAATAAATATTCGGAGCCAGGCTGCCTCTCGAAGGGCAGGTGCTGGAGGGAGCAGCGCTCTTTCCGGCCTTCTTGAGGGCTTCCCGGAGGATTTCGTCAAGCGTGGTGTTGGCCGGCGTTGCAAACAGGAACTGGATTAAATGGCCTAGTGGTCTCATCCAGGAAGGCTTTCCTTGTGCTTGTAAACCAAAGCAAAGCTCATTTTGTGTGTGGCACTATTTCCCGCGTACACCTCGCGATGCTCTCCTTGGACTGAGCGTCCCTTCCTCTTCTTGGAGCAGGCCAGCTGGAGCACAGAAGATGAGGCAGACAAATAGGATTTTCTGTTGGATGCTCCTCTTCAGAAAGAAATTGGGAGAGGGAGGGAGGGAGCGAAGGAGGGATGGTGGAGACGGTGGCCGTGGGGGGGGGCTGTATCTCTTTTCTCCGTCTTCTATTTTTCTTACTATTAACTGGAATTAAAGTTTAAATGCGAGCTCAAAACAATAAAGGCATGAAAAATCTCAGAAATAACTTAATTAAGTTTTTAAAGATTTCCATGCTTGAATAAATTAGCCTTCCTGAAAATGTCACAACAGTCAGAAAAAAAAATATGCAATCAATGGAGCATAATGCGATTCTGCTTTTTATTTAAATGAAAACTCCGGTGGCGCAGGGGCCTTCGCCTCCCCTCCGGGGCCTCCCCACCCTGACCAGATTTTGCAAGGGGAGGGGGAGCGGAACGGCGGTCGGTGGGGTGGGGGGAGGCCTTAATATCCCCAAACATCAGCAGGTTTCTTTTGGCCTGTTGCTGAGAGAAATCTATAGAGATTTCTCTCCTGCGACTGAAGCCGCTTGTTTAACAAATCTAGATTTCCCCCTGTAGCTCTGCAAGTCAAACAACCCAGCAGAGAAAATGTGCCAGGTAATTGACAGCACGGAGCCCAAAGAAAGTGTATTATGAGGAACCAAAGGCTTTGGAGAGGATCAATACAGAGCAGGCGCCAGACATTATCTTTTTACTTTATTTAAAATATTTATCTACTGCTTTCCAACAAAAAGGCCCCCACAGTGGTCTGCACAGTAAATCGTATCAAACCAGGTGACAACAGAAGGGAGGGACAGGTAAAACCATAGAAGGAAGAAAGAGCACTTCTAAAAAGCCCTAGATGTATTTTGCCTTCACTTTGCTTTGCGCCTTCAAGCCGATTTGGACTTACGGGGAGCCTCTCTTCGGATCTTCTTGGCAACTTCTTCCAAGGAGGTTTGCCATGGTGGCCTTCCTTCATCTGAGGCTGACATATTATGACTTGCCCAAGGTCCCCCAAGGGGTTTCCATGGCCGAGGGGGGCTCTGACCTTCATCTCTTGGTCCTCTCTAACACCCAAACCACTATGCAACACTGTCTCTCTCAGGGTTTTCTTGGCCAGGCTTCTTTCAAGGTTTGCCACTGCCATCTTTCTCTGAAGCTGAAAATGGAACCCACTCCTGGATTTGTTTGTTTTTAAAAGTCAACCTATATCTTGTTCCATTAGTTTCCCACTTGCTGCATCTGTCGTACTATAATCTGATCTATAAATCTGACTCCCATTTTGGGGAAGAAGTGGATTTAAATAAAGATTATCGTCATCTTCATCATCATCATCATCACCACCACCTATAAAGCTGTACCACGCAACACACCCTGAAACTTGGCAGGGGCTAAGTTGACTGACTGATCAAAGCCAGACCATGAAAGTACTCATTAAACAGTTTTTTTTAAAAAAATCACAAGTTGGCATTAGCTGTACACAGATTTGTGATCCTTGTCCGACAGAGCTGGTCACCTCTAAAGCTCAGGTATCGATCTTCTCTTGGTTACAAAGGTTGCAGAAACTCCGCGGGAATGGAGAGTGCATGGAGTTTACAGATAGATATCTGGGTGGTTTTTTGTAGCAATATCCCTCGACCATCAGGCCTATTGGAAATTTATCCAGGGCTGTGTTGAATGCCCCACAGAAATTTGTATCGAGGATCAAGCTGGCAGCCTGCTTGCAAAGGAAGAAAGGGGGAAAGGTTGCTTCTTCTCCAAATCAGCTCCCAATTAGATTTTTGTGAGCAATAAAAGTGAAGGACAAACCATGTGACTAATGGCTCTTGTCGCCGCCGATCCCATTACTGTGGATGCCGAGCTCATCTCTCACGGCTGGTGTAATGCAGCCATCAGGGGTCCATGGGGAGAACTTGGGAGAAATGCTGGGATGTCTAAACAGAAGTAAAAGATCCTGAGGAACCGGGGGGAAGGAACCACAGGCTGTGTCTCTGGCAGCTGCTCTGGAGAATTCAAACTCTTTGCTTTTGCAACTGGATCCTGCATTATTTATTTACCACATCACTCCTTTGAAGTGTGTGTGTGAGAGAGGGAGGGTGAGTGACTAAAGAAAGACAGAGACAGTATGCATATACGCTTTTAGATGGAGCTGCTCTGATTTGGTGCCTTTTAAAGTACATGAACCAGAATAGGAGCAAAATCCCAATTCTCAATTTGGCTTCCTAAGCATTTTTTAAAAAAGCTTGTTTCTGTCTTGTGGTTGCAAGAAGAAGAATACTTTCACATGCAAACTGCATATACTATGGGACCATGACCATGGAAAGAATGAGGCTTCTGGAAGTCTGGCTTTCTCCATCCAGCCAGGAATTAACTAATCTGCCAAAGTTATTTTTGCTCTGTATCTTCTTCTTTGAACCTCCAGTGTATGTTTTCCCAAGAATTTCTCCTAGAATCTTGCATATGGAAGTTCCTCCATGGAAATGGCTGCACATTTCTGGCATAGTCAACAGTTGCTCAGCTGATGAAGTGGAATTGCACATTATGCCATTGTTCAGGTGGTCGTGGGTGGGATTCGAATTTGGATGTGTATTTGGCTGTTATGAGTGGATATGCATTCGGTTGTGCAGCTGGGGTCCCTAACTCAAAGTAAACTGCCTTTTTGGCAAGCAAATGTGTTGTTTTCACACCTCTGTACTACAGACCTGAAAGACCTGTTGCCGTCTTATACTACATTTGAAGCCAAGGTAACACCTTGCATCTCTCTCTGTATCAAATACTTTCTGATTCTAGTCCCACAACTATGTAAATGTGGCCATTTCCACACTACACTCTTATAACGTGATTATTCTGGTTTCAACATCCTATGAAATCCTGGGGTTTGCAGTTTAGGGTGGGGGCCACTGGACCCTCCCTAAGCTGCAAACCCCAGGATTCCATAGGATGTTGAAAGTGGAATAATTGTGCTATAAAAATGTAGTGCAGAAATGACCTGTGCTTAAATACCTGGGCTGTAATATTATACTCCACCAGTGTATCCGAAGAAATAGATTAACACCCATGAATTCTCCTGCTGGGGGAAAAGAAAATAATTAGCCAAAAAGACAACATTAGACTTGTCTTCCTACCACCCCAATTTTCTTTTTTATAGTTGTATTATTATTATTATTATTATTATTATTATTATTATTATTATTATTATTATTATTTTAATTAATTTCACCAACCATTCAAAGTGTTACAGAACGATGCCATTGCAAACTTTGGGAAAGCGTGACTGTTCAACTCTGGTTGTGATTTTGGCTCATGTATTGTTTCAAGAAACGGGGATGAGGTACATTTGCATTAAAATTAGAAGCAATCAGCTTTAACACACGCACACACACAGCATGTTCCTGTGTCCATCACAGATCGTTGGACAGAGATCTGAGCAGGTCTCTTCCTTCTTCTAATCCTCTCCGCGGCCTCTCGGTGCAGCTGAAAGGGCTCAGGGAGCGTCAGCCCAAGTCTTTCATCCCCAAGCCATGCCTACTGGCAAGCAGAGGGCAGCTCTGCTCCATTGAATGCCTGGAGCCATCATATTCATCATAATTATATTTATTGCTTATTACATAGCATCCCAGAAGCAAAGCATGGCATGGAAAATAAATTTAAAACAACAGACTCTGCCTACAGGTCTGTGAATGAACTGGGAAGCTCAAGTTCTTTAGGAAAAGTGAAGGCCTCCAGTGGGAAGGAGCACACGGATACATGCTGCACATTGGGACAGGATTTGGGCTGCATATTCAGGTGTAAATAGTTCCATTCATACCCAACCCCACATGTCGAGATTTGTTTCATGCACCCTCAATGTACAATTGTAGCTGGGACTAACCAGTAAAATTCAGGCCCTAGGAAGCCACTAGGCTCAGAGACTGCACAATGCATGGATTTTAAACAGAATTTTTCTATAACTATTTTTTAGTTGCATTATTCTTTCACTATCTCATTGAAAATGGCATGAATGGTACCTCTAGCCAGGGGTGTGGCTATGGGGAGAGGGTGAGGAATGAGGACATTTCCCTCCCCAGTTAGAATTCTGTTTCCCCCAGTGAAATTTTCCTTCAGCCTTGAAATTTCTAGCACTGCGGTGAGCAAAAGACTGAAAACTTTTCACGTCTAAACCCTTCTGTTTGCTGTCTCTGCACTTCCTTGATCACTTTGCTGTCTCCTTTTCTTTGGCTGTCTAAAGACTCTCTCTAAAATGTTCAGCTGAAGTTTTAAGTTACTGCTCTGCTGGAAATTTGAAGTCCAAAGGAAAATTACATGGGAAGGGGGAAGGATTTTTATTTGGGGGAAGCAATGCTCTCATTCTGTGCTTTTCCAGTAGCTACATTCTGTGTCTGCCACTTATTTCACCCACCAAACATTCTGCTGCATTCGGCAATACGACTAGGGATGTGTTAATACATTTAGCATCCAGACATCCATTTTGGATTGAATTCTGGGCTCCAAAACAGCAAGTCTTCCAGACTTCCTTTTTGAAGCTTTTGGCTGTTTTCAAACTCTTAATGATGATCTTGTTCACGGTGCTGGTCCGTACAAGCTGTTTCCAGGCTTTGAGTAAAAAGTCCCTTTGGAAATAAGAACTAGCCAATTCTCTCCCCTTTCCATTTTGCAAAGATGAAACCGTACCAAAAGCTGTCTGAATATCCTAAAGGCATTAGACCCTGCCTGACCTTGGAAGCTCAGCAGAGTCAGCCCTGGTTGGTCCTTGGATGGGAGACTGCCAATGAATATCAGTTGCTGTAGGCTCTGTTCCAGAGAAAGGAACTGGCAAAGCCACCTCTGAGTATTCCTTGCCTAAGAATACCCTGTTAAACTCAAGAGGTCCCCATAAGTTGACAGGGGAATTGAAGGCACGTACTCACACGTAACCCATACCAAAGTAAAGAGTAACTGAACCAGACCTGGTTATTAAAGGCACTTCTTCCCTTTTTGGATCTCTGCCCAGGCCACGACGATATCATTTGCTGATCTTTATAACAAGGCAGCTGCTGATCCTGAACAAATGGCAAAATTATTTAATAATTATTTGGTAAGGTCCTTTGATGACCTTTCCGTTTGTCAGCGGGCTCTTTACCATTAGCGATGCATGGAAGAGCTTGATGTTTTAGATCTGCTTAATGCAACCTTATGACGCTGCAGGACGATAGCACCCAGTTTCCCAACTCGATGCGGAGCATTAAGATGATCGTCAGGGCATGGCATCTGCTTCACGTTTGAGGGACAGGAGAAGGACAAAAGGACCTGCTCTGAGCTGGAACTGGCTGTGGTTTCTGGCTCCCCAAAATGTCTTTTCGTATCAGAAACTGCCATGCACGTCATGGCTAGGGGATAAGCCTTAATAGTGGTAAATGAATGCAAACAGGTGGGCTACGGGAGAGGAAATATCACAGTAGGTTCCAGTAACCTCTCACAACAACTGGGCAAACTGAGGTCATTTCCACACTACACTGTTATAGTGATATTACTCTGCTTTCAACCACCTATGGAATCCTGGGGTTTGCAGTTTAGGGAGGGGCATTTACAATTCTCAGCCAGAGAACTCTTTGGCCTCAGGAAACCCCAGAATTCCAGAGGAGGTTGAAAGTGGAATAATAGGGGCCTGCTCCAACTGGGATAGACAATAGGACTCAGGTAAGCATCTGTGCTCCTGTATGTTGCACCGCTTGCTTTGGGCCCTATTGTTGTTTTCTTCTGGTTCCTTACGTTAGTGGTTCTGATATTTGGAGATGGCTACCATCCTCTCTTCTGCTAGAGATGGGAACAAGCATCCCCTTCATGGATTGCCCCCTTCTATTTTCCTTTACCGGACTGGCCTGCGCATCGTAGGCTGCAGCCGGGCCATGGGGTGCACGGGAGCCATAAGACACCTGACCCTCCCTCCCCGCAGCTGTCCTGTTTGTCAAACTGTTCACAGGCTCCCTTTGCCTTTCATTTCCTTAATCTTAAATTGCATCAAAAAAGGCAGAGATTAGAGGTAAAACCTCAATAAGAGACTGAACAAAAGCTGGTGCCCACATCGTATTCTCTCTCTCCTTCTGCTTTCTCTCTCTCTCTCTCCACTTCTTTCCTTGTCTTTGACAGGCGGAGTGTCAGAACCTCTAAAATAATTTTTTTTAATATAAAAAAAGAGAGAGAGGATCTTTAGATTAAAACACTATTTAGAAAAGGCCCTGCCAGTTTGAAATCACCTGTGGTTCATACATTAAACATCAAATGTACATTAACTCTGAATTATGGACATGAAAAGCAAATCCTTTAATACCATTTTCTGTGTTCCAGTGGCTGCAGCTTAGCATTTAATGGTCCTCTTTGCAACACCGTCATCAACGGAGAGCCCCAGCGTTCCGCTCTCTTCCTATTCTCCAGCACCGGTTGCCATGCGGCCTCCTGCCCTTGAGGAATATGCCCTGAAGACAAAAGACAAGGAGCACCAATTCCCCTTTGGGATGCCAAGAGGGCCTCTGCCCCCATTCTCTGCCCAGATTATTTTAATCTCAATGAATAAATAACCACAGAAAACAGTAAAAGAGTGGAATAAATGATGCAGGTCATGCAAGTGTATGCTGTTGGCATACGTTCCATAGGTTTGCAGCCATTCCTGGCACAGAACTGTCACTTCTTGTTGTCTCCTGAAGGTATTGAGAAACCACTATGCACCATCCAAGAATTACACTTGCAAAAAATCTGCCTATGCAACTGAATGAACTGAACGCATCATCATCATCGAACAAAGTGCCACCACCTCTGTATGGAACGCACATGGGTTGCATGTCACCAAAATATCGTATAATGTTCAGGGAAAGGCAGTTGGCACAAAAAATATTGAAAACATGGAAACACTATACAGCATAGTTGTTACAGAGTGTTCCTGTTTTGGAGTCATCTCCTGGTTCTTTTCTGTCACCAAAATAGGCCTGATCAAAATATTTCATGAAGGTCTCCATGGCCAGCTGGCCTTTGCCACCCCGACTTTGGTCCCTTGGGGCCCCGTCTCAGTTTTTCTGAGGAACGAGGCCTCTTCAGTCCCGCCAGGTCACCAAGTTGTGTTTCTGTTTGCTCCAGCTCAGTGCGTCATGTCTTCTCTTTTTTGTTTTGGCAACATCTCTCTCTTTTCAGCGCTGAGATTACTTTCTGCCTAAGGGCCTGTGACAAGTGAACTATAGACAACAGAGTGATAAATAATAAATACAAACTTCGCAGCCTTTCCAACACAACCTGACAATTAATTAAAAAGAGGAGCTCGCCTCACAATGACACTGCATGGTTCCGATTTGGAAGCAGCATTTGTGAGTTCTCTTTGATTCTCCCGCTCCAATTGTCCACATTTCAAAGGCAAAACAGGGAGCACAGTTGCCCCAAGCAGCCCTTCGCTCTTAGGAGGGGAGGCAAAGCGTCCACTACCAAATGGGCATAATTATCTCCAGCACCCGTTTCAAGTGTGCGTGAGCTGGTTTTATTTCAAAAAGTTGTCACAGCCTGTCTTTGTTTATTATGAAAAATGTTAACATGTAATAAAGTGGGGTAGAAGTGGCAATCTGAAACCCTAGGAGATTAATTTACCCAGGGCAAAGGAAGATGAGTCCTTCTGCAAATTCCCACATGTAAAACCAAAGGAGATTTTTCCAAAGAAAAGGAGTGAGGAGCATGATTAGACAAAACTATGGCAAGCAGTGGTATGACTAATGCGTTTGACACCTGGAGCAGACAATTTTTCAGTATCCCTGAAAACGATAAAGGGGAAGCAGTGCTTTAGGCAAGCCGCCTTCTGGTTTTCACCAATTGAACTTGGAGTTCCGCCGTTGGGTCAAGGTGCACTAAAAGAGCAGCAGGCGGTCCATTGTCCCCAGCCCAGGTCAAAACCTCCCCCACTGCTGGCCTGGATCTGCACTACCCCCCTGCCCTTTTCACTACTCAGGTCAGAACAAACCACAGCAGCCCATAGGTGTGGCAGAAGCCATGGAGATGTTGGCGATGTTGGAGCAGCAGCTGATTATTACTAAGGTGTTGATGAGGCCATGGCTGACAGGCCTGCTCAGGTCTCCTCAAAGCCATGGATGATGAGCCTGCTCAGGTCTTCTTAAAGCCATGGTTGGTAGGTCTGTTCAGATCCCCTCAAAGCCAAGGTTGATAGGTCTGCTCAGGTCTCCTCAAAGCCATGGCCGACAGGCCTATTCAGGTCTCTTCAGAGCCATGGCTGACAGGCTTTGTGCCTGAGCAATCAAAATTTGCTAGTGAAGCCTATGTTTCCTCCAAATGACCAATCACAAAACAAAACCAAGTTAATATGCAACATGCAGAGTTTGGCAAGCTCATACTAGGATAACCAGAGATGTTTTACTCCTTAAAAATGCTTCACCGCTAATGACATGCTGACTGTATTGTCTAGTTAGAGCATAAGATTCATAGCTTAAACATCTATGTTATAGATCAATGAATAACGCAGCATGCTGAAGCCCAACAGAACTGAATAGCGACAGGATGAGAGATAGGATCCAGAAGTTCATCTTAACTCTACTTGGTTATGGGTGGTTTCAGAAGGTCATCACCTTCATTCCTCTTGAAAGTAAGTTCTCAAACTCTGATCAAACTGAAAGTGATAGCGTCAGTGATTCTTTTTTTTTTTTTTAAGTTTCTAGTCTGGGACCAGCAAAGCTCACACCCACTGTGAGCCACAGATAAGAACAGAGCAGATATTCTTCTAGTTCCTTCAACAGACGGCTCTGAAAACTTCACTTTTAGGAAAAGAGCCCCTCCTCCAAGTCAGCTCCCGGCTTCATTTTCTCCTCTTATTGCCTTCTCTTCCCCAGCATTCCCTTGACTAAATTGTAGCCTCCTTGGTGGGACTGTAACTTAATTTATCCTTTTTTTCAAGAAAAAAATAATGCTCCCAGTATTTATTTTCTCATATATAAATATTGGGTTAGATGTGTGGGTTGAAGCCAGCCAGTCCTTAAGCTCGGACAAATTACAGCCACTGCTCTCCGACTGGATTGATTTTTGAATACAAACGTGGACAGGAAGAGAAACCCAGCCTGGCAGCTTTTCCAGAGTTTCCTCTCCAGCATTTTATTTTTCATTCATAATGGACACGTACACAAATTTGCAGTGGAATGTTTCGTAGCCCCCTGCGCCTGGTGGTTATAGCGCCTGCCAAGACAGGAAAAGAATGATTAGTTATAAAAGGGAGAAATGTTCACGCCGTGCACTAGGCAAGCAGCCCTTGAGCCGGTAGAATTCACGATAAAATATTACCTTAATAATGTACTCGGGGAGACCAACATGTAAATGGGAACAGCTGCTTCTGTGATGACCAGATTACAAATGGTTGCAGCCTGCATCATTAATATTGCATTTCGACAATAATATCTTGATTTGCCGAAAGAGCTATTGCCTTGCATTATTTCACCGAATGGGAATTCGCTCGCCTTTCCCCCCTCTTTAAAGCAAGTTAGTAACATTACAGTTATATTTCACCAGTCACCAGTTAAGTGCCAAACAGAAATAAAGTCCATTGCTGAAGCAACTGGTACAATCACAGGAGGGCTGCAAATCAGCCTCAGGTCTGGGCAAGAGGAAGAAGCTGGATTTCAGTCTGGCGGAAGAGAACATGGTTTGCCGTATTGGGAAGTTTAAGCGGATCGCAACCCTCTGGGTCAGTTTGGGTGCCAAGGATTGTGCCATTCCACTAGTGCAAACCTGTTGCACAAACTGTTGAATTTTTCCAGAGCTTGCAGACTTGGTAGTATCTAATACAGTTTAAAAAATGTTGCACAAGCAATTAAGTGGTTGCACAAGATGTTGCACAATGAGTATTGCAAAGAGTCACCCAACTAGTTGCTCAGATTCTTGTGCAATCATTCTGCACAACTGATTGTACAACAGTGTAGGCCATCAACAGAACAACCACTGCTGAGACAGGATCCAGTGCCCACCAGCCCTCCAGCATCTGTACTAGTACAATTTCTCCCCCTGAAATAGTTGTGAAATGAGTTCTGACTGCATCACAAGGAATGCGCTTTCCAGCTGTTTCATTCCTGTAGTGCCTCTATGACTCTGAAAGCTGGGTGACTTTCTGAAGGGTAACAAGCTGAGATGTCCACATCTTTGCTCCCTTCCCATGTGCTGCACTTGTACCTCACTTGCCATGAAGCACCTTTTAGAACCATCAAAGGAAACCGTCAAAGATGAAAGCATGGCAACGTGGGATAGGATTTTCTCGCTTTTCCCGACTGGCGGCCTGGTTGCCTGTGGAAGGCCAAAAAAAGCACAAGCAGAAAAGTGGATCATGGATATTGCAGCTACAGGAAACATTACCCATCTCAGTGCGTGCTTCGTGAGGATGACTTGCTAGAAATGGCTGCTTCAGCCTGGACGCTTTCCCATTCTCCATTCACCAACAAGTCCCATCTTGACCAAGCTCATTCAGCTTACTTAAAGCAGACTTCAGTCTTGGTCTGGAAAATTGAAAGCTGCCTTATATTGAGTCAGACTTTTGTTTTCTCCAGTTTTGCATTGCATGCATGTGACTTCCAGAGGATGGGAAGGATCACCACACTGCAACCCACAGAAGGTCACAGATATCCCACTGTTTCCATGCTTCTCCTCCGGTATACACAAATTCAGAGGTGTGTCAGGGAACCTATCACCATTTTTTGGATATTTTTGCATAATCTTCCCATCTTTGCCTGCCTACAGGTGAAGCAGGTGCTCTGCCACTGAGTTATGGATTCTTCCCTGGGATGCTACACTTTCATATGTGTGCCTTTTCCCTAAGGTCTTAAATGGATCACATATTTAAAGCAATCCATCAGACAAGTGCCTTTGAATCTCCTTCTGAGAACATGCCATTTTGCTCAGCTGTGGGCCACACAGATATTTTTGCTTGTTTCCACAGGAATAGTTCAACTAGAGACAATTGAAGCCCATGCTTTTGCTTATTAGATAGTTGCTACTTGATCATGGTGCAAAGGTGAATGTGGAGAAGGCCCTCATAGAAAACGGTGTCCTAATCCATGTTACTGCTTGAATTGTTTGTTGTGAGTCACCTTGGGGACCTGGGAATTCTGGAAGAGTAACAACAGAAAGGGACAGATAAATAACTAAATAAATGCATTTTGCTTTTACTGGGGATCCATCGTGCCCGATGAATAGCTCTGTGGCACTCAAAAGCTTGCACTTTCAAAGATTTTAAATCATTAGCTGGTCCAACAAAGGGGGCCATTTTCATTGGCTTTATGCTTCAGCACCTGGAAGAGGAGAGTGTGGCAACACAGCTACTAAGAATGTGACATTTGAGGAAAGTACTGAAGAGCATCTTATAATGTTTTATTTTTAAAGATTTCCATTCAGGAGGCAGGTGGGAAGAAGGCAGAAAAGCACCAAGCAAACAATGGCTTTCTGGCTTATTTGTTTGTTTTTATATTTTTGCCTTAATGAACAGTGGTATTTATTATCAATGGTGTTTGCTTCTCTGAGTGATACACTCCGGGAATTTTGTCTCTCGCCTGTTGTTTTCTTGGGTACCACCAAATGCTTTGTAATTGCAGCTCATAAATGCACCGGACAGTATTGCAGTGGAAAATAACTCCTAGCTGTAAATTTTCATAATAAAAACCAGCAGACCTTTTCTTTTCTATTTGGACACAATGCCCGCGAGAAAGCGGCTCGGCTAATGCCTTGCTTTTAACTCTCTCTTCCATTCTTCTCTTCCATGTTCATTGCAACAAGGATCCAAAGGATGGAGAGTCTTTACTGAAGGTGCAGAGGAAGAAGTCAGGGAAAACCAGCCTTCCTCATCCAAACCCTTCTGGGTTGGAGGTGGTGATCTGGTGGTCAACAAAGAACTGTGAGGCATTTCCTTCCTGCTCAGACCAAACACCACCAGTCCAGTAGCAACACGTGGCTTCCATATCAGTGGAGTTGTGAATTCAAATCCAGGGTTCATTGTAGACTTTAATGGAACTGTCCATGGTGCTGAAACTAATTTGGGGGTGGCGTTGAGCACCCTGGAGAGCTCCACAAAGCTGGATCAGACAGTTTTGGAGACCACTGAAAGCAACATGTGTGAACAGCCCTTGTTGTGTTGTTGTGTGCCTTGAAGTTGTTTCCAACTTATGCCAACCCTAAGGCAAACCTATCAGGGTGTTTTCTGGGGCTGAGAGTGTGCAAAGTGCTCAAGGCCACCCAGTAGGTTTCCATTGATTCCATAGGGGAATCGAACCCTGGTCTTCTTAGCATCCCAGTCTGATGAGTCTAGGCAACCCTTTGGTTGGACACTGCTCAGCTTCAGAGGGCAGCTTTCCGGGTCATGTTCATTCATTAATGTGAGAAGCTGAAGATCAAAACATGTGGAAGCCCTTAATTTAGATGATACCAAGATAAATGGACCAGAGATACTACTCAGCACAAGATCCTAGACCTTGGGAAAATTTGTTTGTTTGTTTGTTTTGGACTAGAGCACCCAGAATCCTCAGCCAGCAAGGCCACAGACACACTTCTTCTTTGTGAATTCAAAGTAACTCCCTCCTCTCTCTCTCACTACACAACTATTGCACTATGATTCCACTTTAGCTGCCACCATTCTGTTCTATGGAACCATGGGATTTGCAGTTTAGGGAGGGATATTTAGAATTATCAGCTAGAGAGCTCCAGTACCTCCCAAGGCTACAAACCCCAGGATTCCACAGGAGGCAGCCATGGTAGTCAAAGTGGAATTATAGTGCAATAACTGTGTAGTACGGAAAGACCCTCTCTCTCTCTCTCTCATACACACACACACACACACACACAATTCTTAACCTGATCAATTAAGGGCTCTCTCCTTGGATTTATCACTATCCCTACTCAAAAAATGTAAATATTTGAGAGGGAGAAAATTGTCTTGAGTTCCACCGATGAAAGTGGAAATGAAAGTTCCCCTCTCTGGCAAGTTCCCCTCTGCTGAAATGACAGCTTGGCATGCACTCAAGATGGCTCTTTTGATTACATTTAATGTGCCATGGAAATAATGTCATCAGGACCGACGCCGGATCGCTCGAGAGGGTGGAGGAGAAGACGATCAGGTTTTGGATGGGAGCGAATTACGACTTTTGACAATGGGCATCTCGCCGCCTACACAAGTGCAGTTTCTCAAATTCCCATAGAAGATTAGAGGGGTGTAAGAACGTAATGGTAGCAGCAGTCAATAATTCAAGGGTTATTGATTGAAGCTTGCTCTATTCTTCTTTTTTTTAATTTATATTTTATCCAATTTTTTCCCCCTTCATGTGCTTTATATTTCTTTTTTTTAATTCATCTGAAGACCTGAGAGTTTTCTGCCCAGACAAAGGCATCTGTTGGAGAAGATTGGATCCTATTCAACGTATTTTCTTTCTCTCTCTCTTTTTCTTTAAATTGCTGGGGTAATTTATAGAGTGGTTATGAAATTGGAGGAGGGATGGTGACAAGAAGGAGGAGGAGGAAGAAGAAGAGGAGGGGGTGAGTCACAGTCACTGTGGGTTGGGGAAAAGGCTGGAAAGTAATCTGTGCAATCCTCAACAATCCAATATCCCAACATTGCATCCTGCAAAATTTGTGCGGTTCCAAACAGAGGGTCTCCTGGCACCAGTTCCCTGACACTGGAATGGATTCTCATTGAAATGACTGGGATGTGCACACGGGCACCATGGAGCATGGACTCGTGCCTTTGAAGGTGAAAGATCCCTGTGGGATCACAGGATGGGCACCCACTGAGTGAGCCAGCTTGTCCTCTCCTGTGCTCAGCCTGCCAGTATTAACACTCCAAAACAGTTTTGGCCATAGCATACGAAATAATTTAGCAAGGATCAAGCAAAGCTGAATGTGGCTGCCTACAGAAGCTTCGTCACACCAGAGGAACTCCCTGCCTCTTGAAATGGAGGACCTAGTCCCCAAGTCACATCATATTACCTTGGTGTCTTGGTGGGTGCCACTCAGAACACAGAGAAGTTACTATTTTTGAGTAACTCTCTCAGAATTCTCTCCATCAGTATGACACTGGCTATGTTGGTTATTAAGTAACTTTTCCAAGTTTTGCTCCCACTGACACATGGCCCTCCTCCTTTTACTGTTGTGCAACAGGATCACCAGAGGAAAGGGCATTTGGCAAACAGCAAGCAAGGATGTGAAAAATAGACACTGATTGTGGTTCTGCCCTTGAATACGACTTGGAAACTGCAGCTTGGTGCAAAATGCAGCCACAGAAACTGTGCAGCTCTGCTTTTAAAAGAATCACCCTGGTTGCCAACCCATTTCCTGTCTGAATTCAAGGCAGTGATAATAACATTTAAAGCCCTAAATGGCTTGGGACCTTGGTGTCAGAAGGAGCACTTCTTCCAATAAATGCCCACCCAGGATTGGAGAGTCTCTCCTTTGTGTCCCACTAGTGGGGGGAAGGCAATGCCTTTTGGAAGGATATGAGAGAGAAAGAGCTTCCACAGCTGTGCCCCGCATCCCAGTTATGGAACACCCTCCCCTCATAGTCCTGCTTAGGGCCAACACTGATGTTCTTCTGATGCTGAGTCAAAACATGGCCCTTTATCAGAAAGTTTTTGGGACCTAACTGATTTTATCTGATTCTCATAGCTTTCATCCATCACTGCCTTCCATGTACAACTTGATTGCCTGGAATTTTGGTACCAGCCATTGTGCATCCCCCATTGCAGAAGGTGGCAATAAGCTGCAGGCACGTTGGCAGTTGCTCAGCTGGTTCTCCAAAGCCACTGTTGAGCAGAAGGGTGGCATAGCACAACCACTGCACAGCTAGGTGAGTGCAAATTTGCCCTATGCAGGCACTCCGTAGGACCTCAGCCAATGCTTGGGCCTTCCTAAGGACTGCTAATAATCCAACTCTTACCTCTATGCAAATGAAAACACCATCTCTGAAGGCTGTGCTGTGGTGAAGGAGAGAGATTCCGCTTCCCCGTCATGCTGCCGGTGTTAAATCACTCTGAGGTTATCATCAGACAAATTATCTCAGGCACCTTTTCATGCTCTATGATAAACATTCTGCTTTTCTCCTTTCGCCCATAATCACGATCAGAGACACTAAATCAGAAACATCCCAGCCCTGCCTCAATTCCTGATTCAGTGCAGGTGGGAAGATGGAACTGCTGCCAGACTTCCTCTCATCAACCATTCCTCAGGTCAGCTTCCCTGCTTTCGACAGAGGGCCGGACGGTGTCAGAAGGAACTAGGAAGGCGCCAAGCATGAGCAACTTAGGGCCTGTGTTTCAGGGCGTCCATGTTCCCTTTCCCCCTCCCTGCTTTTCTCCCCCTTTTTTGCAATCTGGGGTTTTAGGATACTTAAGGGTTGCTTCACCCATCCCATTTTACTGGTACACAGAAAAGATTTCACATGATGACCCCATGAATTTCAGAGGGTTTTCTTAGGCAAGGAATCCTCAGAGGTAGTTTTGCCAGTTCCTTCTTACATCTGAGACCCTACTTGTAATATGGGGGAGGCTGCTCTATGGCCAAGAAGATCTCTTCACATCCTGGAGGCACCTTTTGATAATTGGCACCCTATTTCCCTGAAAGCATCTAGTCTCATCAGATTTCAGAAGCCAAGCAAGGTCAGATCTGGCCAGTCCTCGGATAGAAGAACATCAAACGGAACAAGGGAAGAATCCTGCCCAAGCCCTAGAGAGCCCCTCCTGTCAGGCATTGGTAACAATACTGGGCTAGGTGGACCTCAGAGGTCTCAACTCAAAGGTCTAAGGTAGCTTCATGAGGTCTTGGGATGGCAGTACAGTGGAAAATAGTACCCTGGTTAAGACTTGGGAATCCCTCGCTAATGGTGCTATTTGGTGTTCAGTCACTTCATTTATCTTTTTGCCCCAGTTTCCTCATCGGTACCATGGGACTAATGACAGTGCTGTACTTTACATGGTGGTCACTGGTTTTAAACCACTACAGATGAGGAGAGTCCTGTGACATATAGAAACAGGAGGAATAAAGTCTATAATAAGGTCCCTTGAGCTTTCAGGAATATTATTCCACTCCACACGTCTTCTCTCTTTCCCAGCAAACAGTGAACTTGGGACTCAGACCTTATTACATCCCCAGTTTTCACACCTCCAGCCATACAGCCTGCAATCCTACATCACCGCCGCACAGTGTGAATGTCCATTGATAGTACTCCACCAGAACAGTATCAGAGCACAGAACAACAACAGTGCACAATACAGTTTAGGAATGGGCCCCATTGCTGAATGCGCAGTGATGGGCGAACCGTTTCCCACACACATGTGTAGAATGGTTCTGCGTGTGAAACTCGGTTCCCACCACTTGAATTGGATGCAGCCAGTGTTGGAATAATGGTTCTGCATGCATTCCAAAAATATGTCACCAAGACGATGCCAGCCATGCTGTGTCTCTTTACATGGAAGTAAGTTTACACGGGCGTGTATTTGGGAACCACCAGATTCCTAGAGAGTTCATTGGGACTTGCTTCCAGGTAACCATGCAAAGGATTGCAAGCAAACAGCTCAATCTCAGGCATGTTTACTCAGAAGCAAGTCCCACTGTGCTCGGTGTGGCTTCCTTCATAGAAAGTGTGTTTAGGACTGCAGTCTTAATTGCACACTCTTTGTAGCTCTCCATATCTCTCCTTCCCAGCATTTCCTCAGCATCCCCACCAAACCAACAAGGAAAGATATTTTTTTCAAAAATACACACACACACAACTGCCTGAATTGTATTCTCTTATTTTCTGATTTACACAGTGTATTCTGATCATGCAACCCGAAGTAACAATTCACTTAAAAAAACCAAATAGCTCAAACATTCTTCTTTCCTTTTTCAGTGATGGTGGACAACCAGGGAGTGGGGCTGATGTTGTTTGGGAGCGTGGCGCCTGCCAGTTGGCATCCTTCCCTTTATCATCTCTCAGCTCGGCTCTCTTTACAAATCAGATGGGCACTCGACAGGCCTGGCGACGCTCTGAGCCAAGCCTTCGTCCGCCTCCGAGGCTGGCCACATCCTCGGAATTTCTGCCTAACACATCTCTCCTCCTTGTTCCTTTTGTGGGGTTTAATTAAATATCTGTTTGTCTCGAGTCAGACCCTGACAGCTATGAAACCTCCAATGATTTATCAATAAACACAATGAGATAATTGCTCAGACGCTCACCTGACCTTTCCACTGCTCACAGAGAAGGGAATACAGGCATGTTCTCCGTTCTTTTCTCTCTCTCTCTCTCTCTCTCCCCCCCTCCCTATTTCCAACTGGGGAAGCTTTCTTGTGGTGTGATTGATGCTTTCCTATTAAATATATATAAAAAAAGACACTCATATACCATTGGACACTTTTAACAGCCTTTAAAAGATAATGCTCTTTGTCTCTGGACACTGGCAATGGCCAAAGGAAGCCGAGAAGGTCAGGTTTTAATGAACTGGTGAGAATTAAACAGAAGAAAGCAAGATGAGTGTGCTTTGAGCAGTGTCCAGAGGTCCGCCTTGGCCCCGCTGACCTTGGAACAGTGAGGACCAGGTGTGATTGTTAAGTTTGCTGTAGACTGTCACACACACACCCCAACACACACAGAGCATATAAGTCCATTCTTCAAAGCTAAACTTGCAGAATTCATCCAAGGCCCTGACCATGGACTGTGCAATGCCCATTTTTCTTGGGATTCAGGATCAGGTGGCTGGTTAGAAGTCAGACCTTACATTGAGAATAATAACCCATCATGTCACCAAAGGTTCAGAGTGCAGCAAATAACAACTTTTAAAATAATTATGTAACAAAAGAACTGGTGGATAAGAGCTACTTTACAGCTGAACCTGTGTTATACTTATTAACATTCAAAGGGCCTTGGCAAATATGATTTCAACAGCTCCCACAGCAGTTCTGGAAAGTGGACTACATTTGCATGAGACCCCCTTCTTGCAGATGAAGGGGTGAGGGTCAATACAGTGGCTTTCCCCAGAGCTTGGAAAAGTTACTTTTCTGAATTGCAATGCCCAGAACCCTCCAACCACTGCTCATGCTGGCTGAAATGTTTTAACATAGTCCAAAAAGGTAATCTTTCCTACCTCTGGCCTTGCTTAAAGCTGCCTAGTAAATCTGGGCAGGGACTTTCTGGTTCCCATTCTTACATGACGTGAGGGCTACACGAACAGTAGACTCCAGACCCAACAGTTGGCCCCAGCTCAGGTAGACACATTGACTCAATGGCAATTGCAAAGACAGGAAGGGAATCATTTTCCATGTCAGGAGAACCTTCCCCTTTATGCAACAAGGTCTGTGGCCTTAATCCCTTTTCTCAAACAAAGCCAGGATGGTCCTTGCTTCACTTCCTGCACACACCCTGACAGTCTTCAAATACCAAGGAAACTCCCAATTATTCCCCTGTCATCTCACTCTTCCAGCTGCTTTTAAAATGTCCCCGTTTCTCTTCTTCCTCCTCTCATCCTCAGCTTTCTTCAATTGCTGCAAAAAAGGTTCAAAGTGCAAAAGTCATCTGCAGTCAATTAACTCATTAGGGAAAAGAGGAAAGGAGACCTGCCCTTCTCAGGAGGCTCAGGCAAAAGCAAATTCCTGCAGCCTTCTCCTAGCTTGTGTGTTCTTCCCCATCAATACTTGCTGCCATCTTGACCACAGTTGGCATTGCTTGGCCACATGTGTCCTGCTTTTTATCTGTGAAATTTTGGAGGGCACAGGGACCCCTGGTAGCGCAGTGCTTAAATGCCGGTACTGCAGCCACAAGATTGTGAGTTTGATCCTGCTGGGCTCCAGGTTGACTCAGCCTTCCATCCATCCTCAGGTCGGTAAAATGAGTACCCAGCTTGTTGGGGGCAATTAGCTGAAGACGTTGTAAACCACTTACAGAGCACTTAGCTGATATATGGTACAGAAATACACATGCCGTTGCTATTGCTATACCTCCTGCTCCTGATGAAGTTCATCTCACTGAACAATGCCAGGTATATAGAAAAGCAAAAAAGTGTGCAAAACCCAACCTTCTGTTGAGCAGACGCTTCTCTGCGTGGCACGTGTCAGCTGCAGACACAGTGAATAAACCCACCTTAATGGCATTATCCGTTTCAGTTCCCAACTTAATTGAGCTCTGCCCTGTTACTTAGCACAGGGGTGCCTTTGCTAATTAACCCCATGCAAGCGACCGAGTGTTTTACCATCACTTACACACATACCCAAAGGTTAGTTTGAGAAATATCTGTGCCACATGATTTATCATGTCTGGAAAGGAGAATATTGAAAAAGACAGGTTGAAAAGAAATCCACTCCAGCATCTCTCATCAAAATATGTATTTTTTTTTTAATTTCATCTGTACTGGAGATGAAGCTGGAAGGTTGTAGTTTTGATCAATTGTTGTTTATCATAAATACAAACAGAGTTTTAATGTGCAACGGGGTACAAAAGGCTCGCTACGAAATGACACCATGTGAAGTTGAGACGCATTCAGGCCTAATGCCTTGTCTGTCTTTTGTTATCAGCGAAGGCTATCAGCTTCAATCATACGCATCCTGAAAAGGCCTTTACAAAGTCAGAAATAACTTTCTAAAAGATGTTTCTTTTCCACTGAGTTTCATTCAAATTGGGAGCTTTAACATCACTCACCGACTTTTGCAGGAAGATTAACTATTTGGATGGAGAAGACAAGCCGTATTCTGGTCCAACATCATCCTTCTTTCCCCACAAAACTGACACTAAAGACGACTTTAATGTAACATAAAGAAAAATACTGTGAAGTAGATCAAAACCAAAAGGGACTGTGTGGGCTCATTAGAAACCTCCTTTCTTGGCAGTCTCGGCACAGAACCTCCCATCTTTTAAGATTTCCTTTCGTGCAACTTGGACCAGTCAGAAGACCCGCATTCTTTAGACTGACTGCTGGGGCCGAGAGGATGCCGGAGACCTCGGGACAATCCCCAGCCAACTCAGGGGTTACTACAGCCAAGGGCCACCACCGAGCCATGTCAGAAGCCGCCAGGGGTAGGAGTCTAAGCAAAGTCACCAGAATCCTCTCCATTCTCCTCCTTCGCTTTCGCTATTAATATTTCCCTCCCATCTGATAGTGTGCCACAGTTAATTGTTTCTGGGTTTATAACATAATGAAAAAAAGGTCTTTGCTGCTCCAGGCACCTTTTAATTATCCAGCAGAGCAGGTAAAATCACTTTGTATATATGTGTGTGTGTGTATATATATCTATTTCTTCTTCATCTCTCTGCTTCCTTGCATTGTAATTAATGGGAAAGTCTTGTTCCTTGTCGACGATGATGACAATTGACAAAGCAGAGCCTTCCCCAGCCCCCCACCAACCCCCAGCCCCTGTATGCAGGATCTGAGTGTCCCATTTTAATGTTTCTGCCAGAAGAAGGGCAAGAAAGGGGCCATTTAGGGAGAGACGGTGGGAGAACTGCACCCACAAAATGTGGCAGGGAAGGGAGAGCTGAGTTAGCAAAGGAGCAACAGTTGGAGAAGCCTAAGGATAAGTGCCTGGTTGCCTGTGTTTATGGCCATTTCTGCACTAGCCTGTTATAGTGCTATCATCCCACTTTCAACATCCTATGGAATTCTGGAGTTTGCAGTTTAGGGAGGGGCCTCAAAGGCCATCCTCAAAGGCCCCTCCCTAAACTGCAAACCCCAGAATTCCATGGGATGTTGAAAGTGGGATGATAGCACTATAACAGGCTAGTGCAGAAATGGCCTATGTCTACCATTCTGCCTACAGGCTGGGCACCCTTTCACACTATACAGCTATAGAGCTATGGTTCCACTTTAATTTGCTTTATTATTACAGTTATAATGCATTAATATCACATTTATACCACTCCTTTCTTTTCATGTGTGTGTGTGGCAGGGCTCGCTATTTTGTTGTTGCTGATGGTGTTGTTTTACTTTGGGAAGCGTCACGTAATCTGGTGGCACAATAGATAAATAAATGATAAGAAGAAGAATTTGTTGGGTTGATGTGCAGCACACAAAAACCAGGATCAAAATCCTATTGGCGCCTTATGTGTCTCTAAATTCCACCATTGAAGGAGCCAAACCTTTTGTTTAGGATGCAGAATGTCTGCATTCATACCAAGGTTGCAGAAGTGATGTTGCGCGTACAGTGCATTGTGCATGCATCTGCGTTGCACCTTTGGCTGTGCATTCAGTTGTCTGTTTCACAGTCTTGGTTCACTTGCACAACTTTGCCATCCAACCCAAGTGTTGGGCAGCAGCTCCAGGGCATAAGTGCACAGGTGGAGAGTTATGCTACACTGACTCTGGCATGGGATCTTGGCAGAGATGTTGACTTTGGGGCCAAGAAGAGGTAGCACACTTCTTCTTTATACTCTTGGGAAAGAGCTGCATTTTTCTTTAAGAAACAATAATAACCTGTACAAGAGTTAAAAATGTCACCACCACCACCACCGATGTTACCACTTTTGATACTTCTGTTATTGCGACTGCGGTTCCTTCACCTGGCTGTGTGCCCATTAGCACCTAACTTGATCACGACAAAGCGCCAGCACAAGAGTGCCGCTTCTTTATCTTCCACCCTGGCCAAATCAATAATTAAGTGTATTCTAAGTAGCTGGATTTTGCTTGAAAATTTCCATTTGGCTTGTGCGTTAGTCCAGAATGAAATATTTAGAGGACAGAAGACGAGCGCATCTCTGCTTGGGTGTTTCAATTTTTCTGCTAATAATTAGAGGCTGCAACACATCCCAAGCGTTGGTTATGCTTCGCTCTTTCCTCCTCCCTCCCCCCCCAAACCCCCCCAGCCCTGTGCCGCTGGGAAGCAAGAGACTGGATTCCCCACCACCACCACCACCTTTTGCAGAAATAATAAAGTCAGACATTTCTAACAAATTGCCCAGCCTGTGCTTTCGAGTTGTGGATGTTCAAAGAGATTCTCCCAGAAGACTTTGTGGGAGAAGGAGTTCTTGACCAGCATCCTTATGTCTGTTTTATTTGTGTGAGGCCCAAAGCCTTCCAAAGTATTCCTGTCAAGGACAGAGTTGCACATGCATGCACCGACATCTCTAGCACCAGGGCGGATTATGCACAGGTCTCTGGACATAGAGGGCCCACCTGCAAGGGGGAGAAGGATTCAGCTTGCGAGCTCTGCTCACCGGGATAGAGTCCATTCATTCATTTGCACCCTCCTTTCCTGTAGCCCTGGGACTCAAGGCCTCTTTTAAAATTAAAAATCAAAAGATATGGGATATATAAAAAGTTAAAAGTACAATCAAATCCAGGTACTCATAGAACCGAAACCATTCAAAACCAACCCATTACAAAGCCAGCAAAAACAATGTGCTAATAAAAGCCCTTGCAGTCTATTCCTAAAAACTGACTGGAATGGAAAAAATTTTCATTGCTGAGCTCTGAAAGGAAAAAAGGAGGGAGCCAACCATCCTACACTTGTAAGGAAGGTGGTTTCAAAGCCTAGGAGTAGCCACCAAGAAGGCCTTCTCCCACGCCCGCTGCAGAGTTGCCTCTGAGGCTATTGAGACTAAGAGAATGAGCCAGGAATTGTAAACTCCAGAGGAACCCAGTGGAATACAGAGGGAGCTGAGATAATCTCTTTACACCGGGCTATGAGGACATGGCTCAGTGCTGCCATGGCTTCTCCTTCTCTTCACCAGGCATAGACTGGCCATAGGAAAAGTCTTCAGCAGAGCTACAGTAGGTCCAGGGGATGGTAAATGGCTTACCAAAGTGGCAGCTCTGCATGTGAAACCACACACTATTCTGAGCCATGGGGCCGTGGGGGGGTGGTTGGTCAAAGACTTATTTTCTATGAAAGAAAAAAGGTGTTTCATGTAGGAAACAGTGTCTTCTGGACAGAAAGCAGGTTTTTGAACAACTCATATGCACAACCTGTTTTTCTATGAAGAATAATTCCTCCGTGGCACTTTGGGCTGTCTACATACTGGGGGGAAATTACTCAAGATTCTTTCTGTTCTCTTAGTTTTCCTCACAATGTTCCTTGTCTGTTGGGAACCTCACTTTTTTTCCACTTAGGAATGACCAATAATAATGATTATTTGTACCTCTGGTCCAGGAGAACAGCAGGGCAAGGTGCTATCATCTAAGGGACCAATGTTGGGGAATTGAGAGATTTTTAGTAATAAGTCTCCCAATCAGCAGAGTATTTTGTAATACACAGGCAGAAGTTGAACAAATTACCAGTCCCGCTTTATCATCTACACCCCAGACATACTTAATTTAGCCCAAAATAAACACAAAAATTTGGTTAAAAATATTAAAAGTTTACTCACGAAATCTTGTGCATAGTCTACACAGGTTCAATTCTTGAAGAAAGTAAGATAAAATTAAGCACTCACATGCTTACAGGGAAGCATGCTTGCCAGAGAATTGAAGACCGCGTGCTTGCAGGGCAACTGAATAACAAAAAAGGGAAAGAGGAAGAGAACATGCAAGAGGAAGTGGGTGTTCACCAAAGAACAGGAAGTTTACTCTAGGCAGTCCTCTCTATGCCTACAATAAACATGCAAACTAGCCAGTTCAGTAAGCACACAAAGGTTGCCACTCCCAACAACCAAGAGGATTGAGGCCATAAGCTTGTGGTGCCAAATAGCTTTATATGCCAATGGCTACTTTGGGCAAGAACCTCTCCTGCCCCCAATTCACAGCAGCGAAATGGGGGAAGCACACATCTATATTGTTCCTGGGCCCCGGGACTCTCTTGATTTCCTCTGCAGTGCTTCTCTCTGAAGCTGTACTTTCTTCTTAGCTGAGTTTTCTGATCTCCAGTAGATTTACATGGGTGTCAGGAGACATTTTCTGCTGATAATATTGATCTGGCCCTACTGCCCACCACAAGCCGCTTAGTCAGTACATTGGTTCCACAAAGATGAGATTAAAATAATAATAAATTGAATAAAATCCACCAACAACCCTTCGTTTCAGGTGTGAAACAGCTTTAAGATAACTAATTATTTGCACAGCATGTGCGGCTGTATTGCAGATAAATATTTTGGGCATGTTTGAACTTGGAAATTAAGAAGAAAGTTGAGCAAAGCTGCTTCTAAATTCTGGTTTGCTATTTACATCTCAGAGCAGCTGGGTCTGCAGAGCTGGGGATGATGGCGGCTGGGGGGAGGAAGAAAGGAAGAAGCTCGTGGATTTATTAGTAGGATATCTTTGGACAGAACAAAACAAGGCTTTCTCATAAGATGTTCTTAGCGGCTAAAATCCTCAGGGGAGTCTCTGTTACGCGGCCCACCACACTGTGGGGCTAGGCTGGTGGGTATACAAAACAGGGGCCATTTCTGCACTACAGTGTTAAACTGCTGCTATTCCACTTTCAATGCCCTGTGGAATTCTGGGATTTGTAGTTTACTGAGACCAAAGAGCTCTTTGGCTGAGAATTTGAAGTGCCCTTCCCTAAACTACAAACCCCAGAATTCAATAGGAGGTTGATAGTGGAATAACAGCACTTTAACACTGTAGTGCGGAAATGGCCAGGGTCTTCTTTCTGGCAGCCTCACATCCTTGGAATTCCTTCTCAAGAGAGACCAGACTGGCCCCATCCATTCTGAGCTTCCAGCAGACAGCAAAGACAGGGATATTTCACCTGGTCTTTGGCTCCTGTCATTAAGAGTGGGTGCCCTGACTCTTTGCAGTTGTTTTTAACTGTTTGTGAACTGTCTTTGGGATTAGAACTATTTTTAATGGGGGCTTTTAGTTTGTTTTTATTCACATATTTAATGTTTTAAAAGTTGAATACATTCCACGTTGCCTCAGGGATCCTGGTGGCTTGCCATAAGTGGATAAATAAATCAACAAGCAAGCTACATCATTTCAAGCTGGAGCTCACTAGGCCGTTTTGTATTTCTGCAGCTACACGATCTGAACTTTGGTTTTCCCTTCTGTAAAATAATGGCCAGACCCTTTTTTTAAGTTCCCTGTGTTAAAGTGTGGCTTTCTTTCCAGGGCTGGGAGAAGGATAGCTCTAGGGCTTCGTGCATGCCCCACTCCAGGCTGTGACACACCTGGACTGGGTTGCCCAGTCAGGTCTTGCCCAGGTAGGGGTGGAAAGAGAATACATTTGAATTTTTTTTTTTTTAAGTGTTTCTTTTGAGTGTGGAGAAACTAACCGACAAGAATTCTGCTCAACATTCATGCATGGTTGTTTTGGGTAGAAGATGCCCTGGGTTGTGTTGCAAGAAATTGCATCTGGTACTGCATTACTCATAATATATTAAACATCCACCATAGTTGCGCTGGGTATACGCTTCAATTTAGTGTGTGTGTGCGTGTGCGTGCGCACAGAGTTTTCAGGCTTGGAGAGGGCCTTTTTAGCCATGGCACCCCCACTAGGGAATGCTCTCCCCCTCGAGGCCCAACTGGCACCAGCGCTCTTATCCTTTCAGGTACCAAGTTAAAACTCAGCTGTTCTTCAAAGCCTTTTGCCCTTAGTGATACAACCCAAAGACAGTTCCTTATAGTTTTAAAAACTTTTAACTGTTTAAAAAATCTGCTTATAACTTATTGTATGGTTTAACATACTTTTAGCTTATTTAAATTATCTTAATGTTTTTTAGCCTGCTTAACCTGTTTTAATGCTATTGTAAGTCACACTGAGATCTCTTGATATAGGGTGAGGTATAAATATTTTAATAAATAAATAGATACATAGGTAGATGGGGATAGAGAGAGAGAGAGATGGCTATAATTTTGAAGGTGATCCTCTTGCCCTAAGACTCCTCCTCTTTATCCTGAATACCAGAGAAAAGAGGCCGGGCCCAGAGACACACAGCCAGGCCTGGGCATCTGGGAACCCCATCTCTCTGGGAGGCAGCATCACTTGCTTGGGCAGGTGGTGGTAGGAAGCAATTCAAGCCAGGATAGGAACAGGGCTGGGCAGCTGCTGCAAACTTGCCTTGGAGCAGCTCCTTGCTTCTGTGCGTGCACGCTGCCTGGCACGTCCAGGCCTCTGCAGCAAACCCCAGTCAAGCCGCTAATTCCTCCAGTCAACTCCAAGCCAGCCAGCAGGTTGAGCAAGACCGGCCGTAGCGGCCCAGGACTCTGGTTGATTAATAAAGGCTGGCTGGCAAGTGGCCGTTCTTTCGTCCTGTTCCGTCACCAATTTGTGCGCGTCCTTCTCCCATTGTTAGCTCAGCAGCTGTACCCCTGCATCTGCACTGAGTGAAAGCTAATTATAATAATTAACAGAGAACTCGTGAACTTGTCAAACTGGTAATTATAAACCACAGGGACTTTTATCATTAATAGACACTGCTCAGGAGTAAAATAATGAAGTAGAACCAACACGCAGAGCCCAGTTTTGATCAAAAACAGAACCAGGGAGGATTGCCAGCTCTGGCCATTTGTCATCTTCCGAGGGGGTCTGAATCCCCCCCTCCATCCAGACTCTGAAGAGGCCAGATAAACAAGGCTCTAAATTTACAGTGTTTTGCATCCTGATTTGCAGAGCCAAAAAGAGCTGTTGGGGAAATTAGAAGGAGAATCTTCTGCTGGGCAGGGTAGCTGCCGCAGTTGATGATGCTCAAGGTAAATTGGAATTTGCTCTGGATTTGAGTCCCTGTTCATGTTCTGGGTGCTGGACAATCCCCTGGATCAGGCCAGCTGAGCAGCTCTGGCAGGGAGAATCCCTATGCCTAAAGGAGGGATGTGAAAATCTCTCCATCTTGTGTTGATGATGGTGGTGGTGTGCCTTTGAATCATTTCGGACTTATGATGACTCTAAGCCAAATCTATCACAGGGGTTTCTTGGCATGATATAGTCTGAGGAGATTTTCCCTTGCCTTTCTAAGGCTGAGAGAGTGTCAATTGCCCAAGGTCACCCAGAGGGGTTCACCTTAGGGTTGCTGCAAGTTAAAAGCAACTTGAAGACAAACAACAGCAGCAGCAGCAGCAGCAACAACAACATATATTGAATATTGGAAGAATATTAGCAAACTGGAAGATGCCCAGAGGAGGGCAACCAAAATGGTCAAAGACCTGGAAACCAGGAAGCCTGGTGAGGAACATCTTAGGGAGCTGGAAATGTTCAGCCTGGAGAAGAGAAGGTTAAGAGGTGACATGATAACCATCCTTAAATATTTGAAAGGATGCCATATGGAAGATGGAGCAAGTTTGTTTTCTGCTGCTCCAGAGACTAGGACGCTGTGGAGCAATGGCCTCAAGCTACAGGAAAAGAGATTCCACTTAAATCTTAGGAGGAACTTTCTGAAGGTAAGAAGAGTTTGACAGTGGAATATGCTGCTACCTGGGAGTGTGGTGGCATCTTCTTCTTTGGAGGAGTCTAGATGGGCATCTGTCGGTATGAGGGCTTTGATTGTGTCTTCCCACATGGCAGAACGGTGCTAAGCTGAATGGCCCTCGGGGTCTCTCCCAACTCTATAGATTCTATGCACAACAGATGGTCATCCAAAAGTTGCTAAGCCTCACAGTAGCAATTCAACAAAGGTGGGGCTG
The DNA here is from genome assembly GCA_948474755.1 of Ctenosaura bakeri. NCBI lineage: Eukaryota > Metazoa > Chordata > Lepidosauria > Squamata > Iguanidae > Ctenosaura > Ctenosaura bakeri. The sequence continues at coordinate 1,236,994 of CAOLHI010000014.1, read as the reverse complement.
TGGATGGCGGGGCAGGGCTGCTGCCTGAGCCCCTAAGAGCTGATATGGTTAGCTCCAAGTCATGATTCTCTGAGGTGGAGCAGGTTAGGCTCAGCTCAGTCCCAAAGAGAAGTCACTCTCCTTCCTTGGAGAGGTACATTGCCTTTTTTTTCTCTCTTTTTTTTAAAGCTCATCCATCAGCTTACACCGAGTTATTCTCCAAGTTTCCCCTGCTCCTATTGTAAGCTTTCTCTCCTGGACGGTAAACAACAAATGGTTCTTTTCACCCAGGAGATAAGATTGTTCATCTTCCAAAGTCACCGCCGTGCCTATGCGAGGCCTGGAATTGTTTGAATAATGAGTCTCCGGTAGAACGTATGTTTCTTTTTGTGTGTCCTTCTGGTAACAAAGATCTGAGATCCCCAAAGGCAGCTGCGGCTTCACCTACTGAGGCAGCGCAGAGGCTTTTTCTGAAGGGCACAAGTTACCGCAGAAGGGATCTTTTCCTTTACAGTCTTGTGCTGGGCCCAGCAGCTGAACAATGAGCGCTTTTGTGTCCAAATCTCCACAAGGAACGCAAGGAAAACCTTGCCGGCCACAGTCCTTTCTCCACTCCAGCAACGTGAGCTGATTCATTTGGATGGATTAACTATTCATTCAGTGGTTTAAAAAAAGTGGAAAGGAAAAGAAATGTGAATCCTAAAAGTTGCTGTTACTCTGGGTTTGCATTCCAGTCCCCTTAATGGGGTGAGAACAGGTGCAGCCTAAAAGGGGGCTTGCTCCCCATAGGGGCCAGAGTCCCATCCTCTCCAACCATCCCAGTTTGCCAAACAACCCTGGTTATTCCTCTGCCCTCCCACTTTTTCAGCTGCCTTTAAAGTGTCTCAGTTCCTCCTCCTCTGACTTTCCCCCCTTTTGGCCTCAGCTGACTTCAGTTCCTGCAAATTGAATTCAAGGTGCAAAAGCAGTTTGCACTAAGTTAACTCACCAGCAGGGAAAAGAGAAGGAGGGAGCCAAATCTTGTCCTTCCCAATTGGCTCAGGCAGAAGCAAACGGCTGCAGCCTCCCTTAGCTTGTTTGTTCTTCCCGTTTCATAACTTTTGCCGTCTGGATCACACGCTAACATTGCTCGGCTGCGTGTGTCTTGATTTTGATCTGTGAAACATTGGAGTGTACTGAATCCACACACACAGGTCTTGAGTTCCCTTAGGTAAGCACTTATATTTTTTGGCCAAGAGATGTACCCATTTCACAGTTTTGGTGCAGTGGTTTGGGAGCTGGACTACAACTCTGGAGACCAGAATCCATATCCCTGCCCAACCATGGAAACCAACAAGGCGACCTTGGGCAATCCACACTCTCAGGCTCAGCGAACCCCACCTGAAAACAGTCTTGCCAAGAAAACTCTGTGATAGCTTCACCTTAGGGTCACCATAAACAGCAAACAACAACAACAACCATAGCTGCACCACTGACTGGGGCATGACTGGAAGACCTTATTCAGGCCTGGAGGATGGGGTCCATCTTCCCCTCTCCATCTCCCCCACAGTGGTGTATCCGACAGTTCACATGCTCCATGCTTGCGCAAGGCACGGAGGTGTGTTTGCCTTCTTAATGCATAGGAACCCAGCGGAGATCTCATTGGCCTGTTTGATGACCTACAGGCTGTTGAACGCTTGCCATCCAAAGGGAACGACTCTGCTTTGGAACCTGTTGAAAGCCGAGGAGAGAGGAGTGGTGCCCTTTGACCTCCCCAGACGACCAACCAAAGCACTGGGACCAGGTGCTGCAGCATTTAAAATACATTAAAGGTGCGCCGGCTTTGAAGTGGGAAACTCTCTCCGTTTAATCAGAGGGAAACAACTTTTCAAAAGGAGGGTTTTTTTTCCCCCCTTCCCTTTTTGGTCTTTACCTTCAACAGACTGGTTCCTCTTGTGGGTAGTAGCATGAATAAAACATCCATCTCCCAATTAAATCTTGATTTAATTTCTCTTCTTTGTAAAACTGATGAACTTGAGTGGTTCCACAAAAGGCAACGAACATTAGTATTCTTTTGTGTTGCAAAATCTCGTTGGAGGAATAAGGGACTCTGCATAATCGCTCAGTACTCTTCCCCCAGCCCTTCTGAACCCTCCGATGATTTGAAGGATTAGGGAAGAGGGGGATGGAGAAGGCTCTCCTTGGAGACAGAGAGGCCCCTGGCCACTGGCCAGAGACCTCTGCCTGGCCACTGAGCCCTCAGGGAGAAGGCGATGCCACCGAAAGAGGGAACAGAGGAAATAAAGAACAGCTCACTGGATAAATTTCCCCTTTTTCACACACACACATCCCAAACTGGCCTTTATTGCAACCAGGACAGGATGCATTTATGGGTTCGACTTCTCCATCACCTCCTGTTTAAAAAAGGCCTCTTCTGCCCCTAAAATGACCCTCAGAGTGCTAAAACTCTGTTCCTCTAGTGAGCACTGTAGGTCATTTTGGCCCCAAAAGTTGTTTTCCAAGAAACTGTTTGGCCCCTGAGGGCCACAAAATGGTGGGCAGGCCACACTCCTAAATTACTTCACTTTTTCCCCCAAGCTTTGTTACATATTCAGAATCTCTCTGTGCAAACATTCTTCAGGAGACTTCTTCCTGATAGCTACAGGAGCTGGGAAATTCTGACACTGGTTGGTTTTCCCCGAAGCACATTAGCGTGGGCCAAATCAAGGTGAAAATGCACACAAGCGCACATGTGCATGCATACCCACACACTTGTGCATGCATGTATCCACACAATCTGCTCTTCTGCCACATCAGCAAGGTCAGAGACTTCTTTGCATGCTAATTGAGGGGATTTTATTAAACCTAGGCTGCTATTCTGTAGCTCAGGTGTCATGTCTTGCAAAAGCAGTTTACCAGGTTTCAGCTCTGCTTGATCTAACTGCTTGGTGTTTGTTTGTTTGCTTTAATTCCTTTAAAGCAAAGTTACTTGTTTAATGCCTCATTAACTCTTGCAAGCCAGCAAGCTAAGCAGAAGATATCTTGATTGGCTTTTCCCCACCAAAGCACAGTAAAATAAAGATGGCTTATCCATCATAATGCTTCAACTTAACTGTTTGTGGGAAAACAGAAGATTTTAAGGATTTGGTGACCTACTCTTTGAGAACAAGGCATGAGATGGGAGGACCAGGTTTCTCTGGTCGTTTTTTCCCCCTTTTTCTAAGATTCTTCATGTTCCTCCAAAGTTCCTTAGAATCTCTTAACAAACTGTAATAGTTAAGTGTAGGTACTCTATATTAGCCAGAGCTTTAAAAAGTTACCTTTTTGATGACATAGCTCCCAGAATCACTCAACCCAACAGTCACTGAGACTGAGTCACTCCAGAAGTGACATTTCCACCTTCAGGTTTTAGACAGTCTTCTTTAAGGACGACGAACTATGGAATTAAAGATTTATAAGCTTCTCTGGGAGACTTTTGGGTTGGTGGGTTATAGCTACACTAAATGCACAAATAGGTAAATACCTTCCAAATCAATCAAAATAACAAGCCCAGGAGACCTTCCACACTACACAGTTATAGCACTATGACTCCACTTGACCTACCTTGGTTCCATCCTATGGCATCCTGGGCTTTGCAGTTTAGGAAGGGAAATCTAGAATCCTGAGCTGGATAACTTTAGCTGCTCCCTAAAAATGCAAAGTCTTACATGAATGTAGATGTATGTTATGCAAGCATGATGTCGGATCTTGCCCAGCAAATGGGCAATAAATTAGGCTCAAATGTCTTTTTCGCTTTTGCCTCGGTTTTATTATTCCATCTCTTTCTCCAGATTCTCCTGGTGCTCTTGCATAAATAACCCTTTGCCTTGTTCCCTGTTTTCTTCCCCATCCCTCTGCCACAAAAAGGGGAAAGGGAAAAAAAAAAGGTCTGGCTGATTTACAATCTGGAGTGATTGATAAGCATTTCTTGTGCCTGATTTATAAGAGGTAGCTGATGATTTAAGACAGAAAGGTTTAGGTGTGATTTGCTTTTGATGAATGGCATTTGCTGTTATAAACGCAGAGCCTCATAAATGCCCAATTTTGAGGTTAACTGCCATGTGACAGTCCTGCAGATGCGAGGTAGGGGGAGCTTCGTAGTGGGGAGGGGGTCAGGCCACTCCAGACCATTAAAGGTGTTTGGGAACAGAAAGACTGGTTCAAAAAAGAGTCAGAACTTGGCTCTTTTGGGAACCAGTTGTCAATGACAACAAAGAAATTCTTTAATTTCCTTTCCTTTGAGTCATCAGAGACGAGTGCAACAACGGGAAGAAGGAGAAAGAGAAAAGAAGAAGAGAGGGAAGTGGGGAGGGGATAACAATAATCAAAGGTCTAAGCTAGACATTCCATGTAGGTGAAAGTAACTTTCTTACAAGGTTTTTTTGGCTTCCTTGTTGGTCAAGAGCGAATGGCTGGCATTCATTATTGCAGTACAGATGTGCAACCTAGGCCATTTCCACACTAGCCTGTTATAGCGCTATTACTCCACTTTCAACATCCTATGGAATCCTGGGGTTTGCAGTTTCAGGAGGGGCTGGCCAGCAGGATTCCATAGGATGTTGAAAGTGGAATAATAGCGTTATAACAGGTTAGTGTGGAAATGGCCCTAGAGTCACACATCTATAACAGGTTTGTTTTCAGATCCCTACATATTCATGACCCTGGTACTACTGCCACAGTTGTACGAGTCTCCCAATCCTGCTGCACCAGGTAGCAGATGCCATGAGCAACGGAGGTCTGTTTTCCTATCGTTCAGGGCACAGCAGCCTGGTGTTTTCCACCCCTCTTGCCATTGATCTTCAATTGAGACAGGGATCCTTCTTCTGATTGTCATACCAGAGATTGATGGAGGGAGGGGAGGGGAGATCTCCCAATCGATAGGTGCACCCCAATTGATAGGAGAACAGATTCACCACAACTGCTTCCCAAAAGGGAAGAATTAGAAAAAAGGTGCTCTGTGTGTGTGTGTGTGTGTGTGTGAAAATAAGCCCCAACCAATGAAGATTCTCACTGGTCTAGACTTCTCACCAGGGTTTTCCGACATTCAGGAAACCCACTCCCTGAACACCTTTAAGCATTTCCAAATATTATTTTTGTTCATAAGACATGATTTCTTTAGTTGTGCCATCAGGACAAGAAACAACCTAGCAAAGCACCTTCGAATGGTGACAACGGCTGGCTGCTAGGACGCTGGTGCCATCAAAGGAGGTATTTCTTGGTGACTTTGGAAGGAGAACACCCTGGCAAGGGAGGGGAAGCAAAGGCAAAGAGGAAGTCAATGACAAGTGAAGACTGCAGATAGCAACGATTATGGTTGTTGTTAATGTCATTATTCATTTACTTACCACCTTGTTCCTGATCAATTAGATCCTGGAAGGGTGCTGGATGGCTTTGGAAGGAGGGGATTTTCGTGTGTGAGCGTACAGGATTTAGAAACCTGAACCAGAAAGAAACATCTCAAAGCTGAAAGGCCACTTTGGGGAAAGACGATGTTGACCAAAGCTGACGGCTTAAAACACACACATATACACACATACAAATACAACAAGTGTAAAGGCGTATATAGCCGGGATGGATCCTCCCTGGGTGGAGGGGAGGAGGTAGTTTGACCAGTGCAAATTATATTGAGCAATGAAAAAACTTTGGGGTGAAGCATGCTCATCCCAAGCCATTAGAGTTTGATGCGAGTCCCTGAGTGGCCATTTCCGTTTTTTATTAGGTATCTCTGAGAGTAAAGTGTCCCCAAGGAAGCGAGAGGAAGGCATTCAGAGCCAAATGGAAATGGAAAGGGGCACCAATCCTTCCTCTTTGGCTGAGGCGGAAGCAGGGGAGCTTCCCTTTTACGGAGAGAGCAACTTCGCTCCAGCTCCAAAACGAAGTGGATTAATAGCCATAAAAGCTCCAGCTGAAATAAACTGGATAGACTCAAAGGGGCTGCCAGATCCACGGACATTTTCCTTTCTACATTTTAAAATGCATTTCCTCCCAAACATTTTTTTTTCACTTGAGGCTGTCATTGCAATTTTTTGCATTCGAGGCTTCCAGGCTCATTGAAAAACCACACTTGTCTCACCAGACCACCTGTGTCTTGAACATGCAGGGGGTATACAGATTTGCAAATAAATCCAAACAAAACTAAAGACGTTCTCCAAAAAGTTGCTTCTCCAGTCACACAGGCACATAGTACCAGAGTGGTAGCTAACAGCAGATGCAAGTGAGGAGGAGAAGGAGAAAACAATTATTTCAGGTGGGATTGCCAGGTGAAATAAGAGACACAGCCCACACACCTTTAATTGTTCTGCAGAAGAAAGAATTTTACCAGGTGTTGCCTGCATAACAAGCAACATCTGCTGAAATTCCCTCTTCTACCCAGCCATTTGGAGCCCTGTCCCTTATCTCAGCTGGCAGCCCTCATTTTGTGGGAGGTAATCTCAGAAAACTTTCCCACCCACTCCTCAAACTCTTTTGCGTCAAAATCCAAACCTGTAGCAAATGCAGCACAACTCCATGCAAGCACAGGGAGGAGCCAAGGCGACTCAGCCAGCCAAGTGCCGTGGATAAGTTCCACCTGAAACATGCTGGGAAAAATCACATGGACTGCGCCTGGTTCCACAGAATCATCTGAATCATGGGTTCAGTTCATGTCTGATGAGTGCGTTTGCTCAGCTTTCTTTGCCTCTCATTCCAAAACCGTGCGTGCGCCCTTGCATGGGTCAGATGATGCCAATGGATTTAGCAATGCGTAAATAGTTCACAACAATGCTGTTGGGTTGTTTGCATTAATCTCTGTATGTGTGTGTGTGTCTGTGAAAGAGCGAGAGAGCTGGCTTACCACATGCTTTCCTAGCAATCGCTCTGTCTACTTTTGCACTCTTTGTTTCTCTTCATTTGCCCGTGTGTTTATCCACCAACCACCCTTTTTCTCAGGTTTCCTACCAGGTCCTTAGTTCCTCATTACCCCTCTGCAAATGGCCATGCTGTCTGTCATAATTGTTTTGTTTTTCTCCTCCTGGCCGCCTTTCGATTGGCCAGGTTAGCGCAGATGTTGTGACCGGCTCTTGCTGCGTTTCAGGTGCAGACCCCCAGGGGGAATTTCTGTCTTTCTGAAAATGTTCCTCCGAGTCGCTCGGGAAGGCTTGAAGGAGGAATGCCCTTGTTTTCCGACTAGCGGGATCTAAATATTTATAAGCGGCTTTTGGAGAATGCCTGACCCCCTTGAACCTCTTCTGATGAGCTGCCACTAGAAATAGCGCAAAAACAGGCAGGGTTCGGCTACTATTACCCACACGGCCCCGCCGCGGAGATAGGGATAAGCACCGTGGAATTTAAACGAGAGGGAATCTCTGTAATTGGGATGCTGGGGGCAGCGTGGCCTATTGAGAAGAAAGAGGGAAGCATCGAGCCAGCAAAGTTCAGTGTAGATTCAATTAGAAATTTCACTGAAATTTCAAATTACAGCCTTTTTTTTAGAGCGACAGAATTACGTCGCATTACAGAGAAAGTGACAGGTAATTTGGTACACTAAAGATTTCTTGGACCCTCTAGTTAATGGGGAGTTTAGCGCCAATTCCACTGTAATTTGCACTTCTGAGAAACTGTGTTATTATAAAGTCAGAAATCTCTGACACTTTCAACTCCAGGATCTGCCATGCTTAAGATGACCAGGAATTGAGAAGGCCCAAGTTCAAAGGTCAACAATTTCAATATCTGAGGCAGTGCAGCTTCCAAGAGCTGGCATTCCAATTGAAGACTTGAAAATTGGAGGTGACATTCAGAAGTCTCTGAAAATTATAACCCTGACTTCCTCCTTGAAAAGCTTATCTGAATCCTAGCTCATCCTTTGATGAGGTTACTGCAAAAGCATTCTGTTCAGGGGACTTGAAAGACAGCAGGGGATGCAAAACTCACTCCACTCCTGCCCACGAAGGGAAAACGGGATCGAACACAACAAGCAAAGGGCAGCTATGGAGTATTGGAATTATGCTAGACCTCTTGTCCTGTTGTATTCACATGTCTCCTTGCTGCACCTTGACTGTGGAGTCCCGACCGGAACAGCTAAATCCAGGTCCCCAAGTTTGTATCTCAATGGAGAACGAATTCTGAATCAGTCCTACAAAATGCACAGGGGTGGGCTAGAAACAGGGGAAAGGTAGACTAGGGAACCCCACTTTGCCAAGTGGTAGCGTGTTTGCCTGGCCTGTATGCAGGAAACCTGGGTTGAAATCATAGGCCAGAAATGGACATCAAATGGACTCTGTCATTGCACACTTGTGCAATATAACACAAGGAAGGATGAAAGTCTGCAGGGTTGGTGAGCATACAGGGCTTCATCGGCATGGCTGGGCTTTTCCCCCTCTCTATCAGGAGTGATGAGTGTCAGAATGCAACTTGGGCATCTGTACTGGAGGTGAGGACTAGGTAGGAAAGAGGTGGTCTCCAGACTCAATCCAATGAATGTGTCCTCTCATGTTGGGTTGGGTTGTTGTCATGAGGGTGGCCATACTGATCATAAAACAAAATCCATTGTAGATCTCAAAAGGAGGTTCTTTGTGGCTGCAGATGAAGAGAGAAAACTTTTATGGCTTTCCTTTTATTGATTTTGTTCCCAGTCACTTGACAGCTACATAGAAACAAATAGAAATTTCAAATTAATTTTTAATTGATTTGATTTTTAATTTGATATTTGTTCTTATGTAGCCCTTGCACAAGGTCATTAAAATATATACATAGGTTGAAATGCACTGAGCTTGCTCTAAAATTAAAAAATAAATACCTTCCACTGAGCACTGGGAGACATATCTCCCCCTTTTTCCTTGGACTCCATTCAGTGCTCCCCAGTATTTGCCTCTTCTGTTTCTTTTTTACTCTGAAATGCAGTGGCAGCTGGAGGCTTCCATGTCTGTGGGGCAATGAATCCAGACCAGGTTTTAATCTGGAGTTTACAGGAGCTATCCAAAGTGCTGAGTCCATTTTAGGAACAGCATTCCACACTTTAAGGTTCAGCGCAAAGCTCAGAGCAGATTTGCCACCCACTACCCCGAAACAGAAGGTACCAGCCACCACAGCTTGGAAGGCAATGGAGGCAGCCGTGCAAATGCCAGCCAAAATGAGTAACTTGGGAAAAGACGGAGCCCAGCCCAAGCGAGCCCGTAGCAAAGGCAAATCCCCTTTCGTATTTCTCATGCTAACACAAGGAACAATGGCTAAGCCATGGGAAAAAGCCAGCGAAGACATACTTTTTATGTTTAAAAAGATATTATGGTAAAATCAGTAATAATTATTGGGAAGGAAGCACAAGCCCCTCCAGGCAGTAATGATTTTAATACTGCATGAGGAGAAAACTCTTGTTAAAAAAAGGAAGAAGAAAGCCCCCTGACTCTCAGCTTAATCGCTTGGCTCCATCCCAGAAAGCCTTCCTTGGAATGGTCTGTGGTTGCAGGAGGATCTTCCCCAAACAAACAACCAAGCAGCAAGCTGCTAATTGGCCTGCGCTCGTTTGGGTGGGATGAATGGATCAAGGCGGTGGGAGAAAAACAGTGCTCCAGCCGTTTGCATTTTCTTAATGACAGTAAATTATTTCTCACACACAAAAGGCGCTTCGTAAACCTCTCAAATTGCTATCAAATTATAATTTCTCTTTTTCTCTCTGTCACCCACCGCTCATCTCCTGACTCTCTTCCTTCCTTCCTTCCTTCCTTCCTTCCTTCCTTCCTTCCTTCCTTCCTTCCTTCCTTCCTTCCTTCCTTTCTTTCTAGCAGCAAGTGGTTTTGGGGTTTTTTTTGCAGTAGGGGGCTTGTTGCTCTCATTTGTTTTGCAAAAGCTCCTCTCTCACACACGCACCCTTAGCTTTCTGGCAAGACAGAATGACTTTGTTGTTTATTTTCTGACAGCTATTATTACTATTTTTTTTCATTGCTCTGGTGTCGGATTAGTGATACAGAAGTAAATTAGATTTTGGCAGAGGGGTGCAAATTATAGCTCTTACATCTGCAAAACTGCTCAAAATGTTCATAATGTGAGTGTGTACACAGACACACACACGCACACCGTTCTTATTTTGGCCTCTGCAAGAAGAGAGCAACCCACCTAAATGATGGCATGCTATTTTAACCCAAAGAATCATAGAACCAGTTGCCTAAATCTGATGGTTTAGTCCCGACTCATGCAAACTCAATTGTCTGCTCATCAGGACTTCTTGGAACTCAAAAAAAAAAAAAAGTTTTTTCAACAATTTTTCAAATGTTTTTGAATATTTGTTCCATCTCCGGGCTGTACAACGTCACCCTTCAGCATTGATGGACTGTTGCATAAAGTTACTCTGTTGAGTAAAGTTACTCAGTGGAGGATCTCAACCTAACACATCTCTCTCTCTTTGAAAAGGGTTCCCCTGGGAAGTTCCATTTATTTATCCCCATTAAAAGAGGTTGCGGGGGAATGGAAGCCCCTCACCCAAATGACTTTTTATGCTTAAGAGGCAAGACTGCCTGCTAAATGATTTACTTTATGCCTACCCGTTATTGGCTCCCCACCCACATCGCCCCACAACTAAAACACCCATAATTGTTTCTTGGCTTTGAATCCTATTCTTCCACCAGCCCCTTCAGCATTCTGCTCCGTGCAGTGAAAAAGATTAGCTGCTAAGTTATTTTGAGTGCTTTACATCAAAGGGATTGTAATGCCATAAAATTAACGGTGTATTACCCAGGTGTTCATAAAAATGGAAAGCAATATGAAGATTTCAGAGCATGGGGATATCAGCTTGGTTAACATATCTTCCAGGGGGAGGGGGAGGAAATGGGGGAGGGAATGAAATACCTAAAATGCAGGCATTTTGTGGGTGAAAGACTATTGGGATAAAGCAAGCCACGAGAAGAGTTAACCAAGAAGCTGGGGTGGAGTTAGAACAGCACAGCAGCTGTTGGAATTGCAACCAGTACCTTCCTGATGTTGTGGCTTGAGCAATCAATGGACTACCGTGTGGTCTAGTGGGGGGGGGATGCCACAGTGCAGCAGGTAGGTTTTCGTGAGATTACTATTTGCATCCTGTAGATTCTCTGGAGGTGAAGTCCTTCACCAGCTCCTAAGCCTAGAGCATCCCAGGTGCCTCTTTTGTCTCACTTTTCTCCCCCACATCCAAAGGTCACCCATGTCCTGACTACTTGTCGGTCCCATCTTCTGGCTATCCAACAGCCATTATGGAATTTCTCCTGAGGGATGAGCCAGACCCCTCTCCCGAACATTTCCAGGAGGAGGAAGAAATGAGGACAACCACTAGGTCAAAGTCAGGGGTGTCGTTATGTGGAGGAGGCAAAATGAGAGTGTCGCCTCCTACTGACATTTTCCTTCAGACCCATCCAGTTTCTAGCATTGCTATAACTTAAACTTTTAGCTCAGGATTTAGAAGCAGAGTGTAGGCATCCAAAGAGAAGGAGCCAGCAAAGAGAAACACAGCAAACAGAAGAAGTCTCATTGTGAAGGATTTTCAAGTTCTCAGCCTCTGCAATATGAAAAATTGGGGAGTGGAAGGAAAAATTCATCTCGGGGGAAAACTTTCGGGGAGCAGTGCCTCCATTTCCCCCCATAGCTACACTCTGCTTGGAGCTGATGGGGAAAAGGAGGAGAGAGGGGCAGGCTGTGAGTAATACTGTGCCCAGTTCTGGGTACCACATTTCAGGAAGGATACTGACAAACTGGAAGGTGTTCAGATGACAACCAAAATGATCAAAGGCTTGGAAACCATGGAGCCCTATGAGGGAGCCTGGAGAAGAGAAGGTTAAGAGGTGACACGATAGCCATGTTTAAATATTTGAAGGGATATCATAGGTACGAAGATTTGAGCAGCTTGTTTTCTGCTGGTCCAGAGATTAGGACACGGTGGAGCAATGGATTCAAAGTGCAGGAAAAGACATCCCACCTAAACGTGAGGAAGAACTTGCTAACGGCAAGAGCAATTTGACAGTGGAATACGCTGCTGCCTGGAAGTGTGGCGGAGTCTCCTTTTTGGGAGGCTTTTAGGCAGAGGCTGGATGGCCATCTGTCAAAGGGAGGGCTTTGGTTGAGTCTTCCTGCATGGCAGAAGGGGGTTGGATTGGGTGGTCCTTGGGGTCTCCTCCAGCTGTAGGACTCTATGGTGTTGTGATCCTATGAGTCATGTGGATGGGGACCTGTTTTCCCCACGGCCTTCTGTCCCTGTCCCCACGCTCCAGCCCAGCCCTCCCTAACCCTCTCCTTTCTTTTTTTGCAAGCCTTCCTTTTGCAAGACTTCAATGCCTCCAGTTTTCTGCAGGAGAAGCTCAGCCGCCTGCTCCCCTCCATCCCTGCTGACCCCAATCAGCCTCCTCGAACCAGAGACGGGGCCCAAAGCCGACCCCCATCAGTCAGGGTTGGCTGGTCAGGAGCTGGGGAGCTGAACCTATTAACCCTTTGTGAGATTTGGAGTCCAGTGGCCTGCTCTCCCCTCCTTCTTTGCAGCAGGGGCTGGGGAGGGAGGATTTCTATGCTGAGGATGGTGAGGCAGCTCCTTCACAAAGTTGGGGGGGGGATGAAAGGATTTGGTGATGAAAAATGTAGAGGAAATGACAAATCTGAGCAGCTCAAAGGTTAGGAAAATGTTCTGGAAATTCCCCCCGACAAGCTGCCATCTTTAATAAATCTCCTTCCTCGGCTCCCCCAGCCACAGGCTCACCTGTTCCCTTCCGTGGCTTTCAGCCGCACCATTGCCAGCCAAGAGGGAATTCTTGCAGGCCACGGTGGCCAAAGCAATGACAACAATGCCAAATAGAAGAGGCCTTTGGAAGTGGGGGAGGGGATCCCTTCAAAGTCCCCCCCCGTCCCGTTCCCCAGTTGCTGAGTGCCATTTCCGTGCGGGCTCTTAAAGAGAATTATTCATTAGTCAGCACAGAACAATCGATGGAGCATTCCAACAATTTATACATTGACTCTGTTTACCCAGCGGACCCTCTTTGATAATATTATTTATGTTTTGAAATAACTCCATTGGTGTTCAATAGCGCCGTGAGGGCCCTTGGGGAGCCCAGCGCAATCAAATTACGAAGACGTACGGTTTGCTTAGAGCGCAGCAAGCACACGGACATCGATGGCACAGCGCATCGTGACTGGGCTTTCCAAAGGCCCCCTCCCCGCCTTCCAGCCATTACACAACCTTCTTAATAGCATTTGCGGGGCAGGGAGGGACGCATCCAGAGGAACCGGGCCTCCTACTCAGCCAAGTGAGACCCCCGGCTCTAAAGGGAGTCTGACTGCAGCCATTCCAGGGGCTTTAGAAGAGAAGAAGCCCAGGTCACGTATCACATCTGGGGCCAGAGCGCCAATTAAGCTTCTCTGTCGCTTGTGATACTGGAGGAGAGAGAGAGAGAGAATGAGAGAGAGAGAACAGGGAGGCCTGTGGACTGGCAGCCACCCCTGCCTTTGAAAAATATGGGAGGGGGTTAAATGAAGAAACGTCCAACTGGCTGGGAAACAGCCAGCAAAAGGCTCTGGACTTCCCCACATCACCTCTCTGTGGACTGCACATTTATGTCCAGAATGCACACCTTGTGCATATTGCCGGAAATATCCACAAGTAGCCAATTATTGGGAGACATGATTATTGACAGAGCATTCCAGACATCATGTATTATGGGATGCATAATGTCAGTAATGACTCAGATCCTGCAGAGGAGTCATCAATGCAATAAACAGGAAGGGGGACAAACCCACTAAAATCTATAAGATCACGCCAAAAAGATGAGGAGCATTAGCCAGTGCCAGTTGTGTGGTAAGTGCAGAGCACTTGTCAGAATCCTTCGGTGTCATATGAACCATAAACTTCCTCGTGCATGCATTTGCATTTTTTTGGCCTTTGGGTAGTGGAAGTGTTCAGTTCCTGGAAGCATACCTGGAGTCCCACAAGGGTACATGTTTCACATGCAGTTTCACATTCTCAGAAGGGGCATAACTAGTGGTCACTGCCTTCTATGTGCCACTTCCTTCACTAGGACTGCAGAAACAGCCACTTGGAATTATCCCCCATTGTGCCCAAGGAGACAAGAGGCAGGCAGATTGGTAGATATCCAACCAGTTGAGCAGTGTTGCTCTTCAGCAAACGGGTGATGTAGCACAACCACTGTCTAAAGTCATGAGTATAGATGTACGCTACACCAGCCTGATACAGGATCCTGATCACAACCTTAGAATCATAAAATCTAGTGTTGAAAAAGACCCGCGAGGCCATCCAATCTGACCCCATTCTGCCATGCAGGAAGACACAATCAAAGCACTCCCTCTGACAGATGGACATCTGGCCTCTGTTGAAAAACTTCCAAAGAAGGAGGAGACTCCACCACATTCCCAGGCAGCAGTGTATTCCACTATCAAAGTGTTCTTACCATCAGGAACTTCTTCCTAATGTTTGGGCGCAGTCTCTTTTCCTGAAGTTTGATGTCCTTCCTCCATTCCTCTCTGCAGCAGCAGAAAACAAGATTGCTCCATCCCCTAAGTCTTCATGTTACAGTTGACACTGAGTGGATGATAGTAATGGCAATAGTAACAGATTAATAAGTGATTAATAGTAACAGATTAATAAGCTGGGCAGGAACGGCTTTGTTGAAATAACCACCTCCTGGCTACAAGACACTCACATGGCTGCCTGTCTGGATGCTTTTAGCTAAATAGTCAGTTCAGACTGCTCCTCTTTGGTCCAAAGCTTGGAAAAGTTACTTTTTGGACTACAACACCCAGAATCCACCAATCAGCATGTCCTCAGACTGTGCTGGCTCAGGGGTTCTGGGAGTTGTAATTTTAAAAAACCCTAAGTTGTACTGCTGGTCCCAAACACAGAAGAGTCACCAAATAAATGATAACTTCAAACTTGGCCAACTCTGCAGTGACCCTATTGCAAGCTTGGCCATCCTGCACCTAAAATGACCCCTCTCCTCCTAATAATCATGGTGAAATGTCCCCTCAACCCTAAGATATCATTTGCAGCAAAAATGTTCTTGGAAAAAAATAAAAAGCCTCCAGGAGTCCTGGGGCCACAATGACGCCAGGGGCCACATGCAACTCATGGCCCACACTGCGGTTTAGGGTCTTGCCGGGAGTGCCTTTGTGCCTTCCCTGGCTGCTCCTGTGCTGTGCTGTTGGCCCTTTACACCTGAGGAGTGCCTCTGTCTCTCCCACTCCCTGTTTGCAATGCCTGTGTCCCTCTGCCAGGCTGGCAGCCAGCCCGGCTGGGCAGTGCCATTCAAATCCTCCAGGTATCTGTTGTTTGCTAAGCTCCCTTCTTGACTACATTTGCAGAGTAAACATTTTAGGGCATCACAGATCAATCGACAAAGACTAAATAAATAATAATGCAACAAAAAGCCTTTTGCTGTCTTCCCTCTCTCCGTCCCCTTCTCTTCAGCTTTTCTTTTTTTCCCCCCAGTGGTTTCAGATCCCTGGCATTGGCTTTCTTGGTGACAGAATGCAGCATAATAAATTCAGAAAGTGCCGCTTTTACATCCACCAGGGCCAAACTTACGTGCAGAGTCCAAATGGAAACAACTTGGGAAAATTATATCCAGTGAAATCAGTCAAGGGCATTGGGTTCTCCGGCTGCTCGGATCGGCCCCAGTTATGGAGTTATTTTAAATGTAGGCAAAAGAAACCCTTTCCTGGAAGTAAGTTACATTTCAGGAAAGAGTTACATTTCAAGAAAGGGAACTGGATTTCAAAAGTAATGTAATGAGTGGGAAGGAAGTTTAGTATATTGGTGTCATATTGTCTGCTGATTTGTAAATATCTCTTTGGGAGCCATTTTGGTGTACATTTAATCAAGTTTTGTGCCATTTGATCATCAGCATTGGCAAAGGTTACAGAAAAATAGCAAGTAGTGAAACTTTCTAACTTTCTAAACATTGTAATGAGTAGCATGAATGAGTTTTTTTTTTACACACCGTGACCAGAGTCCTGTGGATTTTATGCACACATAGACATCTAATGCAGAACAACCACATTCTGATACATTGCAGAAGTGGTTGGGGAAGCACTCTGGTGTATGGAATACTGTTTTGTGTGGACATGCATTGCACATAGCATGTGAATGCTGGTATGCATTGTGGTTGTGTAGACTGTTCCAAGTTTGGTGTCTTGGTTCAGTTGTACAATGTTAGGCTTGCAAAAGATTTATGCTTTACAATCCTGGTGTATAATTTTAGTCTATGGCCATTTCCGCACAGAAGTGGTTGGGGAAGCACACTGGTGTATGGGGTACTGTTGTGCATGGACATGCATTGCACATAGCATGTGAATGCTGGTATGCATTGTGGTTGTGTAGACGGTTCCAAGTTTGGTGTCTTGGTTCAGTTGTACAATGTTGGGCTTGCAAAAGTTTCATAGCACAATATCTGCGTAACTCTGCATGCAAAGATTTATGCTATACAATCCTGGTGTATAATATTAGTCTATGGCCATTTCCGCACAAGGCTGTTGTAGCGCTATGATTCCACTTGCAACATCCTATGGAATCCTGGGGTTTGCAGTTTAGGGAGGGGCCTTTGAGGAAGGAGAAGACAAGCCTTTGAGGCCCCTCCCGAAACTGCAAACCCCAGGATTCCATAGGATGTTGCAAGTGGAATCATAGCACTATAACAGGCTAGTGTGGAAATGGCCTATAACAAGGAAAGGGAAAGGGACCCAACCCCAGTAAAGCAGGATTCATTCCACGGCAGCAAAGGCACAATAAGCATTTTCAGGACGCTGGACAGCACCCAGCTGAATTATTTAATTCCTGACTCAGAGCTTGGCTCCTCCAGTTGAGAATGAAGAAACCTTTCTCTCTCTGAAACCCTGGAGATAGAAAGGACCCCCAACCCCTAACAGTCCCCCAAAAGCCCCTGAAGGCTCCTCCACACACTGCAGGGGATTTGCGGTGGCTTGGTCTTGAATAGGTAGTTAAGGCCCCGTAGCTTTACCAAGGGCTTACAGCTAGTGAAGGTTAAAACTGCTGGAACAACTTTACTGAGGGGGATCAATACAGCCGTTTGCATGGTCTGGCTGTGAGAAATTTCACAATTAGAATGTGAAAGCTACTCAAAGAATACTTGCCAATTTGCTCATGGAAGAATAGTCTAAGCAAGTGAAGACACCCCCTCCCCATATTGTAAACCACAATAAGATATTTCATTCCCGTGTCAAAGTGAAAAGAATTTTCACATTTTTTTCACTTTATATTTTTTAAAAAAAGTTTATGTGAAAATCTTTTGACTTTTTTTCACACAATAATGTATTTTGCTTAAAACTATTGTTTGTCAGATTAATGTGTTTTATGTAGAGAAGATCCAAGTTCCTGCATCAGACATCTAGCCGCAGTGTTGTAGCTATACTTTAACTCCCCATCTGACCCCTGAAATCCACATTAAAATCAAATCAGTGATATAGACACCATCAAAGCCCTCCCTTTGGGAGGTGGCCATACAGACTCTGCTTGAAAACCTCCCGAGAAGAAACTCAACCATGGTCCATTCAGGCAGCAGTCTATTCCCCTATTGAACTGCTCTCGCCCTCAGAAAGTTCTTCCTAAGGTTTAGGTGGAATCTCTTTTCCTGGAGTTTGAAGCCATTGCTCCGTAGTGTCGCTCTCTCTGGAGCAGCAGAAAACAAGCTGGCCCCATCTTCCCAAATGACATCCTTTCAAATATTTAAACATGGTTATCATGTCCCCTCTTAACCTTCTCTCCAGGCTAAGCAGAGCCAGCCAATGGTGATTCTCAGATCCCAGGGCCTGGACCTTCCCCTCTGGTCCTCAGGGTGAAGAGGAGGAATCTCAGGATAAGAGAGCTGCTTTGAAAAGTGTGACTTTGTGGAGGGAGAGGAGAGAAAGGGTGATGTCACAGGGAAGTTTCAGCCATAGAGGCAACCCAGGAAAATGGTCCCTGGGGCCCCAATGAAGGATTTACGAAGGATACTTAGTTCTTGCTTTTAGTGTGCCCTTTTAGGGTCTGTAAGCCAACCCCCATCTGTGGACTATCTCCTTTTCGCCCCTTCCTCCCTTGTTCTAAAAAATATCAAGAATGGCTGCAACCTGTTGGCTCCCATTTCCCCTGAGCATGATTACCTGGCTGGATTTCACGTATCCAGGGCTAAATGGATTTTGAAATATCTATAGCAAAGAAGCGATATTTCCCCAGGCCAGAAAACAGCAGGGAAAAGAAGACATGGCCAAGACAAGAGGCACAGCTCTCCTCCTCCTCCTCATCCAGGTCAGGCATGTCCTTTCCAATGTGGGTGCAAGAGTAGAGGGGAGAGTCAGCCATCTGCAGCTTGCAGCTCTGGTTGCACAAACATCTTGGGCAACATGCTTCTCAGTCCCTCCCCATTTAATACCCTCTGCTCCTTAAATGGAACTGAATCTAACTGAGTGGTGGATAAACATTAGTTTCACAGCTCACAAAGCAGAACTGCTGGCGACTGGCAGGCTGGCTGTAATGAGTTCTTCTTGAGACCCCTGGGAACATTTAGATTGGGTTCTTCTCTCCCCTGGCTGCCAGTCAAAGCACTGGGGAGGGTGGGAGGTGGACTTGGGGAAGGGGGAAGGAGGGAGGGAAGGAAGGAAGGAAGGAAGGAAGGAAGGAAGGAAGGAAGGAAGGAAGGAAGGAAGGAAGGAAGGAGGAGTTCTTTCCCCCTGAACCCATCCATAGCAACAATTCCCTTCAATATTCATATATGTGTCACCATCATCTTTATGTGTTGTTGCTGTATGCCTTCAAGTCATTTCTTACTTATGATGATCCTAAGGTGAAACCATCATGGGGTTTTCATGGCAGAATTTCTTCAGAAGGGGTTTGCCCTTGCCCTTCTCTGAGGCTGAGAGAGTGTAACCTGCCCAAGATCACCCAGGGATTTCCACAGCTGAGTGGTGATTCAAACCCCGGTCTCCGGAGATGTAGTCCAACAGGAGACCAAGAGAAAGCCTCCCTTGAAGATCTGAAAATCTGGGCCGGCTCATGTAGGGTGATAAAATCTTTATCTGGCTTCAACCAGTGCTTTGACTCGATCCAACACTGGAACTAACAGCATCCGGTCCCTTATTTTCTCCCAGCTCAGTGGCTGGCTGGTGGCTTCCATGAATACATTCTGGGTTTTAGTGTGAACCTCAAAGAAACTGCCCAAGATGTTGAACCATTCAGCACATCAGATAGCTTTGCTGATGCTCAAAGTAAAAAGGAGAATGGATTCCCCGTCCCAAAGACATGGAAGCTACCAGCTGCAGCTTGCGGTTGCCAAATTGGATCTGGTTTATAGAGACACTGCAATAAACAATTAATGCATTTATTTTATAGTCATTCCAGTTTTCCTGCTGATGAGCCCCACTGCTATATTTTGTTATTCTTAAGGGTGGGCTGTGCCTTTTATGAAATGCTATGATTTTAGACCTCATTTTTATATAATATAAGTCAACTTGTGAGGGATTGATCCAAAAAATGTCAGCTAAACAAAGGAACAAACAGCAATAATTGTTGGAGCTGGTTCTATCTCCACCATCCCGGTTTCACTAAACCCATGCTAGACCTGACCAAGTTCAATATAATTAGAAAGTCACTTAATTAAAAGCATTAAAAGGAGAGATGGTGGATGGAAATATCCCTTTAGCTCTATCACTTGTTTAACGTACACCACTTAAGCCCTGATCTCTGTTTCTGTCTCCTGTTGCTGATTTAAGAGAGATAATAATAAATGTATAATGATCATTGATGGATTAAGATGTGTATTCATGAATCTCAATTTCTCTCTCTCTCTCTCTCTCTGGCTACAATTCCCACAAGTAACAAAAAGGGGGGAAAAACTTCACAGATGTTCATTTTATTAACATTCTCATTTGATGAGCTCCATGTTCCGTTCCCTGGCTTGGCACAAATACTGCCACCCTCACTCAGAAAGTAATGTACTTTTGCTAGTGTTCTGTGCAGCTAGAACGCTGCACGCAACATGGCGCATGCAAAATAAAAATCAAGAAAGAAATTATCCTCTAGCAGAAGAGCACCCCTCTTTTTTTCTTCCAGAACATTTGTGTAGTCCTAGGTTTAATTTTTTAAAAGAAAATTCAAAGAAATTCTGAAATAGGTTCTTAACACTGTAATAAACACTGAGATTCTTGAATCAGTTGCCAAAGGACAAGCAGGAGCATTGCCAGGCGAGTCACAAGACCACCATGACAATAAAGGGATCAGTGTCATCTGGTTCCTCTCATGTTGGTAGGCTGGGGAATCCATTCCAGATTTTGGGTAGCCTTAAAAGAGCTGTCCAAGGTACTGGGCCCATTTAACAAAGGAGTTCAGCACCTTGGAGAGATCCTTTGGAGCCTGCATTAAACCACAGGGTGCATTCATTGCCCAGCTGACAGGAGAGCCACCAACTGCCCACAGAAAGGGAAAGATGTGGCAAGGCAACAAGGATTTGAAAACGGAGCCCCATGCAGCCCCACTGATTGGCTGCATCAAATTACACAACCCCAGCACGATAACCAGTTCCACTGTCAACATTTCAGCACTGTCAGGAAGGGTGTGTTGGGGCCCTTGGAGGGGATCAGGGGAGAAATTGGGCTCTGGTTCCCATATGATCACCTACCCTGCTTTAAGACTTAACAAAACAATAAAGAAAAAAGTTCTAGCCGCCACTCACTCACATGAACAGACTAATTTGAAACTGTAGAATATCCTGAAAATTGCACAGTGTTTCTTTCCTGCTTGCCTACCTGCGTACCTCCCTCCCTGTCACAGAGATTGGCATTCCAGTGCAAGGAAGAAGGGGAAATGTCCCCCATTCTCTCTGTGGCAGAGAAAACCCAAGGGCCAGTTAGCATAACATATACATAGTAATTACATTGTTGGCCTCTTAGCACTTCCTTTGAAGATATGAACAGCCATTAGCTCCCTGCCGAGTCCCATTGCTCTGGTTGGCAGGCAGGCAGGCGGCCAAAAGGGTTTCTCCAGGTCAGCTTGGGCTTCCTGCTGCCGCCTTCATAATTTGCAACAATTTTGATCCAGCAGATAATGAACAATAAAAACAAGTGTTTTTTTGTTTTGTTTTATTTTCATTTCCAAAGGAAAAGAACATGTTTTTGCAGAGAAGGGGAGGTAACCTATCCAAAAGGGGGAGTTTCGGGAGGGAGCATTTTTGGCTGTCCTGGTTGCTTCAAGGACCCAAGGAGCAAAAGAGTGGCACATGGAATCACTGCTTTTTTCCACCTGTTCTAGTGTGCTTCTTCAAATGTACTGCATGAATGCAAGAAGAGTGTTTACAAGACCATCTGTAAGACAGATAGACCCATTAAGTATCAGGTAGTGGCTGACAAATGTCTCTGCAAGTGTGCAGACATTGCAGAGGATGGACAGAGTTAGTTTTTTCTTTCCCCAGCACCTGGAAATTGGGGTCAGGCCCTCTAAGCTGAGGGGACATGGCTCCCAAGTAGTCTCCAGCATCTCTAGGGAGAAGAGAACCCACTCAGACACACCAACAGAACCACCTCAGGATATCTTTCACGTCATCTCAGAGCTACTGCTGTGCCTGGGTTTGGAGGACAAAGCTTGCTTAAGAAGCAAAGCACCCCAGAAAGGGAGGACAAAGCACCTGCCTTGGGAGATGAAGCAAGCTTGTTTTCTGCCGCTGTGAAGGATAGGATGTGAGCCCTATCTGTTTTATACTGAACAGGATATTTCAAAACACAGGTGTTCTTTTACATTATATCCCAGAGACATCGGATTTAGCTGATGGCCAACCTGGTTGGATCTTGCAAGATCTCACTGTTGCCCAAAGACTTGTACTTCAGGCTAGAAAGATAAATATTCTCCATCTATTATTCAATAACCCAAAGATCTCACTACTTTTAGCAACTCCTGAATGTCTTATTTTATAGATGCCATCTTCGAGAATATGTGACTGGCTTCTATCACTGTACATGTCTGGCCCACAGAAATAGCCTATGTAGGTCCCTCTTTCTCCTGCTGCTTCTCCTCCTCTTTTCTTTGTAAACATACTTCTAAGAATCCAATTGATAACCACAACAACAGCTGGTCAAATGGGTTCAGACTAGAGGAAAGGAGATACTCTGGCTAAAAGCTAGGAAGAAATTCCTGAGTGCAAGAGCTGTTCCTGGAAGGAAGGGTTGTTGGTCGGTGGAACTGACTCCCCAAGAGGTTGGTGGAATCTCTTGGTACCAGAGATTTTGAAGCAGAGACTTGATAGACACTTGCTGGAGATAGTTTACATATGGACTCCTGCATGGCGGGTGGAGTAGGGGGTTACACTAGATGGTCTTTGGGGTCCCTGATAGCGCTATGATTCTATGAGTTAATGTCTCTAATTCACCCCACTGGTTAAGCACCTCCCAATTCTAGTACCCCCCTTTCAATTTTGATCATGACGGCATCTATTTCAAGCAACTGTATGGAAGAACATCCCTTCTCTTAAAACAGAGGTGACTTGATCTCATTTTCTTGAGGAATGGGAGTGAGAAACCTTAAGCTGATGGAGAAAGGAGCCCATTTCATTGTGGGATCATGGGTTTGCTCCGCTCCCCTGCTATTTCAAGGGGAGAAATGTGATGATATCATTTTCTTGAGTTAAGTGACACTCTCCTTTTAGTTGCTGTAGGGTCACCGTGACAGGGACGCTTTTCTCCCTCCACCTTCCCCATTGTGTGTGTGATCAGTGGCTCCACTGGTGGGGATTTTTGGGGAGTGTGTGTGTATGTGATATCACTTTGATCAGCCAGTTATTCATAGGCTAGGAAGCTTTTAATGGCCCAAGAGGGCCCACTCCAAGTACAATTAAAAGCGTGGCAATTTATTGCCAAATGTTAACCAAACACTTTCAGCAGCGGCGCTGTCAGGATGACGACAGTGTGTCTGAAGAGCAGGAGGGAAGAAAGAGACCTTTGAAACTTCCCTATCTCCACTCAGCCTCTGCGATCATTAACTCCGTCTCCTAAAGGTCACTGAACAATGCACATTGTTGCTGGCTTTAATGGATTTTCCCAAGACGTGATTATTTCTTGACTCAAGAGTCTGGCGCTGATAATACAGAGGTAGACAGAGCAAACCCCTCGCCGCCCTTCTGATGTAGTGCTTAGGAACTTGAGAAACCCCAGCTATCAGTCACAAGGATTCCAGCAGCTTAGAGAAGTTCATAACTTTGCACTTGTCGGGAACTCGCTTTGGCTGAGGTGGCTTCCGACCAGCGCCGCGTAGCTCGGGGACCAGCCTTTCCAGTCCAGAGGGAACCTGCCTCTGAGCAGATTTTGGAAATCAGTACCAGCTGTGCATACCCCCCCCATACTTCTGAGGCAGGAACAGACACACACACACACACCCCTCTATTATTCTGTCAACAGCCACTGTCCAAGGTCCCCCCCAACCACTCGTGCATGTGGATGGAGGCTATGCTCAGGCTGAGGCCCTACATTGGGGCTGGATGGGATGATTTACACACTATTTGTGCTATGCTTATCTTGTGCTAGATGGCAGCAATGCAAAAGTAAGCCAAGGTACCAAATGTGCAGCCAAATGCACAATGCACCACATGTGAATTCCACCTCAGACTAGATGCAGATATTAAACATTAGACAAAAATTTCCAACTAATTCCATAGGAGAACTTACATATGTAGAAACACCAATGAGATTCTAGCCACAGTGTTCCTTTGCTCACAAAAACAGCTATCCTTCACAGACTCTAAAACCCAGGGTGTTGGTTCTTTGGGTAAAGACTCTGGAAGATGCCTCATGCCAAGATATCCCTGTGTGGTCTATCTAATCTAGCAGTGTCTGCTCTAATTTGAAGTACTCACCCTTCTGCGTTACCAGCAGGATTCAGTCTTACCTGGAGATCTCTGGTCTTCCCTTGTGGTGGTCTTCCATCCAAGGACCCACCAGGGTTGACTCTACTTCCTGCTGAAAGCAGCCCAGTTGGCGTGTTTTATGGTATAGTATGGTGGTTCTCAAAAATATACAATTTGTTCTATAAATCATTATCCATTATGCTCAGCTCCTCCAGTGTATGAAACAATTAGTTGGGTATGACGTGGTTCCTTAGTGCCCATGAACGTGGATTCAAAGCCATGTGCCCTAGAGAACAGATGCATCCATTTTCCATTCAAAATTTTGCCTTCTAGAGCCACCCCCACCCCACCCCAGCTTGGAGAGAGAGATAAACCCCACAGACTGGTAATGCTAGGAGATCACAAACAATGCTCTTAACTGGTTGTCCTCAAAAGGAGGAAAGAGATTTGAACTGAATACACAATCTGTATGCAATGTGGACTGTGCATCCATGAGCAACATATTCAACAGTTGCCACATGTGCAACTCCACTTCTGCAACCTTGAACTGAATGCTGGCGTTCCATATTATGAAAATATGTCCAGCTTTTTCTGCAGGAGAACATGCACATGCAGAATTGCTCAGGGAAACTTTAGTGGTGTCCAAGCCTTACTATGTTACACGTTGTCTTCCAGGGAATGCTCAGCTTTTCTCCTTGGCAGAGGGCATGCTGCAGCCCAGTGGGGTACGCACTGCTTCTCTTAATTTTGTGGCATGCATTCTGTGTGTACATCACATGCATTCTGTGTGTACATCACATGGCTTAGACAGATCTCAGGCTGCTGCATGGTGGCATACATCACTCCGGTTTCTGCAGGCTACCCATCCTGAGAGCACTCTCAAGGCTGTAAACAGATGATTCATAAACCAGATGCAGACAGTAAAAGCGGAACAGGTCACAACCCCAAGAGCAGTGCCAAGTTTCTAAATGGAAAGTAGGAACAGCATAAAAAGAGAGAGAGAGAGAAAAACAGTTTGCAAAACACAACAGCCAGTGTGAAAGGAGAGGCAACAGAAAAAGCTTAGAGAGAGCACCCATGCTCTCTGTCACTACCTCCGGTGTTATTCCATCACTGTGGTTCCTTCATATTCCTTCCTCCTGGTTTGAAAGAGGTGCCCAAGAGTCAGACAAGCAATAGCAAAGTGAGGTCTTGCCTGCTTTCTTCTGCCTAATCCCCAGGTTAGCATGAAAGAGAGCATTTCCTAACAAATCCTTTGGTTAACATTAAATTTTCAGAAATGGTGTACAGTTCCCAATGCAGTAGGATTAATTCTCTGATTTGCTTTGCATTTCATTGCAAATTCTTAGCATAAAAACACATGCACACACATACACACACACACACACACCATGATAATGAAAATAATTGAATTCAATACTCAAAACACATTCTGACATCCACTCTGAGCTCTTGGAATGTATAGGGAGAAATCTAACAAAATTGTGAGCAGTGCTGAACATATATATCACAACCTGCCCTCAACCATAGGGACAGAAAATACTATAAATATGAACAAACCAGCTCATCTTTCCAAACAAGGGAGCCTAAAAAGCAATAAAGAAGATTTGCATGTTATCTATTTATGCAGAAAAAGAATTCCAAAGGCATTGGGCTGCTCCACAAAAGATCAATTTCATTTCAGTATTTGTAATTTGTGGTTTTACTTTTCTGATGCTCATGCTTTGTACGTGAGATTGTCAGCTGCTCTGAGCAGAGAGAAATGGCAAGGCAAAAATTAAATCAAATCAATAACTTTCTCGCACACTGGAGCTACAACAAAAAGTTGCTGTGAAGTCTAGGATGCCACATTGTGTTTGTACAGTGTAAATCTACATTCTCTTAATTTCATTGTGGTGCAACACCGCCTTTCTGCCGAACACCAACATTTTCCAACCTATGGCACGTGTGCCAGTGTGCTAGCTCATTGCCCCATTGTGAAATGGAGATCACATAATGTTTTTTTGCAATCCCAAAGAATCAAACAGAACATTGAAGGCTCCGATGAATAATTATGCACCATTCAGAAAGGCACGACTGCATGTGAAATGGTTACATTGGTTACAACATCAATAGTCATCACAGTGCTGAAGCTATGTGAGTATAGCATTACACCTCCCCAGCAGTGTATAGGATCTCGGCCCATTTTGATATGGTGGCCACAGAGTCACATGCTTCCACGCCTAAATTTTAACATGCTGGAAAATTCCCTAGATAGCAACTATGTTGTTAAGACTAGGGCCATTTCCGCACGAGTCTGTTATGGTGCGATGATTCCACTTTCAACCTCCTATGGAATCCTGGGGTTTGCAGTTTCAGGAGGGGCCGACTGGCCCCTTCTGAAACTGCAAACCCCAGGATTCCATAGGAGGTTGAAAGTGGAATCATCACGCTATAACAGACTTGTGCGGAAATGGCCTAGAATAAGAGAAGGCAGGCAAATTGAAATAAGAGTTGACCCCCACCCCCAGCCAAGAGTTGACCCCCATCCCCAGCTCTTGCATAAAGATGCCTTGGGCTGCACTTGAAGAAGTTTGAACCATATGTATACACACACACACACACATATTCAGGGTACTCTTCCCTGCTTCAAACCGACTTTGAGCACCTCCGAATTGGCCCTGCTTTGCATAAAACCTTCTGCTTTGAGCAGGTGGGGGAATGACTGAATGCAAGCGCTGAAAGGCCTCTTCTCCCTCTGTGCTCGTGGATAAATAATTCTGCTGCCTCTCTTTATTAGAAGCTCAGTTCCTATTATTCCTCGCTGCAAGGATGCTTAGATCACAGCCACTCCACGGGAAATAGCCTCCATCTATTTGTTTATCATCAAAACTTTGCATTTCTGCTGTAAGTCAGCTCGATGCCTCGGTCTTTTCAGCTAGCTGGATAGGTTAAAAATAAATGTAGTTTATTTATTTTTTTCCTCCTCGTATTCTCAGCACAGCATAGAAGAGATGGTAGATATTTTGTTCTCTGCTGTGTAGACTAAATTCAAGGTGAAATTAGGAGGGCAGATAATTAAAAACCTGCTGGTTTCTACTCTATAACTCAAAGAACTTTCAGTTGGATTCTGTTGTTCCAGAACAGCCACCCTGGGAACTTCAAACTCTGACCAGTTTTAATATTAATAATATTTAATATCTAGCAATATTTAATAATGATGATGGGTTTTTTTTTTTGTCATCTATTACTTAATCTTATTGGTTGGAGGTCCTTCTTGTTACCCCCATGACCTGTGCTTTTAACTTGTGATCCACAGTATGGTCCAAGCAGACAGATGCACCATCTACACCCCACTTAAGCACTCCTAAGTCTGGGGAGCTCAGGATTTTTAATATGGGAAATGAGCTTAGCAATCTTTTAGGAGACTATTTGTTAAAACAGATTTATGCACACTCTCCTTAGGTTTTTCATTGTCAAGGGCACAGCTGAACTTTGCATTTCACATCAAGTCAGTGGTTCTGAAGCTCTGGGTCTCTAGAGGTTTTGGAAATCTGTTCCCAGAACTCCTAGCCTGCATGGCCAACGCTTGAGAATTTGAGGAGATGAAGTCTCAAATATCAGGAGAACCAGGGGTATAGAGGCCAAGAAGGAAGGAAGGAAGGAAGGAAGGAAGGAAGGAAGGAAGGAAGGAAGGAAGGAAGGAAGGAAGGAAGGATAAAAGGATAAAAGTCATTGGAAAAAATAGGCTGCTCATGTATGGAACATTTTGCCCGCTTCCTCTGTTTTCAGTCTTTAGAATATACCCTTTGGCTCAGTGCTATTTATACAAGTGTTGATTTACAATTTGAAGTGTACTCAAAATCCAACTGGATTTATGGGATTTATGCCAGGAGTGGGAATTATGCAGTGTTCTAGATAACAAACTGCGCATCCCAAAATTTCTCACTGTTGACTATGTGCCGACCAGGTGTGATGGGTCTTGCAGTCCAAAAATATCTGGACGGCCAAATCATTCTCACGCCTGCCAACATACAACTTCCATACTGCCTGAAAGATTCTGGAAGTTGCAGTCCAGAAATAACTTCCCTGAGGGCTGGCCCTGCTTCTATTCAGCTTTTCTAACTAGAAATACAGAGGATCAAATTCAAGGTATTGCCATGCAAAAGATGTCCTCTGATGAGCCCTTCTGGATTCCACTCATGTCTACTCCAGTGACCAGGCCCCTGCCAGTCCTGCCCTCCTTTGGTCCTGTTATCTTTAAACACAAAATGGACTTCCCTCGGCATTGACAGCTCTCCCGCAGGGACTGAAGAGATAGCCCTTGGTCATCCAAGCAGCCTGCTTCTCAACCCACAAAGGGAAAGACTTGCCTCCTTTCAGGAAAAAATAAAGGTTGTGTGTGTCTGTTTTCAATCCCCTTGGCTCTCCTTGGCATCTTAGAACTTGGCCCCGCAAAGTGAGCTCATCCACCTTCCTGATGAATCGTGTACGGGCGCAGCCTGGGTATTCAAACAAATCCATACCTTGGAGTCCAAGATTCAAAGAATTTCTGGTGGCAGCACCTTTAGCGCCTAGCAGATAGGCAAGGGATGGCCCTGCATGTGAGTGAATCATTATTGTGCATGGTATTTTCCTCTGCTACACTCTTCTGGAAAGCATTTTTTCTTGCAATGAAATCCACTCAGCTGTACTGGAAATGCAGGCACTTTATAGAAAATCTTTAACAGCACGCGCACAAATGGATGGGTCTTATTTCCTCTCCGCAGTGCAAAGATTTGCAAGAACGTCAGCAGCAAATGTTTACCAAGAAAACAGGGAAAGACTGACAGAGATGAAATCCATCATGGAACACCCACTGAGATGCAGATAGTTCCAGCCACACACAAACACAACACAAAAGTGCACGCGCATGCACACGCACACACCGCACACACACATATGCGCACCTCCTCCTCCTTCTCTTGTGTATGTTGAAGCTGTGCTCATAGTCATATAAAATTCATATTGTTTATGTTAACAATTATACTATAAGTGGACCAAAGGCAAACAATAGCTAAATAATTTCAAATAAGAATTAAGACCCATCCCCCTTTTTCTAAGAGACTTTTCCAGCTGGAAATCCAATCCAGGAGAACACTGGCCACAAGCCCATTGGTATCTTGCACCTACATAACTTCCCCCATGGAAGTGGTTGGACATTTTTGTCTGATGCAAAACATCCATGCTCAGTTCAAGGTAGTGGAGGTGGAGTTGAAATTTGGTTCCACAGCACATTGAAGGGCATCATGCATGAATGTACACATGGACTACGACTCCGGAGACCAAGGTTTGAACCTTCACTCAGCCATGGAAACCCACTGGCTGACATTGGGCAAGTCCCACTCTCTCAACCCCAGAGGAAGGCAAAGGCAAAATCCCCTCTGAACAAATCTTGCCAAGAAAACCCTCTGATAGGTTCGTCTTAGGGTTGCCATAAGTCAGAAATATCTTGATGGAACACACCAACAACAGAAAGTTAAAGCTGACTAAAATCATGTATGTCCATATATCCTGATTAAATTGTTAGGCTCCAAAGGCTTTAATCAACAGCCAAGTTTTCTCTGGCCACCCGGATGAAGCCAGTGTTGGAGCCAATGAGGACTCCTGGGGGAGGGCATTCTCCTGTGAGGAAGCCACAGCTAAGAAGTCTCTACCTTGCCTCTTTGCACAGGGGGGACACAGCTGGCTAGCTGACACATGAGGCATCACAGCCCAGCCTATAGGGAGAGATGCTTCTGGCCTTCCAGATGTTTCAATGCAATGCCCTATGTTCCCCATAATTGCCTCTGTAGGCAAAAGGTGGTGGAAAGTGCAGTCTAGCCACATCTGGAGGATGAGTCTTTGCCCACTGCTGGTATGAAAGCAGTAGTTGAAGCTGCTGGAGCTGAGAGATATAGTGGCGTTATCACTTGGGGGGCAGAGGCAAGGCTGAGGTGGGCCTACCCCATCTTTTCCACCCTCCATGAATTATGCTGGGGCTTTGCTTGCAGACGGTTTTGTCCTTTCCCTTCTCCCAGCCCTGAAGTCAATGTCTACTCCAGGGTGCCACAGCCTAGATTTTAATGCACTTGATTTGTTTCCACTGTGCTTGTTAAGGCGGGATTTTTGGAGCTACTCGCTTTGCCTCGATGATGCCAACCCAAGAGAGATTCTGGATGCCGGCCTGGACTTGGATGAGAACAAATGCACAGAATGGCAGCTCGTTCCCTTTTCATCCTTCCCATCTGGAATGGAGCTGAAAGTGACCTTACAGTTTGCAAATTATTGGTCTTCAGAGGTGGGATGGATACCAGAGGATTCACTAAGAGAGAGAGAGAGGTTTCTCTCCAAGAATGGTGGAGCTTGGATTGCACTTCCACAGTGAAGTCTTGTGCAACTTAATTTTTTAATAAAAATAAAATGGGCACAGTTGGTGACTGCTTGGTTAACGGGCAGTGAACAATTTAGAAAGAATATGTGAAGGGAGGGAGACCTACCCAAAAGCATATGGATAAATCTGCATAATGCTGGCTCATTCCAATGGAATTTAAGCAGGAAAAAAAATCCTGGAGAAATTGTCGCTTCTATTATTTTTTATTTTTCTTCTCAGTCTGGGGTGAGAATAATGCAGCCCTCCTGGTATCATGGGAGAGCGAATCCCAGCATAGTCAAGGACAAAGGGCGCTGGGCATCTCAATCCAGCCAGTTTTTGAGAGCTGCCTCATTCCCAAACCCCGTGGGAGCAATGCACAAGTTCACTGTGCACCCCATCCTTTCTTACAAGGGCAGATGTTGAAAATATTGAGAAAAATGCAGTGCTCAATTTAAGGGGCGGGGGAATCCAAAGTTTGGGAAAGATGTGGGACTACAACCCCCAGATGTGGGGCTGGCTTTTAAGGTGGGTTTGGGGGGAATTTACAGTTGTGGCAGTGGTGCGAGGATCATAAATACGAGTAGGGAACAGTCACGCATTTGTAAGTCCAACTTATGACACTGTAGCTGATTATCAGGACGCCAGCCACTGACTATTTGATAAAACTTTTGTTTTATTCAATGTCTTGGATGTATTTAGTTTTTAACTTACTCTGTATGCTTCCTTGGGTTCCGTAGCAGAGGAAAGAAGGGAATAAGTTAAGTGAAATTAAGCTTAAATTATTAAACCCTCTCTGCTACAAATTAACTGGTTACATCTGGCTCTTTTTTTCTTACAACACACCTGAAAGCTCTGGACTGGGTGCGCCTGCTACTGAGCTACAATTCTTCCTCGGGGAACATTTGGTGTGCCCTTGTCAACTAACATTAGCACGGTATTTATTTATTTATTTGAGATGACAGCAGACGGAGCAGGGAGAGGCCTGCACTTTCATTTAAAAAGGGAAGAAAAGAGAAACCCCTTTTGTCCTTGAACAAGAGGGGATGGACTTGACTTGGGTGACCCACACACTGCCCTGCGCCGCTTGATGTTCCCCTCCGCCATCTCGCTCCCCCTCCAGTGTCCCCCGTTTTCTTTCCCCTCACTTTGTTCTGCTCATCCTCTGGCAACCTCACCTCTCTTCCTCCCTAAAACTTCACATCTTCAAGGCTGCTTTCATTTCCATTCCCTGGGGGTCCTCAGAGGTGCCGGAGAACACAAATGAAGAAGAGACAGATTGGCAATGGAGATTACAGGGGAAGGAAGCGAGAGAAGAAGAACTTGGACTCTGGCAACTTCCTTCTGCTTCCCAACTGGCCAACCCTGCTGCCCACTTCTCCATGCTCCAAATAGGGCAGAGGTCACTAGTAGTCAGAGCAGGTGCTGAGCTGGCAGCCTCGACCCCCAGAGTCCAGGATGGGGGCCAGCAAAACATCTCGCAACTCGCAGGCAGAGACTTTTTATTGTAACATGGTTGTCCTGTGGGTGGGCCTCCCAGAAATACCTGCTCACTGTCCTCTGTGGTCCCCAATGGCACTCAGACCATGAATCTTCTCTGCTTTTTAGTCTGAATTTTAAGGAAGCTATCCCAGGTGGTGGGATCTAGATAGTGAGATCAAATTATGGTGACCCCATGAGGGTTTTCTTAGGCAACAGACACTCAGAGGTGGTTTTACCAGTTCCTTCCTCTGAAAAATAGAAAAATAGGTAAAACCACCTCTGAGTGCCTGCATTTCATTTTGGGGAGATATTGTTAAGCTAGTGCCTAGGAGAGCTCCATTAAATTAAGCTAGCAGTGAACTCCATTGTGTATCTGAAGTGTATTTATTGCCACACTGATATAATAACCAAAAGCTGCCACTGGGAGAAGACTCTAAAAGAGACCTGCACCTATGGTAGGGGCATTTTGGGCTTCTCAGCTAGGATAAGCCATCATGAAATCGTTCCTGCTGAAGCTGGCTTGATTCAACTAGCCATTGTTAAGACTAACCACAGTGCATGTATGGACACACACAGGGCACACAAAACTGTTGCAAGATGAAATCTGAAGCAGCATCTCCTCGTGGCTGCGCTCGAGGGGACACATGAGCCTGAGGCATGAAGCATATAAAAGCAAACAATTGTTCAGCATTATATCTGAACTGGCCCATTAATCTGTACCTGCAGCAAGGAGCCAGGGATGTCTGGTGGCTTCCATTTCAGGGGACGGTGAACCTCTTTGGAGTTTTATTCCAGACTGTAAAGGAGATATCTGGGGTACTGAACGTTATTTCCTTAACAGGTTCATCGCCTTGGAGAGTTCCTCCAAAGACTGGGAGGAAGTACCAGCTCTCCTCTCCTCTCCCCTCCCTTCTCGCCTCCTTCCCAAATTCTCGCCACCACAAGGCCTGTGGGACAGAAGGACCCCCATGTGCCGACAGGAGACGGTGGTGACAGCAGCACTTTCTCACTGCCAGAAAAGACCAGCAAGCGAGTGACAGGAATTGGCCGTAAGGTCGCACCTGAGCATTTTGTTTATCCTGCAGAGCATCTCTCCTCCAGTCCCTCATTAATCATCTCTGGACAGTTTCCCCCTGGCTGAGATGGCGCCCTGGCAGACAGCTCTCCCCAGAGGCCCTGGGTGGAAATCCTTTGACTTCCTCCTTGTCTCTTGCTGACTGCTGGCCCTGGCCTTGCTGGGTTTCCCCAGAGGGCATGAAACAGGGTGCTTGTGGCCTTATTTGAGGCTTGATTGGGGTGCATTAGCAAGTCAAGTGGAGGCAGCTCCAGGGAGAGCAGTAATGCAAAAGGCCACTGGGTTTGCATATCAGACCAGCAGTTTGACTCAACAGCACAGCCACAGGCTCATTGTGTGTCCTGTGTCTCAAAGCCTTGGAAATATTTCTTCTTTGGGTCTCAGCTGCCAGGATCTCCAGTGGCCATGCTGGTTGGGGAATTCTGGGAACTGCAGGTTGCAATCCTACATTGTGCAGGAGGAGCATAATACTCTGGCCACTGTGACCTGTACACTTTGGGCCCAGACTACTTGAAAAACCACATCTCCCGATAGGAGTCTGCCCCCAGCTCTAAGATCTACGTGGAAAGGCCTTCTCTCAATATCACCACTAGTGCAGGCACATCTGGTGACAATATGAGAAAGAGCCTTCTCAACAGTTGCTCCCAAGTTGTGGAATTTCCGTCCCTGAGTGGTTTGGTTTCAGTTTATGGATCACTTTTTCACCCCCTCCACTTCCATTCCTTTTCCTCTGTTCTGGTTGTTGGTAGTGCCCCGGTTTCATTCCCTGCCTCGCATGGATGTGCATGGACACAGTTATCACAGGCAACTCTTGAATGGCAAGACAGACCACAGGCAGCAACCTAGGTGTGCATGCATGTGCCAGGCAATAGCTCCTGGGATAGGAGGTCTGTGAGCATCACAGCCTCGGGATCTTCGTGCTCAGGAGAGTAAACTAGACAAGGAACTGGTGGCCTATGGTGCTGAACTTCTGTTTCTTCTACTTTCTCTATCCCCAGAACTTGAGTAAGTCCTTTGTTCAGACCACATCTCCCAGAGACGTCTTGCCAGCACAGTTTCTGCAAATTCTGGGAGTCATAATCCTGAAAAAAAGAGAGAGACAAAGAGGCATTTTGCACAGCACTGCTTAGCACCATCCACACCGTTTTCCCTTGTTTCCAGGCCCTGTCTACCCCCTCCAAGCTGTTCAGCTCCCCTCCCCTCCAACACATACACACACAAACACCCACACTCAGCTCCCAAATGTCTGAGCAAACAGCAATGTGGGGAAGAAGAGGGGCCTACAGACAGCTGACAGGCAAATGGAAGCATTAAGCCGGTGTTATATATGTAAGAGATCAAGCAGGAGGCAGGGCAGGTAATCGTGGCAGATTTAGCCTGTGCCCAGTCTTTCGGCCAGCTGCCAGCTGACTCCCGTGACCCCAGCTCATCAATATGCATCTTCTACAGACACCCTGTACCTCCACATTTTGACATGTATTATGGGCAAAAATAGCACCAAGGGATTTTTCTCCCCTCCTCTTTCTCAGCACAGGGCAATAATGAGCGCAGACAGTAATAGCCAGCGCTGGGAAACAGCGGACAAAGTTGGAGTTTGCTGGACCTGCAGGTTAATAGATGGAGAATTGTACTCTTGGAAAACCAGTTTGCCCTCTGAGCATTATCTGAACAATTGCAAAGCCTCTCATCTCGGCTAAGCCGGCTGCGGGCAAAGCACGCCAGGGGGAAGCATGCCGGAGAGATGCATTTTCTGACAGCAAGAAGGTCAGGCAGACTGAGAGTCTCAATGTGGTCTGCGGCCATCTTGACATTTCATCGTCTTGCCCTGATTCTGAATCACAATGTCACCAGACTGTTAGAAGGAACTGCTGGAGAGGAGCAAGCTGATCTCCAGCTTCCATTTAAGGCTGGTGGGGTGGGGAAATGGGCTGCTTTTGCAGAAAATAACACCCTGCTCCACAACATAACAAATGCTAGAAAATTGTTAAGCTCCCCTACAGAACTGGTTGGACTGCACTCAGCTCAAGGCTGTGGAAATGGAGCTGTCCATGAGGTAACATTCTGCATGGGTATACTCTGCACATTATGCACAGCTCTTAATGCATATTGTGCGCTCTGGGCTTCCCATGGATGAATGTGAGAATTTGGCCATGCATTTGGTTACACATTTGATGCCTTCATTCAGCTGTGCAAGATGATTTTTCAGCACAAGAGCTGTACAGCACAATTAATGCATTTCCCTGTATGTAGAGATGTGTGTCACACAACTCTGATGTAGGATCTTGCCCCAAATGAAATTAAAGTCCACTTACAAGCATAAATACCCAGTTTATTATGGTATATATTTTCATATGAACCAGTGTAGTATAGATGTTTGAGTCCTGAACTAGGACTTCAGGACAGCAGGGTTCAAATCTCCATTCAGCCATGGGGACCCAGTGGGTGAGAAGCCATACTCTCTCGGCCTCAGAAGAAGGCAATGGCAAACTTATGCTGAGTAAATTTTGCCAAGAAAACCCCTGCCATTAAGCCGGAGTCAACTTGAAGCCACGTAACAAGACATAACCATAACAAAAGAATGCTAACTGTATGTAGTTTAAGCACTGCTTGGCCTTGGAAACCAATTGGGCCACACTCTCTCACCCTCAGAGAACAGCAATAGTGGCAAACCTCCCCTGAAGAAGTCTTGCCCATAAAACCCAAAGATAAGGCCATTCACTGTAAGTCAGAGTTGACCTGAAGGCACACGACAGGACAGTGGCATTGTGCTGTGATCTCCCAGAGACCCGGCTTTGAAAGCTTACTTATCTGTGAGAATCCTTGGGAAAGTCACACCTCCTCAGCCTCAGAGGAAGGCAATGGCAAATCTCCTCTGAACAAATCTTGTCAAAAAACATGGGATTGCCATAAGTCAGCATTGACATGAAGGCACAGAACAGCAATACTTTCATGGCTTCAGAGTCAGGCTTCTGCAGAGGCGCCCAAAGTAAGCAATTCTGAACCTCCTCAGACTTTGTTCCTACTACCAGTCAATGCTCACAGCCCAACCCTATGCATTTGACTTGGTGAATTTGGAGCTTAAGTGAGCACTGGGTGGGTGAATCTGGAAGGCAGGTATTAAGAGCAGGACTGGCCTTGGAAATGGCCGCCTTCAACCGCATTGGTTTGCCCCTTTGCCCTGAGTGGTTTCCATAAGTTTAGTGCTGCTTCAGTGATCCTTCTTTAGCGTAGGAGGGATCTTGGTCTCTTAGTGCCCTTTTATGTTTCATAGCAACAAACCTGAGCGCGCACGGTACAGAAAAGCACAGCCAGCATCTCTGTTCTCACCTGCACACCTGTGGAATAGGCGTGTTTTCAAACAACGGCTTGGTTTATCCATCCTTTGCATTTTCAGAATACTTTACACAGAAAGTGTGGAACACTGTTGTTGATACGCGTGTGCTCCATGCTCTATGCCATGTTCTCTTGTCACCAGGGTTTCAGCCGGCTCCTTGGATGTCTTCTCAGCTGCTACCTGAGTGGTGTTGGACTTTGGTGACCCTTAGAGGAACTACGGTGCTTCAGCTTCAGATTCTCTCTGGAGTGGCTTGTTTTCTCCCCTAGCTGTTCTCTTGGACTGTAGGTATACTTGTGTGCGAATCTGCCTCCCTTCAACAGGACTTCAGAGAAGATCAGATACAACCAGTCCTTTGGAAGGAAAGGGAGACGGTCAGACCGAAGGATCTCAAGAAGATTTCCCTGACAACTTTGCTCGGCTTTGGAGAACACCACTAGGCCTCTTAGCACTCATCTGCTCTCCCAGAATTGATCAATTAAAAATAAAATCATTGCTCCGCCAACAAAACCCCTCACTCTGCTAATTGTTCTACAATTAGTTGGGTGCTACACCCCAGACCAGAAGACCACTTTGGAAGAGAGACTCGGGTGGGGAATGAGGACACAAAAAGCAAAAAGGCAGAGGAGGAAGCAAGCTTTATGAGCTGAATCAGTATCCTTTTTCCCCCTTCCCCAATTCTTCAAAAGTAAACAAATAGACGGCTGTTGTTTTTCTGCTGCTCTCAGTGTTGCTGAGCCGATGTGTGCCTGCGCGTGCGTGTGTCTTTTTATGTGCGGAGCCTTTTAAAGGCCTTGGGAAGCAATTCCAACATTTTTCTATAGGTGCAGGCAG
Source organism: Ctenosaura bakeri (assembly GCA_948474755.1). Taxonomy (NCBI): domain Eukaryota; kingdom Metazoa; phylum Chordata; class Lepidosauria; order Squamata; family Iguanidae; genus Ctenosaura; species Ctenosaura bakeri. The sequence continues at coordinate 1,200,089 of CAOLHI010000014.1, read as the reverse complement.
ATAATTGAATGCTTTCAAAGACCACTGAGAGGCAGGGAAAGTTCAATTTGGCATCGGAGTGTTCCCTGCATTGACCGAGCTTCGTGACT